>OV050030.1:149225487-149580487 GCA_920105625.2 Clusia tigrina
GCTCCACAGTCGGTTGGTTCGGTCTCCATGAGACCACTTCGAACAACGGTCTGAGACTGATTTACTTTGCCGTGGCGTGAAACATGGTCTTCAGTAGTACCAGATTTCAACACCTCGACCTCCACAAGGCCACCTGGCTGTCCCCGGATCAAAAAACGCGAAATCAAATTCATCATGTTGTGGTCGACGGAAGGCATGGTTCCAGTGTGCTGGAGTCAACATTGACTCCGACCATTATATTGTTGTAGCCAAGATCCGCATGCGGTTATGCAATGCGCACAGGCATGCAACGTATGATGGATGTCGCTAAGCTGCAATCACAAAGAACGGTAGAAGCATTATCTGCGTAACTCTCGGTTAACCGCAACCAACCAATCTCTGGACCCGACGACGCCCGTGGACTCTGGGTGCACACTCCATACGTGCTGCCGCGGAGAAACTCATTGGTTTCCGGCGGCCACAACGCCGAAATCAATGGTATGACCAGGAGTGTCGTGACGCGGCTGCAGCAAAAAACGACGCATATAAGAAGAACATGCAGTCAGCTGTAACGTGAGCTGTGCGAGAAAAGTACCGTGAAAAGAGGAAGGCGCCTTTTCAGCCGAAAAAAGAGCAGGAAAAATGTGAGCGTGAGAAACTCGAAGTGTATCAGGACAAGAAGGATGCACGTAAATTCTATCAAGAGGATAATCAGCCTACCCAAGTTTTCAAGCCTGGTGCACCCACTTATAGAGATTAAAATGGTAACCTAGTTACAGATACGCTTTGTGCACTGAGATTATGCCTACAGCATTTTCGAATCTATTTACGGGTGAGGATTCCACAAATTCCACCCAAGAGGAATGCAGTGCGATACCACCAGTCGACGAGGAAAGAATGGAAGTCCCACTACCAATCCATGACGAGGTTCGAGTTGCTATCCAGCGACTCAAAAACAACAAGCAGCGGGTGCTTTCGGCGTGCCAGCCGAATTGCTTAAAGCCGCCGGCGATGAATTATAAGGTCCTGTCGAGCATACTGTGTGAAAGATTGAAGCCGCATACAAACAGACTGATTGGGCCTTATCCACCATAGAGCAGATTTTCACACTACGCCAAATCCTGGAACAGACCCACGAAAATCAAATCGACACCCATCATATCTTTGTTGATAATAAAGCTGCGTTCGATAGCCCGATGCGGAATTGCCTGTACACAACAATGTCTGAGTTTGGCATACCTGCAAAGTCTGAGTTTGGTAAGACTCTGCAGGATGACGTTGAGCAAAATTAGCAGCTTCGTCAAGGTAGGGAACATTCCGAAACATTAATACTGAACGAGGTTACGACGACCCGTTATCCTGCGATCTCTTCAATAACAAGCATCTCAATGGCACCATTTTCTACAAAGGTATCCAGCTCCTTGAGTATGCTGATGATATCGTATATATGATATATTATCGGTCGGACCAAGAGAGATGTTACTGTTGCTTTCAATGCTATTCGAAAGGAATCAGCAAACGTGGGCTTGTCGGTAAACGAGGGCAAAACGAAGTATTTCTTGTATGCAAACAGTTGAGCTCGGCGTCTAGGCTCTAATATTTCAGCGGGCAACTACAACTTTGAAGTAGTCAAGGAATTACCTTGGCACCGCTAATAATGGTGTGGAGATAAAGCGAAGAATAGCAATTGCAATAGGTGCTACTAAGGGCTCAGTAAGCAATTTTGATTGCAGAACCCTCTCTCGACCGACGAAGCTAACACTCTACAAGAAGTTCATTCTCCCTCTGCTTTATGGTGATGAGGCATGGGTGGTATCGCCAACAGATCCAGCCGAGGTGTTCAAGAGGAAGGTTCTTTGCAAAATATGTGCTCCTGTTCGAGTTGCCGATGACTATTGCATTCTAATGAACCGCGGCCTGTATAAGCTCTACGCCGACATTGACGTATTTCTGCGTTTAAACATTCAGCGATAACGCTGGCTGGGTCATGTCCACCGTATGGATGAAGAAGCTCCGGCGGAAAAGGTATTCGAAAGTGAGAGCCGAAGGTCGACGACGAAGAGGGAAACAGTACATCCGGTGAGTAGACCAAGCTGAGGAAGCCCTAACCACAATGGGTGTGGCTAATTGGATAGGCCGCGCGCGAAGCAGAGGCGCCTGGCAAGAGGTGTTCAAGTCGGCCGTAACCCGACCACGGGTTGTAATGCATACCTAAGAAGAAGCAGAATGAGGATACTATTACGTGCCGCCAAATGGTTCACTCCCATATAAGCTGAAGACTGCTGGATTGCCTTGATGTGAACATTATTAAAGACACTTCAATATCTAGAATAGTATCGTATAGTATTTCGGTTGTCTTCCCAATGAGATAGGCATGCTGTGCACTGGATAGATTAAACTTTTCCAGATAATTGCATAAGTAGGTTTCTAAAAGCCATTTAAACGTTTTCAGTACGAAGGATGTTAGGATGATCTGCCTGAAATCAGTCCTTCGTACATTCGTGTCTTCTCTGACTCATCGTTGGTATAAAATTAACCCTTAGCTGCCTCTAGCTAGCGGGAATATGGTTTACTTTCAAACATGATTTAAATATATTCCCTACTCGTAGTATTACCGCATATGCACCTGTATCTATACTTGTTATGAAGTGACATCCTTAATAAACGTTCTTTACATCTAGAAAGTGCCGGATATGTACAGGAGAGATGATGTATTCTCTCCAGTTCCATCTCGTTCTTGCAACTGCGACATAAACCATACCCAAAAATTCCCATTCTCTTGCAAAATTTCTTATTAGATAATGTCCTGTTAGGGCTCCTATTATATTCATAGTTTATAGTCTATTGAATCTAATGACATTGTTGGATACACGTAGATTTAGCTTTGGCAATGTTTGCTTGCCGATTTCGCAGTTAGTGCCATAGTTTCACCGTTGGTTGGTAAAGTTAATCGGCGTTTCCGTTATTAGAAGTTTACAGGTTGCTAGAGCTATACCCATATGCCTCCTAACATTTGGCATACAACTGTCTTGCTGTTCGCTGGTATATCCTTACCTGGTACTCAGTATGGCATGCTGCGGAGAGAATTTCTCGCACCATATCCCTCCGAATTGTGAGTAGATGGCGCGGGCAAATGTTCGTGCCGGTCGACAGCTTTCTTTAATATCTACCATCGATCGGCCCTGTCAAGTGCTTACGTGCGATTTCTCGCCAGTTGACTCGGCCACTACTCATTGAACCAGCGAGGGAGCCGCATCATAACCACATATTTCAAGTTTAAAGCAAAAAGAAAAGTGACAAAAATTATAATTCATTGAAAACCTCGTAATTGTAGTTACATACATATGGAAAATAGTTTGTGTGAATAATGACAAGTGAACGGTCCAATACAGAAGACACACGAACAGTGGCACATAACTACAACTATCATTTTCTCTTTGCAAACTTAATTCACTTGCGTTCGCGCTAGCTGTGTCAGCATAATTTGTGTAACTATATGAGCAGTTGTTTGTACGACTTAAATTACACGAACAACTACATACAGTTACTGTTCATTTATTCGCTCTCTTTCTGCCAATTTGCAGAGGTGGGTCAACCGACTGTTCGATGGGGCTATCTGCGATTAACCCGGGTGTGGGAAATCTTTTGTTTGCTTTGTAGGTTTTTATGTTCAAGGGCGCACAGCATCAAAACACGCGGTTGCGATCAACTCATTAAGTCGGTTGGTCATCGATCTGAAGTAGGCGTGTGCGGAGTGGGTGCAGGTGTCTTACCAACAAACCACTCGACAGCAACTCTCCTCATTTCTCTGAGTGGTCGTTCAATACGCTTCTTTGCGGTGGTGTGTAGGTGTCTTGTCACCAAACCACCCTACAGCGGTTTCATTACCTTTCTCGATCAAGTAATTCGGGAGTCTGCAGTACGCGTGTGCACAGTGGTTGCAGGTGTCTTACCACCAGACCACTCGACAGCAACTCTGCTAACGCCTTTGAGTGATCGTGCAATATATTTATTTACGGTGGTGTGTAGGTGTCTTGTCACCTGACCACATTAGAACGAATCAGCGAACGACTATCGATCTCAACACTAGAGTGGAGAATTTCAGCGGCTGACGGTATTACGACCTTGCCATCAACCCAGAATCGAATATCCAACTCCATTTCTCTGATTTCCTTGAACCTAGACACAATTGTCATAAATCATTGAGCTTCGATTCAGAACCACAAATTGTTGCAATGCTTATCCGATTCGTGCACGCGGAAGCGGCTCGTACCACTTTCGTAAGTGATGTCGAAAGTCGTCGATTGGAATGAAAGACAGTCACTCCGCTACACGATGCTATCGGAGAGGTCGACTCTCTGTGGGGTTTCGTCAAAAACATCCAGGCGAAGGCGATGATTGAAGCAATCGGCAACAAAGATGGTGTTGCACTGCGGGAGCATCTCCGGCAGCATCTCCTCCAACACCTATCGGCGGGGTAAGATTAATATAATGAAATGGCTTTCGTGCCTTCAGAGTGCGGCATCATCTTTGGGGCAATCTTTCTCGGCCGAATGCACCGCGCTCTCCCCGTATTCAAACCCACCAAGCGAGTGAAACAAGGGAGGTATGTATTATTTATGTATTATTTGCCTGCTCACCTCACACCTATCTGCCCTAAATTTCAGGAAGCCAGTGTCCCAACCAGGTGGCGTTTGGTACGAAAGCACGGCCTGTGTATGAATTGTTTGACTATCTCGCATAGAGCGGCAAATTGCCCCAGTACTGACTTATGCTTCTGTCGGGAGCGTCACCATACCATGCTTCACATCCCAACGTGTACTGATACGTCAAGCCAACCACCACATGTTCAAGTTCATACGACGCCAGTTATGCGCGCGGCATATAAGGCGGGACCCAGTCAAAGTCAACTTTGTGGTCGACAGCCAAACCGATTGCAGCTCGGTACCGCCATGAATAACCTTAAAATGCGGGGCGTCACTTCTATGGCCTAGGCTCTGATAGATTCGGGATCTGAGGGGTCTTTCATTTCAGATCGCCTCCATGAGCGCCTTAAGCTGCCCGCGTGCACAATACATGCTGAGGTGTCTGGGGTGAAGATTGAAGTGACTCCAACCTTTACAAAAGTCTGCAAGTTGGCCATCGGATCGCAGTACGACGTGAATGTGCGGCTTCTGGTGTCAGCCAAGGTACTGCCTACCCAGAACGGAGAATTGCCACCTCTTCAACTCAATAAGTGCGAACACAAACAGCTGGGTAACATCTAGTTGACTGACCCGGGCATTATTAATTCATCACAGGTCAATGTCTTATTGGGTGGGTCTGCGTACCCACTGATCTTGCTTGGTGGGTTAAAATAGAATGGTGTGTGGTCCCAAATTCCGCAAGAGACAATATTCGGCTGGGATCTTACGGGTCCTCTACTCTTCAACTAAAGTTCATCCTTCGCCACAAAATGCAATTTTCGAAAACCGTCTCCTACGACAGCCGTCGCAATCGAAATGGGGACATTGCAAAGACTTTCACGAGACGACAGCTCTCCCAAACTCATGCAGCAGGCGTAGATTCGTCGGGATGCCTTGGAACGTTACCGAACCACTCAATCGAATCAAATAGATTTCTTCTATGCCATACCAATAGCTTCGGTTCAACACGTTGCAATGAAGCAATATAAGTTCAATAAACCATGGCTGGGTAAACACCCAGAAAACAATCAACTATATGCCAAGGGAATACATGAAACACAACCACATGTCCGAAGTTTCGCCTCCGTCCGTATCCCCGGTGCCTCACTACTACCTACCGCACCACGCGGTATACAAGCCAGAGAGCACCTCCACCAAGATCCGGGTGTTCAACGGGTCGCAACCGACCACGAACACCATCAGTTTGAATGATTTGTTGCCAGTGTGGCAATCAGACCTTACCCGACTCATCGTTCAGTGGCGGATGTTCAGGTACATCCTCAACGGAGATATACAAAAATTGTACCGTCAAATCTTGGTGGACCCTACCCAGACAGCGTACCAACGCATTCTTTTTCGAGAAAACCCAGCCGCTCCCACAGCGGATGTGAAGCTAAGAACGGTCACTTTTGGGGTGAATTGTGCTCCTTGTCGCACGATAAAGACACTCTTACAACTGACAGACGGCATGCAATACAATGGACTTCGGATGCGCTGCGCAATGTAATGTACATCGAGGCCCCATTGATTGGCACCCATTATGTCTCCTCTGCAACCCGAGGGCAGAACCAACCGATGGGTTTCCCTGGACCGACAGGGAACTCGCTGAACAAATGGGCTGCCAGCTGTGAGCCCATTTTTTCCGAACTATCGTCTTCAAACATGAGGAGTCTTGTACCCCTAGTACCGTAGGTTATCGATGCGGCCAGTATTGTGATATATTTTCTTTACGTTTGAGAACCATTCTAGAAATTTCTAGACACACCAACTGAAAGGTGTTGTATATTGCTGCGCAACTTTTCGACTCTTCAGAAGCCACCAACCAGATCTTAATTCAACAAATCTGGTGGGAGGAAATCTGTTGGGACGACCAACTGAATCCCGCTACTCTAGTTAGATGGGAAGATTTCTATTTTCAATAGCAGACGATCTCCCAAATACGCGTGCCACGCTGGGTCAGATAAGCATCTGATAATCACACTGAATGTCAGGCTGTGTTACAAACAAAACAATACCTTAGCAGACTAATGAGGATTGGCAAAATTCGCGGATTTATTCTCAATCCCTGCACCCAGCCTATCGTTAGACCTTACCTTCGTCCCCCAACTGTGTCGCCTATGAGGCGATTAAATAAAACAGGAGATGGGTACCAGTACCACTCTCAGCTACAATTAAGGCTACTAATGCGTAACTGGGAGGATTTTTGTTCTATTTCAGCTCATAGTAGAAACGGTGTACTGTTCCGACCCAACAGTAATCTTCTGGAAAACTTCAGAGACTTGCTATCACCAGCTCCCGTGAACCCCTATTCCCGATGGCTTCCACCCGGTGCGAACTTGGCCATATTCTTCCTGTCAATTCGGATTATGGCATGCTGCGGAGAGAATTTCCCGCACCAAATCCCTCCGAATTGTGTGTAGAAGGCGCGGGCAAATGTTCGTGCCGTTCGACAGCCATCTTTAATATCTACCGTCGCATCATAACCACATATTTCAAGTTTAAAGCAAAAAGAAAAGTGACAAAAATTATAATTGATATTTATAAAAAATATAGTGTTAATTTAAAGGAAAAAGGTAATTTTTAATTTGGTGCTGCGTAGACACAAGTTTTCATGAATAGCGGTTATTTCCGCTTGAAAAATACTGTAGTTACTGATTCGTTTGAAGGACTCACTGATTGTGGGGGTTTTGGAATAGTTCCCAGATGCTACTCCGGTACTGCCACTTTAAGCGGAACTAGATTTGTCCCCGGTGCCAGCTTTCGCCGTACGAAATAGGGAGGCCGTGTTTGGCTTATTTGTACCGGCACTTCCATTAGATTCCATAACCCCAGTTTCTGGCGTATGAACACATGACTGGATTAAGCCAGATTCAGAGGCTGCGGTTGCATTTAGGGATTGCGTCTCCAAATAAAATTTTAAATTTTTGTTGATGTCCAATCAGTTCCTTGCGGGGGGAAACATGGTGGTCAACCATGGCAGTGCTCCATACCACGGTAAGGTCATGGATATACCTCGGGTTGATCCGGCATCGAGGTAGCTCTGTAGAAATACAGATAGTATTGCTTCCTGGCTGCAAATCACCCAATAGACACCGGTCGCATAAAACCTTCGTTTAGAGGAGGATTTTTGATCAGGGCTTACAGTGCTTACCTCCGCCCGATCTATCTTATCCAACTGTTCATTAGATATGCTATTCGCCCAATTATCTGGAATAGATCGCGTCGAACATCCACTGTACAATTGTTTCCAGCCACTACCACTGAGGTCACAACGACTAAACCTTGGCAATAATTGAAAAATTTTTTTTTATTATAACCAATTTACTTTGCACATGTTTATTGACAACATCTAACCATTTTATCAATTAGAGAAATATAGATAATCTTCTAATATTTAAGCTTAAGTTCAGGCTAGATTATCTGTTTACTAGTTCTGCTTGTGTGCAATGTTTCAGTCTACTTGGTTGCGAAGTTTCAAATGCAGGAATTTCTCTCAGATCTGGATTATTGTGTGCTAACCGGCGGTGTATGTGCTTCTCGCTGCATACTTGCATATTTGTGGGTTCTTCAACAGAGTCAATGTTCATGGTTATGGTGGATGTCTTTCTTTGATGTGTATTTGATTTTGCTGGAGTGCCCAGATTTTGATATCATATCTCCAGATAAGTATGATTATTGATTTATATAGCAACAGTTTATTTGTAACTCAAATCAAAACATTCACAACGACCGGAAATACGCCAAAGGGTCATATACTTATGGACGCACTCGCAACACTTAACGTGATCCTCTTGAATACTGTCGAGATGACTTTTGCTAGAGGAGGTGCCAGTTCTGCGATAAACCTAACGTTCGCGTGTAACAGGCTGGTGAGTGACAACAGCGATCACCAAGCTATCATCTTAGAACTGGGGAAGCCCTGGAAACGGCTGCGGGTAGGTCCGACATTGAAAGGCTGGAGGACAAACATCCTTGACGAAGATGTCTTAGAAATGATGCTTGAAGATTTGCTGCTGGAAGTCAATGCAGAAGAAATGGCGAACCAGCTGGCAAGGAAGGTAGAAAACGCCTGCGACTCGGCAATACCCAGGAGAGCATATTGTGGGAGTGCGAAAATTGCCCTGCTACAGCCAGCCGGCTCCAACCTGCCAAATGTTGCTCAGACGCATTATGGCACAGCTCTTTCCAGTATTGAATTGTGTCCCATACGAGCTCCCTCTCGAGCAAACGTTTTCTATTTATTTTAACCTAACTTTCTAACTGATACAACCGTTATCGTTAGTGCCTACTTAGGTCTCTGTAAAATTTAAGCTACTAAGTTATTTACTATTAAAGACCTCAGCACCTTTCGATTCTTGTAGCTCTTCTAAGTTTTGGAATGTAAATAAGTTGCCTGTGTTTGTGATCCATTTCTCTGTTGGCTACCTCCGTTCTTTACTATTGTTGTTGAGGTGGCTATTGGTTTGTCCCACTTATCATCACTTCTGCTGCTGTAGGTGCAGTTGATTGTACGCCGGATGTCCCTAGTTCTTTCGGTGTGTCTATGTGGTTTCGCACCGCCGCTGACCTTTTGGAATGGTGGTGAGATTACCTGATTGTTCTGGAAGAATGTTATCCTAGTTGTACAACATCCTTACATTTCTGTGTACCCGCGTCCTATTTCCGAGGCCCATCTGACATTTCTTGTGAAGTCCTTCTCTCTATGCTTTTGTAGGATTCGTTTTGACCTTTCGCTCGGACTAGTCTATGGCAGGTAAATTCATTCGTGTGAGTAATATTTCTTCATGGTGGAGTTTTTTATATTAAACGGGGAGGAAAACATCTAAGGACTAACCACATCAGTGCGGGACTCCGCTGAAACCGCCTCTCGTCAATGCGGTGTTTCCCCCAGAGATACTGATGTTTTACGTCGGGAGGCCTCTCATACGTCTGTTTGAGGTCTATCTATGTGTCATTCCTGTGTATCTCGAGTTCAGAATGGCACTGGCGGTTGCGTTCAACGTAGCATAATAGTGACAGCTCCCGAGCATACTGCATCCCACTTGGTGAAAGTATTAGAAATGTGATTACAGGGGTTGCCCATTGTTGGAGGCTGGTCGACGAGAGAATTCATTATCTCCCGGGCGCACTTAAATTCCGGGCAGTAGAATAGCACATGTTGAGAGTTTTCGCGCATCTCCAAGGATTGCGGGAAGTATGGGTCCTCCTCATACCTGTATTCAAAGAGGTAATGTTTAAATCATCCGTAGCCTCTTAGTAGCTCGGTTATATAGTGGTTTAGCCCCCCATGCTACCTTGTTACCCATATTGTTATGCATGAAGGTCAATTAGCCTTTGTCGGTTTGCTCTCATTTGTGTTGTCACTCCGGAATTCGTCGATGCTTGTGTGTCTCCCCTATTGCTTCGTCCATTACACTACGGAATGCACTCGCAACCCTTAGAGCGCTGAGGTTGCTATATATAATATTGACTGTATGCATTTGGTGTGTTTTCATCCTGTTGGCCTCCACCTATATTGGAGCGGCATGACGGAACTCTTTACCGTTGATAGCAGCTTCCATTGGTTTGAGCGTTGGCAGCCTATATCAGTCGGGCGAGGACCCCATTTACCCGATTATCTTTTTCGTAGACTACTGGAATATAGTCTTTAAACGTGAGCCTGGTGTCAGTAAGTACTCCCAGGTACCGTAGTTGCGGTTGGGATATAATTTGATGGCCCCCCACGTTGATTGTGAATATGTGGGTTATTTTTTAACTACCAGTTCGTGCTTTGTAATACTGACCCATTCACTCACACACACAATTGTATCGTTACATGTCGTCTGCAGCTTATGAATGTATTTTGCGACCGCTCTCGTCTGCATTCCTAATGGGTGTTACATCCGTTGGTTGATCCAATAGGATTATGCCATCGTACATGACGTTCCATAGAGCGATCCTTGTAGAGCGCCAACCGTGATTGCTGCGTCCAGTCCCACATCCTTGTCATAAAACAACATTCTGCTCTGGAAATTGCTGAATATCAGCCATTGTCGGTATTTCGGAACGCCGAATTTATGTAACGCATCCATAATCAAGATCCAGATCGCTGAGTTGATCGCACTTTTTATGTCCAGTGTCACTGCAGCGCAATATTTCTTCGTGTTACATGCCGCTCGTTGCCTCTTGGGCTATATCCATTTCGGCTTGGAATGTGCCTAACATAGAACGGCCCCTTCGGAAACTATATTGCCGCCCTGAGATTCCGCCCTTTTTTCTAATACTTCCTGGAGTTTGGTCGCAGATAATTCTTTCCAAAACATTGCCCATCGTGTCTAACATACGCAACGGCAGATATGCTTTGAGCTGCTCTGGTTGTTTCCTCCGGTTTTCCAATAACACCAGTCGCAGCTGTTTCGGTCTAGCTGGGAAACTAGAAACTAAAGGACGTTTTGCACATTTTAGTAAAGAATTCTGGCCGAGCGTTTATTGCCGCATTTTTCCAAATAAAAAGAGCTAGTGATAACCGCTGCTATGTTGCCATTAGAGACCTGTCACCCAATTGGGCATTCTGACTTCCTGTGGAGGAAAGAATCTGTCTACAATGACTCACATTAGAGCGAAATCAATTGGCTGGTCCCCTGAAGCTTGCTCATGACCACTTTGTATGTTCTTCCACATGTGTCTAGACTCTAGACCCGCTTTCGCACGCAGCGACTTACAGCAGTCAATTTTGCTACTGCGGGTGCTTCAATGCTTTCCGGCATGACCCCGTTGATGACATGTTCTGACATATTCGTGGCAATATACATACATGTTGATACACTTTTCTCTCCAAACAAGATAGAAGACCTCCCCATCAAAGTACCGAATTTTCCAGATTTTCGTCTGCCCCTTCACATCGATAACTATAGCTAGGAGGTCGCTGTGCGTTTAGATCCTTCTGATTGATCATCGTGCTAAACAGAGCTCAGCTGGAGTGGTGATATCATCGAGATCTCTGCACTGGATGCTGAGTGTGTGCATCTTCAGTACCACTGTTGCCGCCTCCTTCAACACCTCTGCGATCGCAGATCTATTCGCTTCCTCCGCCCCAGTTCCAACATGAGTTTGCTTTTAGCAGTGACATTGATGTCGTCACCGAGGGCTCTAAGCGTCAGTGATTGGAAAATACAGAGACACAACAGAGAACACACAGAAAACGATCGCATTCGCAACACACACCACCAGGAACATTTATTTGCTTCGCGTGGATGCGAATGAGCACAAACTGCGCTTTTTATTACTCCACACAGTCAAAATATAAAAAAATTTGAAAAAACTGCGGTGTGTGTCCTGGGTAATACCGATTTTGAAAAGCTGAATCTTGAGCTCTTACCAAACGCTCACCACTGTTCTTTAGCACAGGAGAGGAACGTGAGTATTCAGCGATCGACTCCCGGGGGTCCAATGTAATTGCATCTACTAGTGCCTGGCTGCTCGCAGGTGTGAATGCTGCAGGGAATGACAGAAACGGGTTTCCCGGGCAAGGGGTGAATAGCGCTACGCGCGACAGTCCCCTTGCGAAGAGGTTTCGGCTCCAACTTTAATTAGTAGGCAGAAGATGCTACGCCGAATAGGAAATAAAAGTGTGAGCAAGGCGGAATAGCAAATATAGATCATGGCGACACTCTTCAAAATATGGTGAAGAAGATAGAGGTGCTCAGCAACATGATGGATAGCCAGAGGAGCATATTTAAGGTAATGAAAGCTTGGTGACAATAGTGCCCTGCAGAAGGCAGCAATAGAGGAGAGATGTAGGAGAAAACCGGGGGAGGACATGGTGAAGATAACTTAAATTTCACTGTTGACAGCCTCTAGAAAGCTGGCAAAAAGCGCGAGAACAGTCATGCAAATCACCAAAGATGCAGCAGTGCGTGCTAGGTGGAACAGCATCGAACAAGTGCAGCAAGACTCTGAGCCAGAATGGCAACTAGTGAAAAAAAGTAAAATCACCAAAAAGATATGGGAGCTAAAGAGCCCCCAAAAGCTAATCGGGGGACAGCTAACGAAATCCAACCAAGCTCCGATGCGCTGATCTGTGCAACAACTGGGGAAACATCCTACGCTCAATACTTAGAGCCCTCGGTGACGACATCAATGTCACTGCTAAAGGCAAACTCATGTTGGAACTGGGGCGGAAGGAAGCGAATAGATCTGTGATCGCAGAGGTGTTGAAGGAGGCGGCAACAGTGGTACTGAAGATGCACACACTCAGCATCCAGTGCAGAGATCTCGATGATATCACCACTCCAGCTGAGCTCTGTTTAGCACGATGGTCCATAAAAAGGATCTAAATGCACAGCGACATCCTAGCTATAGTTAAGGATACGCCTCCCTCACATATAATGAACTTTAGGGACCCCACTTAAAATCAACTACCCTATCTATGGTTCTAGTTATAATATATGAATACAAATTTGTAGCTGTATACATTGGATCTGTACTAGCATGCATTCAAAATATGGGCAGAGTATTACTACTGCCACGCCCACAATCAACCAAAAATCATTACTCTGTTCCTATTGAATATTTATCAACGAAATATGCAAGGCTTGTCAACGAAATAGCTTCAGAGTGATTGTATAAAACACAAACCAAAAATAAAAAAATTAGAAATGCACTTTATGAGCTATGACCTGTATAGATAGGTTCTTAAAACTTTGGACCTATATCAAATTTGCTGGCATTCAAAGGGTATTATTATACGAGTATATGTCAAAATTGAGCTAGTAGATTCAGTTTAGTATTTATATAGCAAGAAATTACATGAAGGAAAATTCACTTTTGAAATCATTATATATAAATATAGAGATATCCATTTAATAGTACTTTATAGAAACAAATCTTTAGAACTAGAAAATATTTTAAGTACCGATTGTTCTGTCAATAAGAGAATTGTTCTGTTAGGAGATTTTAATATATGTCGTGGCAATGACTGTGACCAAGTAGAAAACATCCTAACGGAAAACGGCTTAATATCTCTTCTATGTAGAGATAAGAGTACCACTTCAGGAAATACTCACATAGACTGGGCTTTCTCTAATATGGACTGTAATTAAATCAAGGCGAAAACTTACGAAACGATTTACAGTTACCATGATGCAGTTTGTGTTACAATTTCATCATAACAGGGTTCTTTATTTTTGCGGCATTGTTTATTTATTTAATGTATGCTAACTTAGTTGATTTAGGTGTAGTAATAGGTACAATTAATTAGGTTCCTCGGGAGAGCTTTTACCTCCTAGAGGACGCGTCCCCAGGTAGTGGATAGGGGAAAGCCTCTCATATATTAAAGGTAGGAGCTGTATCAACTACCTCCCGCGGACCAACAAGCATTAGTATTCATACTTTCAAACCTTTACTATAAAAATGTTAAACTAATTTTGTGCCGTAGAGTTTTTTTGTATAAATACCATAATGGCCGTAGCAGGTACGGATGGAAATGTGAACTATAACTACAGTACCAAGTTAACTATATTCATAACTCGAAATCTCTATAAAATATATCAAAAAATGTGTAGTTTTGTTGTTATTATTGTTCATTCTTCTTTGTTAGTTTTTAGTAGTTCGTGTTTATGTTTTATTGTCAATGTATTGTATTCGGGTGTGAAAACCTTGGTTGTGCTGCTCCACCACAAATGTTATTTTTGATGAAACTCTGTTATTGTTATTTTGTGTGGCTCTTACATTTTTAGTCATATTGTTAATGAACTTTGGTGTTAATCCTGCTTTCATGCACCTCATTAAGAAACGGATCGAAGACTTAATTTTTGCGGTTTGTCTCCCATATTAATTTAAGTCTTTGAATACATTTTTTAATGTTTTTATTGTAGGTGTGTTTGGCTTCATATTCCGAATCAATTCTCGATCTCCGGTTAAATTTTAATTAATTTATTTTTATGGCGAGTTCAAGGTCCAAAAAATAGATATTTTTTGTATATATTTAATTAAAATGTTCTCAATTTTTCGGTTTCCTCAGGAAAAACCATTTATTTTCGGTAAATAAAAATTTGGTTCCCGGTGCATGTGTAAGGTTGTGATTGGTATATTGTTCTAGAAATAAAATAATGTGATATCAGAGTGATGCACAATAGCAATACCTTTCAGAGCTTGGAGGAGTTTATTGACCATTTTCGCAGTTCCATGCGTGCAGATTCAAAAGCGGCTTTTAATTGATCTCGTTTTGCAACTGCGTTTTGGTTTGTATTACAACCTGTCTGGACATCATCTACATACATTTCATTTTTGAGGTTTGTTTCTGCAAGCGGAAAATTTCCCTTTTCATCTTCCTTGATTTAATAATTCTCCACTGGCGGAAAAAGGGGGGGCAGTACCGAAATTTACGGTTGTGCAAGTAATGAAAAGGGCATCAAGGGCATTTGTTTTAAACTGCCAAGGGTTTGAGTATGTCGATCCCAATTGGTTGCTGAATGGTGGTTATTTTGCAGAAGTTCTTACACCAATGCTGTTCGTCTGTCAATAATCGATCCTAATTGATGTTTTAGGAATCCAGGAATTGTTGTAGAAGGTTTTCAAAGTTTTCACATAATGATAATTTGTAAGAGGTGGATATTTATTTGCCCAACCCAAATTGATACCCATTACACAGGTGGTTTTGGTTGCCCCATTATAATTTCAGGTAGTAAAATGGAAGACAACATGTCAACCCTTAGAATCATATCAATTCTCTTAGGTTGATTCTAAGTAGGATCTGCTAAAGGCAAGTCGTGAATATAAGTCGACTAAGTAATCCTGCCGTGAATGTTTTCAGTATATAATCTATCTCTATTGAGATCGACCAAGCGAGCGTATGATGCAGTTTACTACGCCTTAAGATTTATTTCTTACCGTTACGCCTACGCTACAAATTTCTGAAAAACTGAATTTGCGTTTCATATACAACAGTTGAACAACGTGTTCGGAAACAAGTGTGCTTCGGATCCTGCATCGATGAGATTGTTTGCATGAATATCTTCTACTGTATCTGCATTGCCGAGAAGATATCAATGATTCAATTGTAGGATACGTCACACATTGACTATGATGCGTAAAAACCGAAGTAGGTGCAGAGAATGTGTTAATCGCTGTAGCGGCCTCTGCTGAGGTGGATGGTTGTTCTAAGTGTGATATTACTAGTTTTGCATGAATGGTAGGAGTCGATGACTGTGAGTATGTGGTCGCTCTGTTTATGCTGTTTAAGTTAGAAGGAAAATGTATGATGCTGCTCACATCGACGAAAATTTCTGGTACTAGTACACCGAGAAGCTGTATGGGTTTTACTGTAGCCTTATCAACTATGTCTTTCCTTTAAAAACAGTCTTCGAAACAAAGTTTGGACAATGTCGTAAAATCTGTTTGCTACCACAAGGCACACAAGAATCGAGTTTGTTCTCCTTTAAATGCGTTATCGTACCTTTCGCTCGAATCGTTTGGCGAAATTGTCATTACATTAGGAAGATTTTGAATTTAAATCTCGGGATCTCGTAGATATACCAAACAATTTTAATTGATTCGTAGATAGTAAAGATCCAAACATGTAGGAATGATTCTAAGTCACCATATGTGGATCATCGGTTTTGTTGCCAAAATGTCGCTCGCAGGCTTCTAAGATTTCTTTGGGCAGTTTTATTCTCAAACATTGGGCTAATATGAATATGCTACCGTTTAAATTCACCGAGCATGGATTTGTTCTGCATTGATAAACTATTCAAGGAATTCGTGTGATGGGAGAGCAAAATACGTGATTTATGGTAGCGTTACCAGGCGTTCTTATAATCTGCTTCGGTGAAGAGGATTTCTTGAATATCAATATCCCGACTAGGAGGCAGTGAGTAGATACTTTTTAATCGAAGTAAGATCAAGATTGAGATGTATGAGTTGGCTGAACCAATCATAAGTAGGAACAAACAACTGTGGACATGGAATTAGCGGAACCGGACGAGTAACTCCCGGTTATACTCTAACAGTTGATGCAGGGGGAATCGTTTTTTTCCGGTGGGTGCATTTCTAAAAATTTTGTTTGCTTCGAAAATTTTTTTTTTATATATTCATGGTACATCGGGCTCTGTCATATTTACTCAAACATTGATTGTTGGCTCAGTTCTGGTCAGTATGTGCAGCCTTGCAATATGTTGTTGTAGGATGCCGTGATCGTGTGTGTTGTCCAAGACGCTGTATGTCTACCAGCAATGGTGATTGTAGATTGTTATAAATGCATTCAACTCATACCAGAAATGTTGATTGGCGAGACGCAACTACGTACGATGTCAAATAGGAATGTTGATTGTAGAGAAGCATATACAAACGATCTCAACTAGTAATGTTGATTGTAGATTGAAACATCAAGACATGGTTGCGATGAGAGGCCAAAAATGATCAGAGAGCGAAAACGTTGAATAGAAATTTAAATGCACAGGTGTTTAATGGAGGAATCATGAGTGTTTTCAATTTTTGTTCATACTGTTCTTCTTAAGTAGGTATATATGTAATCAAAATTGTGTGCACGAGAAAATCAAGCAGCAGGTTATGAAGACACAATAATTGGTGAAAATATATGCGTATAATACGTAATAATACAATCAAATAGCACTTTGCAGAAACTGTTGAAAGGTCAAGTTGAATTTTATATCTATTTGAATTTTATTTATTGCACCTCAATATAGTATCTATGATTAGGTATGATTATATTCAATTTCGAATTTTATAGGTCCGCTTTCATGTGTTTATGCTCCCCCATTGGCCAGCACAAATTATAGTTGATTTCGTAATATTTCTTATCGATAAATTATAGTTGGGTTTTGCTAATTTTTAAATCACAACTCATAGGCTCCACTTGACGAAGTGACCTGTGATAGGATGAAAAATTTATAGATTAGCTGAGAGGTCCATTAGTCCTTATAGGGCTTACGTCGCACGAGCTGGCGGCATGATATCAATTCGTTTTTATAGCGTATAGTATGCTTTTGCTGTCTTTCCAACGTACTTCGACTGAATCGTAATAGAGCACCAATAGTTCGATATATGTTAAATTAATTTCTTTCGTTGCTGTAAATTTATATTTTAAGTATGTACGAGGGCGGATTGATATTGAAGCTACCTAGCGCTAGACGGCAGCACAAACACAAAAACTTTTTTTTTTAGAAATTGCGATCTGTCAAACGTCAGCTGTTAAAATTTCACCAAAATTCATCGATTAGTTTATTTGTTGTAGTCGTTTGAAGTAAGCAACTTTTATGTTTCTTGAAAAATGGAAAAAAGCGAATTTCGTGCCGTGGTTAAACACTATTATTTGAAAGGGAAAACGGCGAAAGAGACAAAAGAAAAGCTCGATAAATATTACGGTGAGTCTGCTCCGGCAGATTACATGGTAATATATTGGATTGCTGAATTTAAACGCGGTCGAACAAGCACTGCAACAATACCATCAACAGAAAGGCCAAAAGAGGTGGTTACTGAAGAAAATATCAAGAAAATCCTCGATATCGTTATGAATGATCGCCGAGTCAAGTTGCGTGAGATTGTTGAAAAGGTAAACATATCAAATGAACGTGTGTTCAACATTTTGCATGAACATTTGCATATGAAAATGCTATCGGCAAGATGGGTGCCGCGTTTGCCAGTGTCGAACAAAAACGAGTTCGACAGATCACTTCACAGCGGTGTTTGGACATGATAAAGCATAATCCTGTTGATTTTTGGCGTCGATTAATAACTGTTGATGAAACGTGGGTCCCCCACTACACACCTGAAACCAAAAATCAATCGAAACAATGGGTGGAAGCTGGTGGAAGTGCTCCGAAGAAGGCGAAGGCAGTGAAATCGGCTGGCAAGGTTATGGCCACTGTATTTTGGGATGCACACGGAATATTGCTCATCGATTATCTTGAAAAAGGATCCACAATCACAGGAAAGTTTTATCGTGCATTATTGGATCAATTGATTGATGCAATCAAGCAAAATGACCACATTTAAAGAAGAAAAAATGCTCTTTCTTCAAGACAACGCACCGGTTCACACAGCATTAGATACGATGCTAAAATTACGTGAAATACACTTCGAATTGGTTAATCATCCACCTTATAGTCCAGATTTAGCTCCTAGTGACTTTTTCCTGTTTCCAAACTTGAATAAATGGCTCGCAGGAAAAAGATTCATCTCAAACGAAGAAGTGATTACCGAAACTAACGCGTATTTTGAGGGGTTCCCGAAATCGTATTATTCAGATGGTATAAAAAAGTTGGAATATCGTCTTACTAAGTGTGTCGAAGTAAAAGGAGACTATGTTGAGAAATAAATGGTTTTTGAAAAAAAACAAGTTTTTTTCCTACTTAAGTAGCTTCAATATCAATCCGCCCTCGTATATGTAAGAAAAAACGAACGCGCTTGCGAACGAACTGCGATTTTTCTAAGTCTATATAAGTTAAGAATTAATTGCTATTTAATTTATGTACATACTCGTATATAGTTAAAAACGAAAATAAACGCAAATCAGAAACGGTGAATGCAAAAGTTTCTTAATAGTTTTTAATAGTTTTTTTCCATCATAAATAAATTACTTTAAACTAAATTTAATTACACATTTGTGCTAGTAGAGGTATTTTAGAATACACTGGATGAGCGTATTGCTTTTTTCTACACATCTTGAACACAGCGTCTGCGCTTCCTAAGTATGTCAGAGGCAGCTTCAAAGCCAGCACTGTTCAAAGCCAAATATACGAAGTCTCCGCATCATATAATGCAAGTGGATTAATCCATGCTTAGCCCTAAGTCCCCCGACATATTTGTTGATTTATCAAGTGGCTCCAAAGCCGATGCGATCTGCATAAATGCAAATTAACTTGGAAAGAAAACTTGAAGAGCCCCTGCACAATCTAATATGAAAATGGAACAAATAGATCCTTAATACAAACTAAAACCAAAAATGCAACAAACACTGGTAAAAAACCAATCACTCGAACAACAACAACGAAAATTAATAACGCTGTCTTATCTAATTTTATAAATAGCCCAGTTGGAAAAAAATGAGAACTTCCCGTAGGAGAAACATCCACAGCACATGTAATAACGAGTATATAAGTCTGAAGTCAGGTTAGATCGACTTCGAAATACTCTTTACCTTTCCCTGTGCGTGCGAGATCAACAATGGGGATGTTTTCTTTATAATTCATCATTAAGATCATATCTATGGTAATTTTCGGTACGGGACCTTGAATTGATTATATTAGATGCCTTTATTTGATCGATCCCATATCTTGTGTATGGCTTTGTAGGATCAATATAAAAATTTGCTGAAAGATATTGTATAGGTAGTAAGCTATTAAAATATGTCAATTGTGGGGGTTGCTGTAAAAATAACACGCCCATTTTTTGTTTGGTGAAATTTCGTTGATAAACATTTTATAGGAACCTACTAATGTATTTTGGTTAATTGTGGGCGTGGCAGTAATAAAAATGTACGCATATTGGGAATGCATGCTAGTATAGACCTAATATTTATACTGCTACTAATTATCATATTCCTATATAAAAATATGTTAAAAGCGCGTGTGGCTGGAAAAATAACCCTCCCAATTTTTGAGTGGTGTTTATTGTTAGTACCCGCAACCTTGCTATGAAACTTCGTTGAAAAATCTTTAATTGGAACATAGTAAAAATTGTTGGTTAAATATGGGCGTGGGAGAAGTGTTATGATCCCCATAGTTTGCATCTGATAAGGAATTGAATAGAGCGGACGTGTCTCATTTGCTCCGTTTTCAGAAATAAATTTTAGGTGTCTCAAATATAATAATAGCAGCGTTTATTAAGGAAAGTGATGCGTGTGTGAAGTGCTTCGATATCCTGTGGTTCATTAATGGCCACGGCGTATTGAGGGACATAAATACTATCGTTTTTTCAATATTTTTTTTTAAATGTATAAATAATTGCAATTAATTTATATAAATTTTTTTTTAATTCAACATGGATTTATTTATTGCATCTTTTCAATCGAAACCAACAATAATTTTACAAACAATAAGCTTACAACTAATAAATAAATTGATGCTCCGCGCCAGTGCTTAGAGCAATTTTAGTTCACGTATTATGTAAATTGTGTAGAAAAAATAAAAATAAAAATATAAATCTAAAGGAACTCTATTTTTAAAAAAGTGGCCTTTTAAGACGAGATGAGTTGCACGAGATGAGATGCAGTTTTGATTTTCGGTTGGTAAGCCAATACAAGGAAATTGCCTTGAGTTTCATTTGCATTTTCTTGGCTTCTATATGTTTTTTCCAGGTAAGCCGTCGGTCGAAATGCACTGCTAAGTATTTAACCTCTGTTGCTTGCGGGATTACAATGCCATTTAAAGAGACTGCCGGACATGAACTGGGCTTAAGAGTAAATGTCACATGTACACTTTTTTGCTCATTTACATTGATGCGCCAATCTGCTAGCATTCTCTATATTTAACCCTAAATTTGCGATTTGTTAAATATGACTCCAGAAGCTTATGCGAACTTTTTGGCAAAAGTTTTTTAATTTTATATATGAGTCCTTCGTGCCAGACTTTGTCAAAGGCATGGGCGACGTCTAGGAATATTCCGAAGCACTACATCCTTTGTTCAAATGCTCGCCTTATTTCAGAGGCAATACGGTGCACCTGGTCAATAGTTCCATTGCCGGAAACCATTCCATGTTTGCGGAAACCAAATTGGTGCTGAGGAATGATTAAATCGAGCTTTGGTGCTAATTTTTCCAGCAATAAGCGTGCGAGCGTTTTAGAGAGCGTTGGCAGGAGACTTATGGGCCGATAGGAAGATACCTGAGTAGGGTTTTTTCCGGATTTAGGAATCATTATTATTTCCGATGTTTTCCATGTTGTAGGGAAGTAGCCCAGACGTATTGCGTTAAAAATATGTGTGAGATGTATCAGAGCTATTTGCGGCAATTCACTTACCATTTTATTGGTAATTAAGTCACAACCAGGTGCCTTTTTTGGGTTTAGACTCGTTGTACATGGGCGTATAACTTCCTTTGGTTTGAAATGAATTGGTACTGCTGACTTCGTAATTGAAAAATTCAGTATGCTAGTGTTGTTGCAGATCGGCTGGTTAGGTTGAAATACTGACCTCAGATGTACTGCAAAGAAGTTGCCTTTTTCTTCTTCTGTTTTTGCCCAAGTTCCATCGCTTTGTCTTAGAGGCGATTCACTATCCTTCGGTGTTTTAACCATTCTTGTCGCTCTCCAGAGTGAGTAATTGGTGACTTTGAGTGAAACCAAATCTTCAAGGTACTTATTAAGGTTTTCTTCCTTTTCCTCCCGTAGAGTGTTTTTGAGCTGATTTTGTAATGACTTTCATTTTACTCTTAGTGCTGGTGATCTGTATTTCTGCCATTCACGCCTTCATCTCCTCTTTTCTCTAACGAGGTATTCCACAGAGTGTTCCCCGTGTTAGTTTTAGTTGAGTTTGTGCGGGCGTGGCACTAATAAAAGCTGCTTTTATTATTGATCCAAGAGCCTGCGTCGCTGATTCAATGTCCTCTCCACTCTTAAGTTTTGTTTTATCGCACACGTGGGTACTAATATATCGGGTTTCTCAATAAGAGCGCTACAAAAGTTTTTTAAAATAAAACAAAACCGGTTTTAGATATCAATGAAATTCTTTATTCCTGTGAAAGTACGTTCGATGCCATTATGTATGGAACTCGACTTCTTTAGCATGGCCACCACGGGCACGAAGTCCAGACGCTGAACCCAATTTTCAACGGTTTTCAAGCATAAATCGGCCGATACTGCTGCAATTTCACGTTCGATATTCGTACGAAGTTCATCAATCGTCGCTGGCTTGTTGGCATAGACCATAGACTTGACGTATCCCCACAGGAAATAATCTAACGGCGTCAAAACGCACGACCGAGGCGGCCAATCGACTGGGCCATTTCGTGAGATAACACGTTCACCAAGCTTGGTTTGTAGTAAATGGATTGTGGCATTCGCTGTGTGGCTTGTGGCGCCGTCCTGTTGGAACCACATGTCCTCCAAGTCCATATTATCCAATTGGGGAAAAAAATATTCGGTCATCATTGAACGGTAGCGATTCGCATTCACAGTAATGTGCCGGTCTTGATCATCACGGAAGAAGTACGGCCCAATGACGCCGCCGGCCCATAAACCGCACCAAACCGTAATTTTTTCGGGATGCAATGATGGCTCATGGAGTACGTGTGGATTGCTGTCTAACCAATAATGCATATTTTGCTTATTGACGAAGCCATTGAGCCAGAAATGAGCCTCATCATAAATTGGACGTAGCGCTCTTAAAGTTGGGGCGACTGACTCCGAATTTCGGTAGTAAATTCGACTCGTTGTTGGCTCGTATATCTTTGCATGGTGAAATGGCAAATCTTACTGAAGAGAAATGTCAAAAGAGCGATCGATTTATTTTTGTAACGTTTCTCCGTCTCTTCGTCTCCGTTTCTTCGTCTAAAAACCCTTTATTTGCGATATTTGAGCCAATTTGTTTTCTTGGAGGTCAATTTTATTGTTTTTTCAATGAACTCTGGTCTTTTTTTAAATATGTTATCACCGGTGAGTGATCGGATGATAAGTCGAAACAGGGCTCGGTTTCCAAGAAACACCTTTCAATATTTTTAGTTATGCCAAAGTCAATAAGGTCGGGAATTTTTCTTTGATCAGTTGGCCAGTATGTAGGTTTTCCAGATATTACAAAGTCATTCCGAGAGTCTATCAGCGCATTAAACAATTGCTTCCCTTTAGGGTTGCTTAACCGTGAGCCCCAGTAATTATGTTTAGAATTGAAGTCTCCGGCAGAGAGAAATTTGTTACCGAGCGATTTAAAGAAATTAACAAAATCGGTTGTGGAAATAGGAAACATAGGAGGACAATAGAGTGATGAAATTACTATTGGCTCACCCCAACACCGTAAAGAGATGGAAGTAGAATGGATGTTTTGTTTTGCATAGGATTCCAGAAAGTAATGCTTTAATCAAGCCTTAATTAGAATTCCCGTACCACCATAACCTTTTCCTTGTGGGTGGTTTGTTGAGTAAAAATTATAGCCTCCTAGTTTGAAGTTATATTTTACAGTTAAATGTGTTTCTGAGATAAGCTGTTACTGTCTAGAAAATTTTATAATTCAATTTTTTGTTGGTTAATACCGTTAGCATTCCAGTGACATATTTTTATAACATTCATTTTTGTGAAAGTGGAGTTTTCATAAGTAAGTTTTGGTTATGTACAAGCTCTTGAATCATAGATTGCATCGAGGACATGAAGTTAGTAATACACTGAGACAAGTTAAATATTAAAGTTTCTAAATATTGAGGTTGCATAGGGTGACTCGGTATATCTGAAACGCCAGTTTTCAGTACATTCGCATAGCTAGTGGATGAAGAGATGTTTTCGGTGGTGCTTCCAATATGGTTTGTGTTGGTAGGTATAGCACTATATTTTTGGGTGCGAACTGTCTTAGCAATTTGGTTCATACTGGATTTTAGTTGTGTATATATCGGGCAGCCTCTGTAGTCAGCAGTATGATTCCTCCCACACTTGCTGCATTTTTTTGAATCCTTCTCACTTTTGTTCGGCTCCCATTCCTTTGATGGATGGAAGTCGCCACACGCAACGCATACAGTACGTAGGGTGCAGTACGATTTCGAATGACCAAACTCTTGACAGTTTGTGCATTCTATTGGGCCTTTTCGATTGTGAGGCTCCTCGACTGTTATTCTACGATGCATTAAATATCGTAAGTTGTAAATTGGGTGGGTTTCATTTTGTTTTAATTTAATATTCCCTGGTTCTAGTTCTATTCTGAAGAGTGGTTGCGGAATTTTTTCCCTATTCCTTATATTAAACACAGATTTTGCTGTAAATCCAGTCTCTTGGAGTGCATATTTTAGTTCTATAGGGTCTACTTCAGGTTATATACCTTTAATAACAACTGACAACCCTTTGCTACTCTTTATCTGATACGTGTAGTAATTTTTCTTTTCATTTTCAAGGAAAGAAACAACTGCGCGATAGTTTTTTTCCAAATAAATTTGAATTTTTGTTTCTTGTACTTTACCCTTCAACAGCGGGACCACATGAAAACTATTTTTACCAATCAAGCTGTCAACACTGTCTATTAATAAGTTGGAACTGCGTTCTCGCAAGTAAATTGCTGGTGGTTTGAATGCCATACTCTTAGTTGGTTCAGACTCTGCACTATCGCTTAATAGAGCAAAACGGTTGTTGTTTAGATTATCTGTATTAGTTTTAACAAGTTTCTTGTTTTCTGCCTTGGCAAGCGGGCTGCGGTATCGCGGTTTGCACACTGTATTTCTATAGTTTTATTTTCAACATTGGTAAGTTGTTGCTGCTACTCATAGCAGAACCTTTGTTGTTTTTGATTTGTGTTGCAGGAGATGCTGTTGAATTTGGAGAGACACATTGTCCACTCCAAGAGAGCTGTAAGTTTGCTAGCATATTTAGCGCAGCCGAGTCTGCTTGAGAATCTGTGCTTTTTTTTTGTTGTGCAAAGAGCAATGTTGTTTTGCTTCTGCGTGTTTATTAGTTTTATTGTTGTGGGTGTGACTAGCTTAGAAGTTTGAGCGTGCTCAGTTCTTACCGTTTGATGAATTACTGGTGTTAATTGCGCATGTGCTGAACTATTGTGAGAGATCATCTCCGTTGGGTTTAAATTGATTTGTTGATTACTGTCTATTGGTGCATGCGGGGGACACGCGCGGGTGAGACATCGATCTCTCGCTTGTGGCGGTGAGTGTCGAATGCTCATGTAAATTGTTTTTGTTTATGTTTATTTTTTTTCCTTCTTTTGTTGTTGTTTTTTGTTTGGAACCACTAATTTGAAATTTTTGTGTGTGATTAATTAATTAATTGGCTAGCCTTTATGGGCAAGCCAACAAAAAATGTTTACCACTTTATTGCTAAACTTTACGCTCGTAGATATTTTTTTTATTTTTTATTTTTGATATATTAAAAAGAAAAAAGATCTACTCAATGAGCGGAGAATTGAACACCGACATGTTGTTACTTTCCTCGAAATTATAATTAAACAAAAGCACTAGCTGCCGGGGCTATCGGCTTAAGTTAGTCAACAACCGGCTAACTGAGCTCATTGGTACAAAAAGTTTCCACGTGACTCCTTTCGTTAAAGATAATATACAAGAAACAAAAATCCAAATATATAGCGAGGGAAATTATAGAGTCGTTATTAAAAACTTCGACACAGAAGACAAAAACTACTACACTTATCAGCTCAAAAGTAGCAAGGTCGTTACAATTGTTATAAATGTATTAGAAACAGATATTCACCCCGCTGAAACCAAAGAAGCATTAAATGATGTAGGATTTGTAGCTCGCTAAATTATTAATATCATTAACCGCAAGAAAATCCCCCAACTACTGTTTCGCGTAGAGCTTGAGCCAGAAAGACAAAAGCTTAAGAAATGGCAAGAACATGGCATATATAAACTACGCTACCTTACCGACAGGCCCATTAAATAGAGATACTACTCCAGGAACCCGGCAGAGCAAGGGCTCACCAATGCCGAAATAGATGAAATTTTAACAAAAGGTTGTTGTATAGAGCCTTCACACAGCCCCCGCAGCGGACCAATCAAAGTGTTGTACTAAGAGTTATACCTTGCTGTATTGCTCTGGAGATTTTCCAGGTGTGTTGGTATGTCTATGTCGCTGTATGATGATACCAAGAGCGATGCGTCTTCGCCCAGATCATCCACCGTATATAGCGCTATCAGTCATGGGGACCGTGCATTGTTTTTATTGCGGCTGCACCGTTGTATGGTTCCGTACACCGTTGGCCAGCTTCGCCTGTTGTCAAGCCCATGCTTGTTGTATATTCGTAATGTTGTTGTTAGTGTACTAGATCGGCTTGAGTCTTTGCCGAGCGTTGCCTGTCGCGGAATCACCGCTGGAGCATGATGAAGTTTTGTTATAATACTTGTGCTGTTGTATTTTCTTTTCTCCGGTGTGTTGTGTTTGTTGGTACATTTTATTATTGTTGCACTTGGTTTTCTTTATTACAATTAATTGGCTTCGCCAATCATTGCAATTGGTATAATCGTTTCTTCGTTGCATGTTTTCTGCACTCCCGTCTTTGTTGTGTAATTAATTACTTTTTGTTAATTGTGAAATCTTGTGGGATGTCGGGGATGATTATACGCTGTATATTTTGTTGGTAGATCTCCGTACTATGGTGTGTAGCCATTTGCTTATTCGTATTAGTTGAAGTCGATCTATATTGATGCTGGTGGTTCGTAAGTAGTGTTGTGTGTGTGGAAGATACCTGGAGTAATTTCCGTTTTCACAATATATGTACATACCAACCACACCACCTTGAAATTGCAATCCCTCTCAAAACCATACAATCAGTACACCCTTTTTACTTTTTTTTAAGGTAAAGGATGTAAAAATGAAACTATCAAATGCAAGAAAAATCCTCAACCCTCCAAGAAAAATAATAAACTTAAAATACACAGTCAAAATTCACCCCGTTACAATCCTGAGAACAGATACGCTTTACTTTCAACGGATGAAAATAATGTCGCATCAAAGCCCACAAAAAACTTCAAACCACCTACCTTATATTTACGAGAACGTAGCTCAAACAATCTAGTCTCCCATTTAACTACACTTGTTGGGGAAAAAGTTTCTATATAATGCCTATTCGCAAAGGTCAAATACTTGAAATGAAAATACAAATAAGTGGTGAGGGCGAATACAGGAAAACAATCACTGATCTTGATAGCATGATTAAAAGGTTACTACACCTACCAATTAAAAAGTAACAATGGTCTCTCAGTCGTATTCAAAGGTGTAAAATTGAGTGTCAATATTCATAACATTGAACTATATCTTCAAGAAGAAGGCTTCTAAGACAAGTTCGTATTCAATACATTAAATGAATATAAAATACCCCACCCTTTAATCCAAATTGAACTACATTTTGTAATCAAGACTCTTAAAAAGGAGAGATTCACCTTATTTACAGTCTTTGTTAACTCTTACATCGTAAAGTCACTTTATTAAACGTCTTGATCCTTCCCAATGCAGCAATTGCCAGGAATTTGGACATACCAAGGGATATTACACTTTGCCATGTGGTGATTTATATAACTCAAATGCATCTACTCAGCTTAAGAATGATACAAACGTTGAAATATGCAGCAATTCCAGTTAGACTCACACTGCAAATTAGAGAGGATGCACATCAAGCTCAAGAAATTAACGGAAAAGCAAAACAAATACTTATCCAGTCAAATCAATTCTCTACAAACATGAGCCACAGCCGTTCTTCAATGTCATATGGAAATGTCTTAAAAACAAAACTATAACAACCAGTTAATACAGAACTTTCAACAATCAAACATACTAGATGTTATGATGCAAACATTCATACAGAATATGAACCAATTCATGAACTCATTGCAAACTATGATGCAAGAAATTATGAAAAACTAACCAGCGTTTTTACAAGCAATGCTAGCTAAACCTAAAAATTTGACATTGAAAATCAAATAGACTTAGTAAACACAAATTAGATCCACAAAAATTCATCGGTAATAATCAGATAGATGTTATGCTTATATTAAAAACCCATGTATCTAAACAAAACAATTTATCGATGCAAGGCTACTCAGTTGACATAAAACAACTTAAAAATTTGGCTAAATAGGTATTCTAATAAAGAAAAGAATAAAATACTATGCTCTTAAAAATTATTGTGAAGAATACTTACATACAAACAAAAAACACTGTCGAATTCATAAAGTCAGCAGTACTACAGTACTGCCCACCGAAATTTAGCATAACAGAAAACCAATGAACTGACTTCTTTGACACGTGGGTTACAAAGCTTATAGGGGCAGGAGACTAGAATGCAAAACACACCTTTTGGGGCTCAAGACTCATATCTCCAAAAGGAAACTGATTCAGGTCAGCAATATCGAAAAAGTCTGGGCGTTCCATTGGCCAACTGACTTATTGACACAGTTATTCGAAAGATTCCAAATCTGATTGATTTCTGTGTCACAAACAATATCAGAAGACATCAGACCAATGTCGAATTTTCTTACAATCTTTCTTCAAATCACTTACCTTCAATTATCACACTGGAATTTACCCACAAGCAAATATATCTACCCCGAAGCCTAACAAATACCAACACAAACTGGTTGAAATATTGTAAATACATAAGTTCCCATATACAACTTCACATACATCTTAGGAACTCTGCAGTTAAATCATTCACACAACTACTAATTCGAGCGGCCAACATAGCTACACGTACTCCCAAACCTAAGGTTTTTCCAATAAAAGCACCCTATAAAACCTGTGGCGTTAGTTGCGGAGTAGCCTTCTTAAGATTGATAATGCGTTACGTTTGCTGGTTAAATTGCTACTGATTTATTGTACTGTACATTACATGTATGAAAAGGAAAGAAAGGGTTAAAAATACGAAGGTCATAAGAAGAAAATGAATAAAAGAAAATAATGAACATAATTGGCGTGAACAAAACCATCGAGCTGGTCACTGAAAAAAGTCTATTTTAATTAATGGAAAATTCACTGTGAAAGACAAAAGTTTCAGTCCACTGAATACCCTATCAGAGTTGGTGTATCGCAGGGAAGAACTCTCGGTTTAATTCTTTACTTGATTTACACTTCGGACTTGCCAATGGATGCTCGGTTACTAAGGTCAACATTTGCAGATTATACAGCAATTCTAAGCTCCTTTGCTGACCCTAATTCTGCGTCGAAAAACCTCCAAAAACATCTAAAATTAGTGGATACATGGCTACCAAGATGGAGGGTTATGGACCATACCATTCCAGAAAAGAAAAATGTTAACTATATCGGTGTTAATGAAACAGTTAGGAATAAACTCATGAAATAAACACATTGAAGCACATTGACATGGAATAAACACATTGAAGCAAAGAGAACTCAGGTCAAGCTTTAAGTAGCGAAAATGAATTAGCTTCTAAACAGATGTTCAACGGTCACCGTGAACAAGTTGTTAAGCCTATTTGGGCGTATGGCACTCCACTGTGGAAACTTCAGAGAGTGCAATCTACAATATTAAGAAGAAATACAGCAGCTCCAAAAATTCGGATATTCACAAATACTTGGGGATATTCGGATTGAGGGGCCCACAATGGTAGAGGAAATAAGAATATGTGGTGTAGTAGGGCTTTTTTATATATCAAGTTCCCCTTCCAGGTTTTAAATTTTCACATTCATCATGTGTCGTTGGCATTAAGTTTTTAAGAACCTATAACAATTTCAAGAAGTAAAGAAAGCTGAAAGACTGTTGAGACCGACACTCAAATATCCTTTGGCTTTACATGCCAATTAAACTATGGCGATGTATATTTTATTCATATATCATCATTATGAACATATCTGTATAATTTTTCGGTAGGGTTCCCTGAGTTAATTACAAGGTAGGGGAGCATGGCCTTTATCTGGTTGTCCCCATTTCTTATAAATAGCTTAATAGCGTCAAAATAATTATTTCTATAAAATTTAGTTGAAGAATATTTGGTGTTTTATACTAGCACTTTGAATGTCGTGTTAAATTTCTTTAATGAATCTTGTAAAATGACTCAGTAAATAATATTGACTAATCTATCGAATGTCGTGTTAAATTTCTTTAATGAATCTTGTAAAATGACTCAGTAAATAATATTGACTAATAATATTGACTGTCTATATTTTACACCCAGACTAGTAGCGACCTCCTGTATATTGCTACTTCAGTGGAACAAATTTTATACGAATACCTATCTTATGTTCAAAAAGTACTCGACCATTACACCAAACAGGTTTTATTATCAAGTTATAAACTCAGCTTTGAATGCTTCCCTATTAACCAGTTCATTTCAGTAGTCTTAAGATTTATTTTTGTTTTCTTAGCATCCAAGTGGGGTTTCTAGGTAAATCGTTTATCGAGGTGGATTCCTAAATAATTAACTTCTGTTTTCTTCGGCAAAGTTTAATCGTTAAGCATCACAGTCACACTCACATTGGTTTAAAGTAAAATTTATATGCCAAAACTTCGCCTCATTTCTTTTGATACGCCATTTTGAATCCATTTTTCCACTACAACCAAGTCAGTTTGAACCATATTTGAGGCAGTTTTTCTTTTAGTTCGATTTAAGTCTCTTGTCTTTAATTGGAGTGGAATTGCTAGAAGAACTTCTAAACCAGAAAGCAAGCTGTTAATATAGCTCGCATCAACAGGTGAAAAGACTGATTCCAGTATTTAGCGGATACTTCGTTCTTTTCTTCATCGATGGCACAGCTCCCTTTTGGTTGGCGAATAGGGACTTTTGCGTTTATTGGTCTTGTCAGGTTTCTCGTAGCTTTCCAAAGAGAGTAGTCTGTATTTTTAGTCGCCGAAAGGCTCTTGATTAACTTTTTCATTGTACTTTTTCAAATGCTTGCTAAATTTTTTGGCACATGACGATCATTGCTTTTTTAATGATGGTGACCTAGAAACTTGCCATTGCCTTCTCAATCTTATGTACGTGGCGAGGAGCACATCAATTTCATTCACTCTAGTCGCAAACTTTTGATGCTTTTGTATTAATGATTGTGTCGAATATTTGGCATCTTTTTTCCATGGCATTATAAAATTGCAAACGGCAGAGTCTATATCGTCGCAGTTTTTATCACATTTTTACATCAATATGAGCGCTTATACACTTTGTGAAGGACAATTTGTGTTTTTGTTAGTCAATTTCGATCGCTGATCTACTGCTTTTGGCATGTATTCAATGAATACGACACTATGCGAGTGTTCTGATGATAAATCAAAAGCCAGATTCCACCATCATATGGCTTCTTTTCAAATTGCCTACAACACCGAAGTCTATCAAGTTTTTTTATTTATTTCGATTGGCTAGTATATATTTTTCTCCATGCATATATCGCCTCCTCTCGCCTTATTCCTCTAGATAGGTGATAATATATTTGTACCTGCGTTGCAGGCACAAATATATTATCGTTAGCCCCAATAAATTTTCTTTGCATTGTGTCACCTGCCGTAAAAAATTTCGGTCCTAATGTTTCGATGAATTCCGTGAACTGAATTTCGGATTTGGGTCGCTGATTGCCGGGCGGGGGAGATGGAAAAATCCCTGGGGCAGGGTCCTTCAGACCTATTGACCCAAACAGACCAATAAACTCACGGTGGAACAGCTCTGCCAGTGAGCTTGCTTGACGGGGTAGAGTCAAGCTTAATAGCGAACTCCGTACGAGGTCCGGCGAACCTACGGTTTTAATTAGCCTTACCATGGGGGCGACCGTGGGTGACCAAAACGCAAAAAAAAACATATGTGAGAAACTACATGAAAAATTTAACGCAATATGAAAAAATGGATTGCACACCTTCAAATGTGCATAATGTGGCTACAAAGAGCCATCTGCCATCGTTGGTCGAGGGGGCATCTGGTCCCATCGGCAATGAAGGCATGGAGCACGACCTGTTGGGGGTACCCGGTCCCTTATCCGACAGGCCGGATGAGATGGATAATCCACTTAGCCAGGAGTCGGCTGGGATGTCTATCTCCTCGGAACAAGAGAGAAATCTTCTTGAACGCGCTCCAGAGAAGATTCCAAAACTTAGAGTGACGCTGTCCGGCGCTGGACGTAAACGATTTAAGGCTTTGCTTGCCAGGGGCATATCGCTGGAAACAGCTCGGTCCTTAGCGGCAAATCCAGCCAACTTGTGTGCGCGATCGACCCCTAAAAGATCCCGATCAAATGGCTCCACGCGGACATCGAGCTCCAAGCCGACAAAGCGGTTTGCACAAGAGGGCAACAAAAACATTGATAAATTGTCAATAGTGCTCCCAGCTGAGCCGCCGGTTTGTGGTGAGATGAAGGAGCTGAGAACCTTACTTGGGGCGAACCTTGTTCCAGAAAGAAGGTGGCGGTGGTCTCTGAAAGACATGGCGTGCAGGGCGCCTCCTTGAGGGTTCCCTGTTCAAAGCCTACTCTAGCGGAGACAGTCTGCTCCTAAAAGATAGTGGTTATACCTAGCAATTTCCCGGAAGGCATATGGTCCACTGAAGAAATTGGGAAGGTACACCGATGTATTCTCGAGAAAATGTTCGAGATTCGTGGTGGCCCAGTGAAGCCTGGCTTTGCAGGCTGTAGTTTCAAGCCTGGATGGTTGGCGATCAACTGTTTGGACGACGAAGCCGTAGCCTGGGCTGACGAAAGGATACCACTTATGAAGCCATGGGAGGGAGCTGAGTTGAGGGTAGTGGACGAGGCAAAAGTGCCAAAGGCCAAGATCTTCGTTGGCCACTTTCCCGGCCCGGTGTTTTGGCAGAATGACCAAATTTTGGCGCAAGTGGAGTCGCAGAATTCGGGCATTAGTGTCAGTGAGTGGCGGGTGCTCCATGGCCTACAAAAAGGCGACCAGGTCGAGCTGGCAATTGCTCTGGACCGCTTCTCGTCTGAAAGGGTTGAGACACTGGGTAACAAGGTCTACTATGGCTTTGGCAGTGCCCAGCTCCGGCGTAGACTGAAGGGAACAGGGCAAAATAAGCTGTTGGTGGTGAAGAGCATCCAACAACATCTGTTGCAGCGCGGGCAAAGCAGAGTAGCCAGAAGCCGAAAACGGGGCCCATTTTCATAAAGCCAGTACCGAGAGCGGAGAGAGACAGCACTTGTGCCCAACGTCCAAGACCATCTGCTCTCTCTGGTAGGCTCAGAAAATGGGAGAGAAAAGACTCGGAGGGTGCGGAAACTTTGCGGAGCACAAAGGGTGGTAAGATCCACAAGGATCGGTCTGGGAAATAATGTCCCAGGCCCCATCACGATCGCAAAACTCTTGGAACCAGCTTCACTGTCTCCAAATAAATCTGCACAGGGCTATAGCAGCCTCTTACAGGCTCAGTGCCTTGGTGGAACACTAGTGTCTGGACTTCGTAGCCATTCAAGAACCATGGGCCACAAGTGGGCGCATAAATGGTCTGCAGACAAAAACATGTGAGTTGATCTATGATAATAATGTTGACCGACCGAGGGCAGCGATGATGATCAACAAAAACATTAAATTCCTCCCAATTTCAGAGCTTCTACAACGTGATCTGGTTTCAGTACAGGCAGAAGTGCCTAGTGCCAAAGGGAGGAGAACGGTAGTCATGGCCTCCATCGCACTCGCAGTCTAGAGTGGGTGGTGTGCTGCGATGCAAACGCGCACCACACGGTATGGGGAAGCACGGACACGAACGTGCGAGGGGAGTCACTTCTTGATTTTATTACGACAAACAATCTGGTGGTGGTGAATAGGGGTGACGTGCCTACCTTTATGAATGCGATAATGGGGAGGTGTTAGATCTCACCCTAACTAGCGCATTCATGTCAAATAACATTTCTAATTGGAGGGTGCCTAATGAGGTCTCCTTGTCGGACCATAGGTACATTTGCTTTGATCTGGGGGGGGAGATTGGAGGTACCTTCGGAATAAGAAATGTTAGGAAGACCAACTGGTCGATATTTAACTTTTACTTAGAGCAGAATATTGCGTGCCTTAGAGAAAATAAGTAACTCTCAGGAACTAGATCTTGAAGTTAACAAATTAAATAATATAATAATTGAGGCTTTTGAATGTAGTTGCAATTTAGTTGTGAAGAAACGTACCCTGGTGGAGCGGGGAGCTAAATATATTGCGCAAAAAAGCCCGTCAACTCTTTAATAGAGCCAAGTCTAGTGGTGACTGGGCATCCTATAGAAGTGCCTTAACATCCTATAATAATGAGTTGAGAAGATCTAAGAGAGACTCATGGAAAAAGTATTGTGAGGAGATTGAAACTCTCCCAGCAGCTACCCGACTCCAGAAATCACTCAATAAAGATCACTCAAATGGCCTTTCTACAGACAAGAAGCCTGACGGAAATTTTACGGATAGCCTGGAAGAGACGGGGCAGCTTTTGTTGGACACTCACTTTCCAGGGTGTGCCACTAGCATAGAGGATAGTGAAATCATCGAGAATACTCGTTTCTTGATGCCTACACTGAACTACACTGAAGAAGGAACTTTCACTGGCTCGCAGAATCTTTACCGTCAACAAAACGAATTGGACTATCTCCGCTTTTAGACCATTCAAATCCCCAGGTGTCGATAATATACAACCGTGCCTACTTCGGCAAGGTGTTGATGTATTAGCACCTGTGCTAACAAACATTTTCAGGATAAGCCTGGAACTAGGCATAGTGCCTAAACCTTGGGCGAAGGCTAGGGTGGCTTTCATACCGAAAGCAGGCAAAACGGCGGACCACACGCCAAAAGCCTATCGGCCCATTAGCCTAACGTCATTCCTGCTAAAAGTTATGGAAAAAATTCTGGACCAATATATCAGGGAAACGTATCTTAAAGATTCTCCTCTTCATATTGAACAATACGTTCACCAATCAGGCAAATCGACTGAGACAGCCATACATAGCTTAACGAGCAAAATTGAAAAGGCGTTTGAGGGTAAAGAAATAGCTCTCTGTACATCGGTTGACATTACGGGGGCTTTTGACAATGCCACTTTCAGATCAATTGAGGAGCGGATGAAAGGAAAGGTATACAAAAACTGATCGTAACATGGGTTCTCAAAATGCTGAAAAACAGAACAACAATCTTTGAAACAGCATGTTATGGTCCGTATTTGCTGGTGTCCTCGGGGAGCGTCCTCTTGCTCATTGTCCTGGTCGCGCGTGTGCCTGCAAACCTAAAATCACTCTTGTTAAATAAAACACTACATCACTCTTTTTACAAACATCAAGCGTTCTTAAAATCATAATTCTTATATACTATTTAGAAAGAACACTTTCAGTCTACGTACTGACCTTTCTGGTGTTCCACTTTCGCACCTGTTAATTATTGAGAGTGGGTCCAGCCAACTGATCAACTTTACTGTAAAAATGTCGACAGTGCATTCTAAGTTCCAATGCCCTTCGTCGACTCGACTGCGGAACTGTAACACCCTAAAAGTTTACATAATAATTAGTACATAAATTCTGGTTATTTACAATACTCGCACCCTAACAATATGTGCTTTCTTACTTAACTTAATTGCGTAAAGCTAACCACACCAAATGTGTAGTATCTGTTAGGAGTCGGTGCTGTGAGTCAACTACTCGCAGGCAGCTTGATTCTAACTCACAACATCCCTCCCCTCTTGCTAAAAGAAGTTAGTGCAACTAACTTCTAAGAAATCTCTGTATTCTTTTATTTTCCATATATTTTTTGTTCTATAGCTTTTGTTTTCTTTTGTAGTTTTTTTTCTTTACTTTATTTTTGTTCTTTTATTTTTATCCATCATTTTTTTTTATTCCCCTTTTTATATTTTGGTCCTTCATTGACTCTTTTCTCACTGGCGTATATACAAACATCTATACAATAAAATAATTCTATTCTATACTTCACATCTTGTATTATACTGCGACCTCTACTACCTGCTGGTCCACCCGTTGTCGGAGTGAAATCCCTCGATGAACTCTGCATACCCCTCCCTTCTTTCTGGACCGGTACGTGCAAAGATGATGCAAGCTCATGCGAGTAGATGCGCTTCTGATGAAGTCAAAATAAATATTCGCTTTGTAAGTGACTTGATATATTTTATTTGAGGAAAAGGTTATGAAGTTAGCCGATAAAGCTTGGCTATGATGTGCTTGATCTTTTCGTGGTTAAAACGAAGAATATTCTACGAAGCTAACTGAACGATGGTAGTTGTGGCTGATATTGTTGCTGTAACCGTTTCACACTAAAATTACGGAGTAACCTCAGGTATAGGCTAAAATTATTTCTTCCTCTTTCTAGACAATAATACAATAGCCATACTGACATATGTAATAATGGCAGACACGTTGGATTTTGTATACTGACAACGTTAATATTAATTTACGCCATTTTTTCAGTTATGCAATTAAACTCAAGTATTATCAGTATTTTACTTGTTAGATTTGTTAGATACTTGTATTCAGCCGGTAATATCTCCATTTTTTCATAAACCTTTAATCGTCGTCATCTTGCACATGGGAAGTTAGAAGTTCTTCCACTCTTTCGTTTAAAAATGAATTCCCACTAATTTCGTTTTCCGTTTCTTCCAACCAAAAATTATCTCGGGACATCATCGTTGCAAATCTCGTATTTATCCCTTTCCGGCTTACTGATTACCCTTCTTCTACGACTTCTTATTTCTTCTTATTCAGTCTGATTTTTGTTCGCTGCTCTTGCATTTCATCTACCGGTCTCCTGGATGTTGGGGACCGCTTACTTTGTCTTCGACGGTGCAGAAAGTCTCTTCCAGGTTCATGCTGCATAATATTGAACCATCCAGATGTCCTTGTCTGTTCACCAACGCCTGAATAGCTAAAAACAATACTTTTATACATGTATCGGACCGAGCTATAATTATTGCTATTACATTTTTTCCATTTTTAATATTTTCCCTAACGTAAACAGTAAATTTTATGTATTATTTAAATCTATATATCGCATATCTAATACGTATTAACAACCAAACTATATATAAGTAATAAAAACTATTTTCTTTACAAATATTATTAATTAACTATGATACAATTTTTAAAATTGTTAGCGGCATTAAAAATTTAAATCCTTCGCAAATATATACATTTTACAATAATTTGCTTCATACATAATAATTATTTACTATATAAAATTATTTGCCGCCAAAAAAAAAAAATTTTTATGTGTCAATTCTTGGCCAATCTAGTTGCCCATCTTACATAAGCGAGTATATAAAAGATAAACCCGTTCATGTGAAAAAATTTTCCATTGCATGACTCAATTTTTCATTGCATCTAACTACTCTCTCTCTCTCTATATATATATATATATATATATATATATATATATATATATATATATATATATATATATATATATATATATATATATATATATATATATATATATATATATATATATATATATATATATATATATATATATATATATATATATATATATATATATATATATATATATATATTGTAACGACTCTTTTTTATAGCTGGGGTAAAACTCAGCGGTTCCAGGGGTCGTATACAGAAAAATATAAAAATCCTGTGAGTTAAATTAATTTCAACGTATTTATTTAGTGTATTGATTATGGACTCTTGTTAGTCCTTGCTCAAAACAATTCTACTTCCTTAACTCTATGTTTGTATAAATAACTTATTCAATGTGTACTTGTTTTCATGTATCTACGTCCCGGTAAGTGTGTGTCTCTGTGACTCAGTGGGAGAACGATTAAAAACCAGAAGCTCTCACTGAGTTCCTATGGTCTCTGTACGGCGTATGACTTAGCGGGAAAACGATTAAAAACCAGAGGTTCCCTCTAAGTCCCTAAGTCTCGGTGGTGTATGTGTCTCAGTGATTCAGTGGGAGAACGATTAAAAACCAGAGGCTCTCACTGAATCCCTATAGTCTCTGTCTGTGTATGGCTTAGCAAGAAAACGATTAAAAAACCAGATGTTCTCGCTAAGCTTTCTGTGTTCGTATTGTACTTTGTAGAGCTGTTGCTAGTCAGGATGCTGGTGATCGACGAAGAGACTTACTGCCTGGGCTACGTGGTTTATATAGTCCCAGGTCGCAGCGGCTGACACATATTTTTGTTCGCAGGCCACCGTTGTGTGATTTTACTTCCGTTGGCCAGTAGTCGATTGTTGTTGTTGTGGCAGGCTTGTTGTTGTTGCAGTCAGGCTTGTTGGTGTTGCCGTCTTTTGCCCTTGGGCCACCTTCAACTTCAGCCACCTCACTCCAATGGTCCCTGGTTAGCCTGCAGTATTGTTGCCTGCCAGCAGCGCTGTCCGGAATCCTGTAGTGTTGTTGTTGTTAAATATTTAATTTAACTGACAATCAGCATTTCCCTCTTGTGCTTCGCTCTCGTTTCTTCGTGTTGTTAGTGTAAAATTTCCAAGCGAGTGCACTCGGCAAATTCCACCGCTGAGTTCATGCACTCACCTTCTCTTGTCCTGCATGTATTTGTTGTATTCCTCGTCGCTGTGTTTTCCTTTTGTTGTTGTTAAATATTTAATTTAACTGACAACCAGCATTTCGTTTGTATTCCTCCTTCTGCTTGCTGGTCGTTGGCGTGGTGGTTGTTCTGTCGTTGTCCCTCTTGTGCTTCGCTCTCGTTTCTTCGTGTTGTTGGTGTAAGATTTCCGAGCGAGCGCACTCGGCAAATTCCACCGCTGAGTTCGTGCACTCACCTTCTCTTGTCCGGCATGTATTTGTTGTATTCCTCGTCGCTGTGTTTTTCCTCGCTCTTTGCAAGCATAGCGCTGATTGGCAAGATCGTTGGCTGTGGTGGTCGGGTTTTTTGTTGTAATTGCTATTATTCCAACTGGTCTAATATGCTGTTGCTGATCTGCGCTCCTACCACGGCCGCGCTAATTGGTTACAATGCTTGTAGTTCTTTTCGTTAGGTTCTCACTGCAGTTGTTTCGGTTGGCATTGTGGGCGTTTCCAAGATGCAATTATTCGGTCTGTTCTTCATGGGGTTTGTGTGTATTTAGTGACTCTGTCACCTGTGGTGTGGGCCAAAATTTCCCACAGAAGATTTTGGTTCTTACAATATATATATATATATATATTCCAATTCAGAGATATGACAGAGGAAGCGCAAGATTTACTGCTAATACAGGAGCAAATTGGCGAAACGATTGAAAACTGGTCCGTAACTTTAAGAAAGACGGCATGTTACGTAAAGACAACGTGTATTACCACAAGCGAATAACAAAATTGCAAAATCTGGGGAGAGAGTTCAACAATAACCAAGGGTTGTTGTTGCCTCACGCAGTTGAGTATGGCAAAGGAAAATATTTTAGGAAAATATTTTGCGGAAGCTCAGGAATTGTGGAAACAGGCGAACGCCAGAGGAGCTGTGTCACCATTAGAAGTAGCGGATCAAGCCTTAACGGCAATCCAAAAAAGGACAGAAGAAAAGTTGTTCAATTTTCATAAGAAAACAGAGGATTTGACAGCACAAAAGGAGTATCTTGAGAATAAGGGATAGGAACTTTCTCAGAGATTGACGGAAACAGAGGAAGCAGCAGCACTGTTGTAGAAGGAGTGTACAGAATTAAAAAGACGACGGGCGACCAACAGGGCCTCACCGAAAAAGAGATATCAAAATCAGCATCGGCTGGATTTACACAGACAGTATTGACATTGCCTCCGGAAGTTCGCTGACCGGAATATTTAAGACAAGAAGGGATAAGCCGCATGGTAAAGCCAAGATTAGTTTTTAGTGAAGAAAGGCAAGCGGAATTTTTGTTTGGTGCATCTTAAATCGGTGTAGAGCCATCTTCACCGGGAAGTCCGATAAATAATAAAAACCAGGGATAGCCGCCAAACGAACCAGAAACAGTAACAGTGCAACAAAGTCTCGATACAGTGGACAGTATGTCGCCTGTACGAGCAAACGGTCGAAGACTAATCAATTTGAGTCCTTCTGTGGTCCAGGACCTCTCAGATCCGGGAGAAGCGAATTTGGAAACCCCCCAAGAGATTAATAAAGCTAATGTCTTACCAGCAATTGAGAAAACAGAAAGGAGTAAAATGGGCATTCTGGAAGTTGCTCATGCGGTCGAGAAGTTGGTGCCCATGTTCTCAGGAGTCGAGTTGTATGATCTGAGAACTGAGATCAGGCGCTACAAAGAAGGGTGTGAGCTAGCACAACAGAGTCTTCCGGAAGCGGACGGGGAACACTTAGTAAAGTGTATTAGGCAAAGAACTACAAGTGATGCGTTTGATTTAATGGTGCATAGCTCAGTAAGCACCCTGGCAGAATTATATGCACTTTTGGATCGGACATATTTAAAGCAAAAGTCGTACGACTGTCTCGTACGGGAAATTCAGGAATCAATTCAGAAACCTGGGGAGGAATTGAGAGCCTGGAGACGAAGGCTCCAGTCTCTGGGGAACGCTGCTGAGAAGGAAGCCGACAGGCAGTTTCCGGGAAACGTTGCAACATAAACGGCTCAAGTAGAACGGGCTATGATTTCTGTGTTCAAGGCAGGCCTGATAAATAGGGACTTAGCTAATTATACTCGTACTCTCACGCCGAGGAGCATGACAGAGCTAGTGGAAGCGGTCTCTTCCCCTGAAGCAGCAATACAACAGCGAACGACAACGGCCCAATTTCCGCAACAAAGAGAATTCTTGGTTGAGAGGTTCCAGCCAAGGAAACCAATTTGCTCATTCTGTGATAATCCAGGGAACACAAGGGATGAATGCTTTACACGTAAAAACACGCCCTACTGTATAGAGTGCAAAACTTACGGTCATGAGGCAAGTAGACAATGCCAAGTAGACACTAAATGGGATCAAAGTAGAAGGTAGCCAGCCACGAGGAGACCGGTTCCACCCTTGAGAGACAGCAGGGGTAGCTTCAGTAGTCCCTGGGTTAATTGAATTGAAGGAATTAACCAAGGAATTAACCAGTTTCAAAACTGGGAGTGGTCAGCAGCGACCAAATTGGAATTCCAGAAGTGAAGCAAGGATAAGCAACTCCAAAGAGGGTGTTCACTCCGAATCCTAACGTTCAGGTGGCTTCCGCCTGGTACCTGGGGCACCATGTTGTCGGCCTATCTCTGCGTTCCATCGTTCGGTACGGTGCGAAAGCACGTGCTGTGCGGTGGAGAGCGAAAGAACAGTCGAGGCAGGTGCATATCGTATTTGTGCGGAAGCCATCTTTATCTGCTGGCATATTTTGGCGCGGGGCTACGAAGCAGCGGCAGCTGCTCTCTTTGCGCGGTGGTCAGTGAGTTCTGAAGTTTCGGCAAGTGTGGATCGGCGCCCAATAATTATATTTAAAATACGTTATACGAGTATATGTTATAAGTCTTAAAAATAAATAGTTCTATCTGAGTACAACAGAGGGGTTGAGATGCTTCTCATGTGGACGAATGGGACATCGGGCAGCAGAATTCAGGGATAGACAATCCCAACAAAGGCACCAGGGAAACTTCCAGCGGCCCAGTCAAGGCCAGTAGACTGGAAAGCCAAAAGAAAGGAAGTAATAATTATGCCGGAAGTACGTGTGAGTAGTAATGAAGGAACTACAGTCCAGGAGAAGGAGGAGCAAGAGGTTCTCCAATATCGAGAGGAGTTAGGAAGTGGATACGCGTCCATGTTGGGAACAAAAGGAGGTTGCTTCGCTATGAGCAGGATAGGTGATGCCTTCATCGAGATACCCTGCGAGGAAGCAGCGAGTGGAAAGCTAGTGCTATTAGTAGATTCAGGGGCGGACACTAGCCTCGTAGAATCTAGTGTTTTACGGAAGGGGCTAGATATTAATCAAATGGACTTAAGAACGCTTAACGGAGCGTTTGGAGGGTGCATTAGGACATTGGGGTCGCTCAGAATAGGGCACAGTGGAGTTAAGGGTATGAGTTTTAGAGTCCATGCAGTGGAAGTGGATAGGAAAGGTATCCCGGCTGATGGGATAATTGGCCGCGATAATCTTTGGGGCCGCACCATACTGGATGCGCTCGACAAGCAGTTATCATTCTATGATAATAATAAGTATAGAATCCTTACTCTTCCATTAATGTCATGGCAGGAAGGAACCGTGACTAGGGTTAAGAAGTGTGGTATGGAGGTAATAAACGGAAGGTTAACCAGAGTAGTTACTATGCATGTAAATACGAAACTTAATACTGTTGTTTTGCACAAGCAGCAGCTAGCGGAGGGCGTATATATGGGAGAAACCATAACGCACGTTGACAAGGGTATGGTGTACGCTTGCGTACTCAACGCATCGGAAAAGGACTACCTGATGGATGAGGATTTTAGGCATAAGTTCACTAGTTATGATAATTTTAAGGAACCGAATTATAGAAAGGTAAATCAGATTAAACAAGTTGATATAAGAAAAAAATGGAGAGGGTGCTAGAATCACTGAAGTTAGACCCAAGCATCAATTCAGAAGATAAGGCATAAATAGAATCCAATTGTACGTCATTCCATGACATATTTTTTCTGGAAGGAGACCATCTGACGTATACGCCGGAGGTAGAGCATGATATACCTACTAGAGTGGATCAACCACCAATTAATCAAAAACAGTACAGATTGCCACAAGCTCACAAAGATGAGGTAAATAGGCAAGTAGAAGAGATGTTAAAGGATAACATAATTTACCGAGTATCTCGCCTCATATACTCAGGGTCAGAAGAAGTGGAGAATGGTCGTCGATTTTATGAAATTGAACGACGCCACTATCAAGCAAGTATTCCCGATACCAAGGATAGAAGTAATTGGGGCACAGTAGATCTTTTTCAACACATGATTTTGCGAGTGGCTACCACCAAGTGTTGATGGATACCCAAGATAAGCAGAAAACCGCGTTCAGCACCGGTTTAGGGCATTATGAGTCTAATAGAATGCCGTTTGGATTAACAGGAGCACCGGCTACCTTCCAACGGCTAATGAACCATGTGCTAACAGGCTTACAAGGGTTAGATTGTTTTGTGTATATCGATGATATTATAATTTATGGGAAGAACTTGCAGCAGCATTCGTAACGCTTGTGCTAGGTGCTCCAGAAATTACGAGAACACAATTTGAAATTGAACACGGAGAAGTGTCAATTTTTGCCAAGAGAGGTGGTTTATTTAGGCCATCGTTGCTCGGAGGCAGGAGCACTGCCTGACCCGCAGAAGGTGGAATGCGTTAAAAATCTAGCGATTCCGAGAAACAGAAAGGATTTCTAGGAATGTTACAATAGTCGCAACAATTAAGGGCAAGCATAAAAAGCTACATAATAATTTATTGAAATTGTTCCACATGAGACCACACAACTAAAGACAAGTGTTAACAGTGTTTTACCAGTGTAAACACAAGAATAACAACGTAAACACGTACATGTGTATATCAAATAGCACAGCTCCGACTTTCAAAACAATGCCAGCAGAAGTGTGCCAATTAAACTCGGGCGAATAAAATTGGCGTAATGTAAATATGCTTATTAGGCACTGTAGCCGAATGAACCACCGTAGAGAAAAATATATTTTTTTAAAGATATTAAATAATAATTCAACAAAACATCATAAGACAGTCTTGGGTAAGTAATATAAAACTTAACTTAAAATACATATGTACACACATGCGGCAGCTTATGCACTGATATTCGACGCGTAAGCGTTAACGCCAGGCAACGGAACCGCTGGTGAAGTAAGTATATATATGTATATATGTGTATAAGATACAGAGTGAATGTACGAACGTATATTTAAAAAAATAGTAAGTATATAGACACATACGATGGGAAATTGGGAATTTGCAGACATGTAAATACTCGTACATGTAAATGGATTTTTCGGTTTATCTCTTAGGAAATTAGCGTGTGGGGAATTGGAATATATATATATATATATATATATATATATATATATATATATATATATATATATATATATATATATATATATATATATATATATATATATATATATATATATATATATATATATATATATATATATATATATATATATATATATATATATATATATATATATATATATATATATATATATATATATATATATATATATATATATATATATATATATATATATATATATATTGTAGCGACTCTTTTTTATAGCTGGGGTAAAACTCAGCGGCTCCAGGGGTCGTATACAGAAAAAATATAAAATCCTGCGAGTTAAATTAATTTCAACGTCTTTATTTACTACAGTGTTGGTGAGCTCTTGCTCGAAACAATTTTATTTTCTTAATTCTATGTTTATTTAAATAATTTATTCAATGTGTACTTGTTTTCATGTCTCTACGTCCCGGTAAGTGTGTGTGTCTCTGTGACTCAGTGGGAGAACGATTAAAAAACCAGAGGCTCTCACTGAGTCCCTATCGTCTCTGTATGACTTAGTGGGAAAACGATAAAAGAACCAGAGGTTCCCCCTAAGTCCCTAAGTCTCGGTTGCGTATGTGTCTCGGTGATTCAGTGGGAGAACGATTAAGAACCAGAGGCTCTCACTGAATCCCTGTAGTCTCTGTTGCGTATGTGTCTCAGTGATTCAGTGGGAGAACGATTAAGAACCAGAGACTCTCACTGAATCCCTGTAGTCTCTGTCTGTCTATGGCTTAGCGAGAAAACGATTAAAAAACCAGATGTTCTCGCTAAACTTTTGTGTTCGTATTGTTCTTGGTATGGCTGGTAGAGCTGGTACAGCTGTTGTTAGTCAGGATGCTGGTGTCCGAAGAAGAGACCTACTGCCTGGGCTACGTGGTTTATATAGTCCCAGGTCGCAGCGGCTGACACATGTTGTTATTGGCAGGCCACCGTTGTGTGACTTTACCTTATCCTTTCTGTTTCTCGGAATCGCTAGATTTTTAACGCATTCCACCTTCTGCGGGTCAGGCAGTGCTCCTGCCTCTGAGCAACGATGGCCTAAATAAACCACCTCTCTTGGCAAAAATTGGCACTTCTCCGTGTTCAATTTCAAATTGTGTTCTCGTAATTTCTGGAGCACCTAGCACAAGCGTTACGAATGCTGCTGCAAGTTCTTCCCATAAATTATAATATCATCGATATACACAAAACAATCTAACCCTTGTAAGCCTGTTAGCACATGGTTCATTAGCCGTTGGAAGGTAGCCGGTGCTCCTGTTAATCCAAACGGCATTCTATTAGACTCATAATGCCCTAAACCGGTGCTGAACGCGGTTTTCTGCTTATCTTGGGTATCCATCAACACTTGGTGGTAGCCACTCGCTAAATCAAGTGTTGAAAAAGATCTACTGTGTCCCAATTACTTCTATCCTTGGTATCGGGAATACTTGCTTGATAGTGGCGTCGTTCAATTTCATAAAATCGACGACCATTCTCCACTTCTTCTGACCCTGAGTACTTGGTACCAAAATTATTGGTGAGTTCCAAGGCGAGATACTCGGTAAATTATGTTATCCTTTAACATCTCTTCTACTTGCCTATTTACCTCATCTTTGTGAGCTTGTGGCAATCTGTACTGTTTTTGATTAATTGGTGGTTGATCCACTCTAGTAGGTATATCATGCTCTACCTCCGGCGTATACGTCTGCTGGTCTCCTTCCAGAAAAAATATGTCATGGAATGACGTACAATTGGATTCTATTTATGCCTTATCTTCTGAATTGATGCTTGGGTCTAACTTCAGTGATTCTAGCACCCTCTCCATTTTTTTTTTATATCAACTTGTTTAATCTGATTTACCTTTCTATAATTCGGTTCCTTAAAATTATCATAACTAGTGAACTTATGCCTAAAGTCCTCATCCATCAGGTAGTCCTTTTCCGATGTGTTGAGTACGCAAGCGTACACCATACCCTTGTCAACGTGTGTTATGGTTTCTCCCATATATACGCCCTCCGCTAGCTGCTGCTTGTGCAAAGCAACAGTATTAAGTTTCGTATTTACATGCATAGTAACTACTCTGGTTAACCTTCCGTTTATTACCTCCATACCACACTTCTTAACCCTAGTCACGGTTCCTTCCTGCCATGACATTAATGGAAGAGTAAGGATTCTATACTTATTATTATCATAGAATGATAACTGCTTGTCGAGCGCATCCAGTATGGTGCGGCCCCAAAGATTATCGCGGCCAATTATCCCATCAGCCGGGATACCTTTCCTATCCACTTCCACTGCATGCACTCTAAAACTCATACCCTTAACTCCACTGTGCCCTATTCTGAGCGACCCCAATGTCCTAATGCACCCTCCAAACGCTCCGTTAAGCGTTCTTAAGTCCATTTGATTAATATCTAGCCCCTTCCGTAAAACACTAGATTCTACGAGGCTAGTGTCCGCCCCTGAATCTACTAATAGCACTAGCTTTCCACTCGCTGCTTCCTCGCAGGGTATCTCGATGAAGGCATCACCTATCCTGCTCATAGCGAAGCAACCTCCTTTTGTTCCCAACATGGACGCGTATCCACTTCCTAACTCCTCTCGATATTGGAGAACCTCTTGCTCCTCCTTCTCCTGGACTGTAGTTCCTTCATTACTACTCACACGTACTTCCGGCATAATTATTACTTCCTTTCTTTTGGCTTTCCAGTCTACTGGCCTTGACTGGGCCGCTGGAAGCTTCCCTGGTTCCTTTGTTGGGATTGTCTATCCCTGAATTCTGCTGCCCGATGTCCCATTCGTCCACATGAGAAGGATCTCAACCCCTTTTTGGAGTTGCTTATCCTTGCTTCACTTCTGGAATTCCAATTTGGTCGCTGCTGACCACTCCCAGTTTTGAAAGGATTTCTTCCTTGGTTAATTCCTTCAATTCAATTAACCCAGGGACTACTGAAGCTACCCCTGCTGTCTCTCAAGGGTGGAACCGGTCTCCTCGTGGCTGGCTACCTTCTACTTTGATCCCATTTAGTGTCTACTTGGCATTGTCTACTTGCCTCATGACCGTAAGTTTTGCACTCTATACAGTAGGGCGTGTTTTTACGTGTAAAGCATTCATCCCTTGTGTTCCCTGGATTATCACAGAATGAGCAAATTGGTTTCCTTGGCTGGAGCCTCTCAACCAAGAATTCTCTTTGTTGCGGAAATTGGGCCGTTGTCGTTCGCTGTTGTATTGCTGCTTCAGGGGAAGAGACCGCTTCCACTAGCTCTGTCATGCTCCTCGGCGTGAGAGTACGAGTATAATTAGCTAAGTCCCTATTTATCAGGCCTGCCTTGAACACAGAAATCATAGCCCGTTCTACTTGAGCCGTTTATGTTGCAACGTTTCCTGGAAACTGCCTGTCGGCTTCCTTCTCAGCAGCGTTCCCCAGAGACTGGAGCCTTCGTCTCCAGGCTCTCAATTCCTCCCCAGGTTTCTGAATTGATTCCTGAATTTCCCGTACGAGACAGTCGTACGACTTTTGCTTTAAATATGTCCGATCCAAAAGTGCATATAATTCTGCCAGGGTGCTTACTGAGCTATGCACCATTAAATCAAACGCATCACCTGTAGTTCTTTGCCTAATACACTTTACTAAGTGTTCCCCGTCCGCTTCCGGAAGACTCTGTTGTGCTAGCTCACACCCTTCTTTGTAGCGCCTGATCTCAGTTCTCAGATCATACAACTCGACTCCTGAGAACATGGGCACCAACTTCTCGACCGCATGAGCAACTTCCAGAATGCCCATTTTACTCCTTTCTGTTTTCTCAATTGCTGGTAAGACATTAGCTTTATTAATCTCTTGGGGGTTTCCAAATTCTCTTCTCCCGGATCTGAGAGGTCCTGGACCACAGAAGGACTCAAATTGATTAGTCTTCGACCGTTTGCTCGTACAGGCGACATACTGTCCACTGTATCGAGACTTTGTTGCACTGTTACTGCTTCTGGTTCGTTTGGCGGCTATCCCTGGTTTTTATTATTTATCGGACTTCCCGGTGAAGATGGCTCGACACCGATTTGAGATGCACCAAACAAAAATTCCGCTTGCCTTTCTTCACTAAAAACTAATCTTGGCTTTACCATGCGGCTTATCCCTTCTTGTCTTAAATATTCCGGTCAGCGAACTTCCGGAGGCAATGTCAATACTGTCTGTGTAAATCCAGCCGATGCTAATTTTGATATCTCTGTTTCGGTGAGGCCCTGTTGGTCGCCCGTCGTCTTTTTAATTCTGTACACTCCTTTTACAACAGTGCTGCTGCTTCCTCTGTTTCCGTCAATCTCTGAGAAAGTTCCTATACCTTATTCTCAAGATACTCCTTTTGTGCTGTCAAATCCTCTATTTTCTTATGAAAATTGAACAACTTTTCTTCTGTCCTTTTTTGGATTGCCGTTAAGGCTTGATCCGCTACTTCTAATGGTGACACAGCTCCTCTGGCGTTCGCCTGTTTCCACAATTCCTGAGCTTCTTCCCTGCTCGTACTTGCTTCGAACTGGTCAACTATTTTCCCTGTAAGCAGTTCCACCTTTGACTGTACTGATTTCAATCTGTTCCTTATTTCCTCGTCTGGCGAAACCTCACTCATAGTTTTTTGTCCTAGTCCCTTTAGGTCAGAACTAAATGTATCCGCCCATTCGTTGACCAGACTATTTACGTACTCTGCGTAATTTTCCGCAAAATATTTTCCTTTGCCATACTCAACTGCGTGAGGCAACAACAACCCTTGGTTATTGTTGAACTCTCTCCCCAGATTTTGCAATTTTGTTATTCGCTTGTGGTAATACACGTTGTCCTTACGTAACATGCCGTCTTTCTTAAAGTTACGGACCAGTTTTCAATCGTTTCGCCAATTTGCTCCTGTATTAGCAGTAAATCTTGCGCTTCCTCTGTCATATCCCAAATGCCAGAACAGATGGCGTATCCCAATTACAAATAAATCCCAATAATTGTTAACACTTGTTATCAATTTATTCCAATATTTTATTCCATCTTACTGAATGATTCAATACAAATTTATTAAAAATCATTCCTCCCTAAATTCTATCTTTATATACGAGTATATTCTTTCTCTACTTATCTTCATCACAAGTTCCATATCCGCTGTCTACCGGCGTCCATTAAGTTCTTCCATCAATGCAAATTGGTCCTTGACATCCTCACAGATACTCCTTGATTTCCTCTCACAATCTTTAATACTCCAAAAAAATCCATAGAAAAGGCTATATGTTCGCTAAATCCGAAATTAAATTTACGGGCAAAAGTATCTTGATTCATTCCCGAAAATTTGAATCTATATTCAAAAATAAACCCGCAACGTATGCGCCACGTAATAATAGGATTTAAATTTTTTCTTCAACATTTCTACGCAAATGTAGTTTCCGAACTACAAAAGCTTTGATGCAACAACACGTGTTATCTGCACCTCTTGAAATATTCTCGCCAAATACCCTAAGCTTAAAATGCCAAATATTTAAATCAATTTTAGAACAATATAAATTAAAAATATTTAAAAAACGATATAAATGTCCCTATCAACAAACAAACACGATTCCCCTACAAAAAAATCCTCACAGCTAGGACGACATACATAGACCGTCATACTGACGGTTTATGGTTGCCCACAAAAAGCTGCGTGCAATAGCGCAAACGCGCCTACATGTTGCAAGTTCTTTGACCAGCGCTACGGCGCCTTCAGGGTCGCAGGAGTATCTACATAAACTACGCTACTATACTCTCTACTCACCATTATCCTGTTTGATGACATCTCCGCTTCAGGGTCCTCCGCCCTGGGTTATCCTTCGAATTTGTTGCAGGATGCTTTCCTGCTCCAGGGACCTTGCCCTGGGATTCCTCCTGTAGGTCCTTAAGACCGGCTGCTCCAAAATGTTGGGTCCGTATTTGCTTGTGTCCTCAGGGATCGTCCTCTTGCTGTTTGTCCTAAGCGCGTGTACCTGCAAACCTAAAATCACTCTTGTTAAATAAAACAGTACATCACTCTTTTTACGTTAAAACATCAAGCCCCTTTATACTTAAAATCATAATTCTTATATATTTACTATTTACAAAGAACACTTTCAGTCTACATACTGATCTTTCTGGTGTTCCAGTTTCGCACCTGTCTGTGTCAGTTGGACAAGCCAACTGATCTACTTTACTGTAAAAATGTCGACGGTGCATTCTAAATTCCAATGCCCTTCGTCGACTCGACTGCGGAACTGTAACACCCTAAAAGTTTACGTAATAATTAGTACATAAATTCTGGTTATTTACAATACTCGCGTTATGTGCTTCCTTACTTAACTTAATTGCGTAAAGCTAACCACACCAAATATGTAGTATCTGTTAGGAGTCGGTGCTGTGAGTCAACTACGCGCAGGCAGCTTGATTCTAACTCACAACAAGGCAAAGCTAATTGTCAGGTTAACCAAAGGATGTCCCCAGGGGGCGTCCTATCGCCACTCCTATGGATATTGGTTATCGATGAGCTCTTCCAAACTCTCAATGACCTCGGATACGAAGTTCAGGGCTTTACGGATGATTTGGTAATTATAGTCAGAGGCAAGTTTGAGTCTACCATAACAGATCGCATGCAACTAGCTCTTGACATCACTCAAAACTGGTGTCGGGAGAAAGAACTATCGATAAATCCGAATAAAACAAACGTGGTACCCTTCACCAAAATAAGGAAACTGAATCTGGGGACCTTCAGTTTAGGGACCATGAACTTAACAATGTCCAATGAAATGAAATATCTGGGAGTAATCCTAGAGAAAACTCTAACTTGGAAAAACCAATTTATCATACATAACTAGTAAAGCCTTAAGAGCAACGTACGCTTGCCAGAGGTTATACGGTAAAACATGGGGACTACGGCCAAAAATGATGGCGTGGTCATATAAAACAATAATAGTACCAATAATTACATACGCTTCAATGGTATAAGGCTACCTAGTCTAGCCCATTTTAAAGAAGGCAACCTAACGGGGCACGCAAAATTCTGGACACTGTCTGGAATTCTCCGTGTCTCATGGTCTTCGACAAAATGGAGAGAAAATTAGACATCTCCAAGCACTTCAAAGTGGTCATCAGTGACCGTTCAGCTTGGAGAAATAATCTAATAATAATAAAACAGGAGTGGCATACAGGTGGGTCCAAAATGGAAGATGGCTATACAGGAGCTGGAATTGTAGGGCCAAGTTTCCAAAAAGCAATTGCAATGGGAAAAACAGCTTCCATTTTTCAGGCGGAGGTCCACGCTTTAGACTTATGTGCTACAGAATGTCTACGCAGGGGTACACGCAACACCAAAATATGCATATTCTCAGATCGCCGGGCAGCTCTGAAATCATTAATAAACTTCTCATTGCAATCAAAGCTGGTCTGCGAATGCTCTAAACTCCTGAATACTCAAGCAGCGAGAAACTCTGTTACGCTAATGTGGCTACCGATACATTAGGGACATGAGGGCAACGAAATGGCAGACTCTGCCAAAAAGGGGAGCAGACACTGCCTTCGTAGGTCCAGAACCCTTCTGTGGGGTAAATAGTAGCTTCACAAATAACTTGTTGTGCGAACAGGAATAACGAGATCTGCTAAACTACTGGAGAGCCCAAAAAGGCTTGGGGCCGTCGAAACTACTCATTGAACCTGAACACATCAGGGTAGATGCTACTTTAAACCTCAGCAGAAATGACATCAAACTCTATACTGAACTTTTAACAGGACACTGTAGACTAAATTACCATCTGAAAAAAATAGGCGTGGTAGAAGAAGATTCCTATCGACTCTGTCAAGATGAGCAGGAAACAGCAGAACATATTCTATGCACTTGGCCAGAGGTGGCAAGACGCAGACATAATTACCTAGGCAGTGGGTTCCTATCTCCAAATCACCTAGTTAAAATTAAGCCCACAGCAGTTACTAGATTTATAAATAGTCTAGGACTGTTTTAGTTGCGTATGAGGCTGCAGATTAGATCTCTTAGGTCGCGGTGTTCTTTTAGCCTGTTAATAATAATAATAATAATAAAAAGTGTCCAAGGTATGTTCCCTATGGAACATCCTTATTTCATAAACCATTTTATTGACTTTTTAACCTTTATTCAAAGTTTAAGCGGTGTTTTTCTTTTTAGTCTTCTGAATATATCAGATGCTGATATGAAGCATGAGGCAAAGTCGTCTGTATTAGAGCGAACTCGTTGACGGTATTTTGAAGCTATGATTTTGATTTCGTCTTTTACTAGAGGAATTTGGAGGTCGGTATAATTGAGCATTGGTGACGTTCCAGGGGGCGTTAACCATTATTCGTAAAATCTTGGACTGGAATCTTTGAAGAATTTCAATGCTGGAATTCGTTGCTGCACCCCACAGCTGAATACCGCAGGTCCATACTGGCTTGAGTACGCTCTTATAAAGAAGGATTTTGTTCTCCAAAGACAAGAAGGATCGCCGATTTAACAGCAAAAGCATGTTACGAAATTGGATTCCCAAATATTTCCCCTTATTAAAGATGTGCGTTTTCCACGTTAGTCGCCTGTCTAAGTGCATTCCCAAATATTTTACGGTATCTGTCCATGGGACTACGATATTATTTAATTTTACTTGTGGGCCTGTGTCTTTTTGTGTAGTAAATGTAACGTGAACTGATTTACTTTAATTTGCCTTCAAAGGCCAACATTTTAGCCAACTGGATTATTTCATTATGAATGCCTTGTAGTTCTAATGAAGCTTCTTTGCAGTATTTTGCGACTGAGAGAGCAGCTGTGTCGTCTGCAAATGTTCCAGTTAGTACTCCAGCCGTTGTTAGCAAATCGTGGGTAAAGAGAAGATAAAGGAATGGACCCAACACACTCACCTGTGGGACTACAGCTTTGTAGGAATAGAGGGGTGACATTTCGAGTTGGTTGTTTACATAAAAGTGTCATTGAGACAGATATGATTTCATGAGAATATAGTAGTTAATTGGTAAGACCCGTTTTAGTAATAAACCATCATCCCCGATAAAATGCTTATGATATGTCTGCAAAGACTGATGAGCAGTATTTTTCCGGTCAAATGCTCCATTATTTCCTCTACAATTCTATGAATCTGTGCGATAGTAGAATGCTGTTTCCTGAACCCAAACTGATGATTTTGTATTTTTCTTTTGGATTCAATTTTCGGCATAAGTCGCTTCAAAAATAATGTGTTGATCACTTTTGAGAGAGTAGGAAGTAGGCTTTTAGGGCGATACGACTTCGGATCTTCAGCAGGTTTGCCCGGTTTGAGTGTCATATTTTGTCAGTGACGCATTAAAAATATATGCTACAAAGATTATTCCTTGATATGGGAGCTGTTTAAGAACTTCTGCTATTGTGTTAACTGTCTGAGTCGCCTTCAATATTATGTGGAGTGAATACATCTTTCAAATGGTTTGCAAATAGTTCTGCCTTTTTAATGTGTGCTTTTGCCCAGAAGTTTTCTGATTTTCGAATTGGAGGTTGATACAATATTGTGTTGTTAACTCTTTTATTTGCTTTCCAAACTGAATAATTAGAAAGGTGAGTTGGTTCCAAATTCTGTAGAAAATTCTGCAGTTCGCGCTGTTTTTGGTCATGAAGAAGTCCTTTTAACTCTTTTGTTATCATGTTAAGCCGACTTTTATGTTCAGAAAATCTAGTCCGATGCCAAGTTTTTCTTGCCAACTGTTTACTTTTATTTTTTTAGAGATATGCTCATTGTAATTCGGATATTAGGTATATCAGTTGGGGTAGCCTGCCACGCTGCCTCCTGAATGGATTTGGTTAGATATTCAGTAGTCTCAAATAGTTCCTCCTCACTCTTTAGAGACATTTTAATATTTAATGCCGATGACAAAATGGTTTTAAATGAAGTCCAGTTCATTTGTTTGTTGTAGAGCAGACATTTTGGAATAGTATTTTCCAATGATTTGCTTATAGTAATAATGACTGGCGAATGATCTGGTTTTACAGAGCACATGCTGATTTGAGAGGCCTTTAGCTACACAAAAGTCTATAAGATCGGGATTTTTTTAGATTCAGAGCCTATAAGTACGGTCACCAGTAGAAAATGCTTTCAACTTCATACATCTCATTGCATCATACAGTTCACGCCCCCTTGGTTGTAGTTATACGTGATCCCCAAAATGTGTTTTTGGCGTTGTAATCACTTCCTGCAATGAATCTACTACCTAGAGTTTTATAGAAATGAATGTAAGCTTCCTTTTTTGTATTATGTTTCGGCGGACTGTAGATAGCTGAGAAAAGAACTGATCCGAGTAGATCTTCAACTACGACATTTGTGGCTTGGATTTCATTTGTGCTGTAGTTGGTGGATTCATAATGTTTAATTGTTTTTTGATTAATATCGCTGAGTCTCCATGCGCTGAGCCATCAGGATGCATCGATCGAGAAAAGCAATAATTTGGAAATTTAAATATTTTTTTTTTTGGTGAAGTGTGTTGCTGAGACTAATATTATTTTTTGGTAAAAAAAGTTTTAATTAAGATGAATGATGTGACAGTCCATTTGCATTCCACAGAACGATGTTTATGGAAATGGGGTAATTTTGGAAACGACATTTACTAGTAAACTAGTCATGGCTGCAATTGGACTCATCATGTCCTTCAGCAATTTCATCATTTCGAGGAGCTCACTGATCAAGGGGTCGCTTTTCTGACTTATACTGCTAGGATCGACTCGGGAAGGAGGATCTCTGTCACTTGAGTGTATGTTGGTTTTTGTTGTTGTTGTCGATGCTAGTACTATATCAGTAGATGATCAGTTGTAGCACTCATATTTATTTGTGCAGGCAATTCTTTCTTTCTTAGTGCAGGAAAAGTGGATGACTTTATATAGTGCATCCTTTATAGTTCGCAGGGTGATTTTCCGAACAAAGCACACATTTGACTTCACTTCATTAGTTTTTCTTTTCGGTATCAGCTGAGGCGTGATTACCAGCACATTTAATGCATTAGGGTTGTCCTCGGCACGAAGATTTTGTGTGGACATAGTGCTGATATCTGGAACATTGAGGAAGTTCTCGTTTTGGGTGAGGTGGCTCGACTATATAGCAGACTTTTAAAGCAGTCTTTATTTCGTCTATCTCCACAGGTGGGTGCATATGTCTCTATATTTCCTTACAGCTTCTTTCATTTATAGGCTTGTATGTGTAGAATTCGGTATTTTTATTTTCAAGCTGTTTGACTACATTAGAAAATATTTCTGAACTTTTGGGTGGAATTTGAACTCGATTTGAGGTAATTACTCTGAGTTCGTATGGACCAGCAGCGAATTCATTCAGCATGTGCAGCAGAGGCTGAATAACACCTACTTTGTCCACAAATATAGGTGGCCATTTAGGATGTTTTTCTATTGCTGTCGATTTTTCATTTTCAGTATCATCGTTTCCATCAACTGAAAGAGTTTCGAAACCATTTGCGGTACTAAGCCAATAATCCAGCTTCTTTTGCTTAGCGGTTTTCATTTTTTGAGGGCTATCTTTGAGCCTTTTTGGGTTTATAACTTCCCCCAATTGCACAATAAGTGAGCGGTCTGAGTAATAGTGTTAGTTGTTGCACTGGCAGTTAGTTTTTGCTCTGGTGGAGAGCGTATCATTTGAATACGCTAAAAAACTTTATATGTACGAGTATGTATCTTATATTTTAATTTTCACTTTCATAAGCAGAAAATATAAATTTATTAACATAAGTTGATTATCACCAATTTACTGACCTGTCGAAAACACTTTTTAAAAAGTGTATCTTCGTTTCTTTCTCGATTTACAAAAAAAATTTTATATTTAACCACAATTTTTAAGGACGGAGCATGTAAAAATACCTGTCCGTACAGTTGAGCGTTTTTTCAATACAGAAAATATATTAGATATATTAACTATAAATATTTTAAAAGCATCCGCATATTTACCCGCAACACCCGCAACTCAAAACGCTTCACTACTGTACTATCGTATTTAAGCTTGTAGAAGAGCAGCGATATCTTAGAAGAGAATGTCAATTTCATCATTCTCCAAAATTGAAGAGTGAAATCCCGTTTTGCACCCGGAAACTAAAAAACACATTGAAGCAGAAACACCAAAAATTTGTTGCATATTATTTTAGCGGCTTGAGTCCTCATGGCGACAATGAGCACTCATTGTGGCATACTGTTGGGAAGTTCAAGGGGACTATACAACATAAGTCACCCGTACGTAAAGATAATTGCTCCTGGACTAAAAGCAATTATAAAAATGCTATGCTTTCGTAGAACACATTAGTAATATCTTCTGTCCATATGCCCCCGTTGTATAATTTGCATCTCCTCAAATATCGAGTAGTCGTAACAGTGAGCTCAAGGAAGAAGGTAAATAACATCATTAAATACTTAAATCCTAAAGCACCAGGAATCGATCAGATAACAGCAAACATTATAAATGAATTACCTAATATATCTATAACGAACTTAGTTACAATACTCAACGCTATTTTTGGCATTATCCTCAGTATAAATTAATAAAGATCTCGAAGTAAGGAAAGGATATTAAACAGGATTATTCATCTATACCCATTAGTCTATTTCCTTATCTCAAATTTCGAAAAAACAATTCGCCGGGAAATCTCCTAGTATTTAAATAAATAAAAATAAAGTAATTCATAAAAAACCAGTTGGGATTCCGTGATAACCACGGAACCGTAGAGCAGTTCAACGAATAGTAAGAGACAGCATTCCACCAAAAGCGATACTGTTTTGCTGCATTCTTAGATATAAAGCAAGTCTTTGATAAGGTGTGGCACAAAGGGCTCATAAACAAGTTTAAAGGAATTCTTTTAAAGAAATTCAAACTATTTGATATCTACATTAAAAGCATAAATTCTTGGTAAGCCAAGGTCATACTACTTCTAACTATATTGACATCAAAGCATGAGTACCTCAAGGCAATGTACTGCTCCCACCTAACATTTGCTTTAAGGAAGGACACGTGCCCATTGATTCAAAGTGTACCCAGATCAAATTCAAGCTCTATATATATAACTTTAATTTATAGCTTTAAAATACATCTAACAGAATATTTTAAAATAAATTAAAAAGTAAGATGTTTAGGAATAATTATTTCGTCTTTTTATTTTAAGGAAATACTGACAACAAAACAAGAACAAATTCTTGTTTTCGCTTCAATTCCTCTTTTTATTGCTTTTCCATTTTAATATACATACAAATATATGTTTTTCATATGATTTTTTTATTTATCTTACTAACCTACTAGCAAGGCCGGTAGAAAATCCTTCGACTGAACCCTCCCCGACGGTACCGGCTGGTAATAGGTCTACAATGGCATCAATTGTGATGGTGCTGGATCTAGCTACGGTCAGGATGTAGCGCTCAGTGTTTGATACTCCTTAATAGTCCACAAATATGAGAAATACACCTTGACTATGGTTCAAAGGTAAGGTGCCAAGGATCAAGGTGTCACGCGACCCGTGCTGATGATCTGCCAGGCTAGAAGCCCTGTTAAATAGTCTAGTCTTAAACGGAGCCCCCGAATAAAAGACTCCCTTTGGTGGTAATAGCCTAGCTCGGATATTGCGGATCTCTGACCGAGTGGTCTTTATATTCTCCGGAAAAAGAATCTTCATGAAGAAGCAAAAATTAAACCAAAAAATTCCGCGGGACATCACCGAAATTCAATTTGCAAACCAGATGGAGCAAAGAATCCTTGATGAGCCAATGCTTAGTGGGGTAAGATCACCCGCTAAGCCCAAATCGAAAGCTGCTGCGGTCAATGAACGGAGATCTTCATCCGTGACCAAAACAGTGGTTGGACCTATGGGACCCCCAATGACAGTAGACGGGATGGGTGGTGCAGGAATTCGGAAACTTTCTTTCGATGATGTGCCATCCACTTCTGCAGCTGCCAATGCAAAAATGGGACCAACTCAACAAACTCCCATCTCCACTAAGGAGAGATTGTTGACACTTGGAGTAAAACTGGGGAACAAAGGGAGTAATCCATCCCTACCTACCACCTCGGAGAAAACCTCCAGGATGGCCAAGAGAGCAATCCCTCTTCCTGATCGTGGTCAACCTGGGGGTTTGGATGACGCGAGAAGAAAAGAGCTAAGTGGAGATGGTACTTCACCTACCTGTGTCAGGGTTTGCAACCAGATGATGCTCTTGCCAAGGCAAAGGAGCACAGGGTTGTAAAGGATTCGGCTGGCAAAATATCATCATATCATATCTGGAAGAAAGTGTCCGAATTCCTGCACCACCCATCCCGTCTACTGTCATTGGGGGTCCTATAGGTCCAACCACTGTTTTGGTCACGGATGAAGATCTCCGTTCATTGACCGCAGCAGCTTTTGATTTGGGCTTAGTGGGTGATCTTACCCCACTAAGCATTGGCTCATCAAGGATTCTTTGCTCCATCTGGTTTGTAAATTGAATTGCGGTGATATTAGTAAGATAAATGGTGATTAGTAAGATAAATAAAAAAATCATATGAAAAACAAATATTTGTATGTATATTAAAATGGAAAAGCAATAAAAAGAGGAATTGAAGCGAAAACAAGAATTTGTTCTTGTTTTGTTGTCAGTATTTCCTTAAAATAAAAAGACGAAATAATTATTCCTAAACATCTTACTTTTTAATTTATTTTAAAATATTCTGTTAGATGTATTTTAAAGCTATAAATTAAAGTTATATATATAGAGCTTGAATTTGATCTGGGTACACTTTGAATCAATGGGCACGTGTCCTTCCTTAAAGCAAATGTTAGGTGGGAGCAGTACATTGCCTTGAAGTACTCATGCTTTGATGTCAATATAGTTAGAAGTAGTATGACCTTGGCTTACCAAGAATTTATGCTTTTAATGTAGATATCAAATAGTTTGAATTTCTATGAAAGAATTCCTTTAAACTTGTTTATGAGCCCTTTGTGCCACACCTTATCAAAGACTTGCTTTATATCTAAGAATGCAGCAAAACAGTATCGCTTTTGGTGGAATGCTGCCTCTTACTATTCGTTGAACTGCTCTACGGTTCCGTGGTTATCACGGAATCCCAACTGGTTTTTTATGAATTACTTTATTTTTATTTAAATACTAGGAGATTTCCCGGCGAATTGTTTTTTTCGAAATTTGAGATAAGGAAATAGACTAATGGGTATAGATGAATAATCCTGTTTAACATCCTTTCCTTACTTCGAGATCTTTATTAATTTATACTGAGGATAATGCCAAAAATAGCGTTGAGTATTGTAACTAAGTTCGTTATAGATATATTAGGTAATTCATTTATAATGTTTGCTGTTATCTGATCGATTCCTGGTGCTTTAGGATTTAAATATTTAATGATGTTATTTACCTTCTTCCTTGAGCTCACTGTTACGACTACTCGGTATTTGAGGAGATGCAAATTATACAACGGGGGCATATGGACAGAAGATATTACTAATGTGTTCTACGAAAGCATAGCATTTTTATAATTGCTTTTAGTCCAGGAGCAATTATCTTTACGAACGGGTGACTTATGTTGTATAGTCCCTTTGAACTTCCCAACAGTATGCCACAATGAGTGCTCATTGTCGCCATGAGGACTCAAGCCGCTAAAATAATATGCAAAAAATTTTTAGTGTTTCTGCTTCAATGTGTTTTTTAGTTTCCGGGTGCAAAACGGGATTTCACTCTTCAATTTTGGAGAATGATGAAATTGACATTCTCTTCTAAGATATCGCTGCTCTTCTACAAGCTTAAATACGATAGTACAGTAGTGAAGCGTTTTGAGTTGCGGGTGTTGCGGGTAAATATGCGGATGCTTTTAAAATATTTATAGTTAATATATCTAATATATTTTCTGTATTGAAAAAACGCTCAACTGTACGGACAGGTATTTTTACATGCTCCGTCCTTAAAAATTGTGGTTAAATATAAAATTTTTTTTGTAAATCGAGAAAGAAACGAAGATACACTTTTTAAAAAGTGTTTTCGACAGGTCAGTAAATTGGTGATAATCAACTTATGTTAATAAATTTATATTTTCTGCTTATGAAAGTGAAAATTAAAATATAAGATACATACTCGTACATATAAAGTTTTTTAGCGTATTCAAATGACGCTCTCCACCAGAGCAATAACTAAATGCCAGTGCAACAACTAACACTATTACTCAGACCGCTCACTTATTGTGCAATTGGGGGAAGTTACAAACCCAAAAAGGCTCAAAGAGAGCCCTCAAAAAATGAAAACCGCTAAGCAAAAGAAGCTGGATTATTGGCTTAGTACCGCAAATGGTTTCGAAACTCTTTCAGTTGATGGAAACGATGATACTGAAAATGAAAAATCGACAGCAATAGAAAAACATCCTAAATGTCCACCTATATTTGTGGACAAAGTAGGTGTTATTCAGCCTCTGCTGCACATGCTGAATGAATTCGCTGCTGGTCCATACGAACTCAGAGTAATTACCTCAAATCGAGTTAAAATTCCACCCAAAAGTCCAGAAATATATTCTAATGTAGTCAAACAGCTTGAAAATAGAAATACCGAATTCTACACATACAAGCCTATAAATGAAAGAAGCTGTAAGGAAATATAGAGAAATATGCACTCACCTGTGGAGATAGACGAAATAAAGACTGCTTTAAAAGTCTGCTACATAGTCGAGCCACCTCACCCAAAACGAGAACTTCCTCAATGTTCCAGATATCAGCACTATGGCCACACAAAATCTTCGTGCCGAAGACAACCCTAATGCATTAAATGTGCTGGTAATCACGCCTCAGCTGATTCCAAAAAGAAAAACAAATGAAGTGAAGTCAAATGTGTGCTTTGTTCGGGAAATCACCCTGCGAACTGTAAAGGATGCACTATATAAAGTCATCCACTTTTCCCGCACTAAGAAAGAAAGAATTGCCTGCACAAATAAATATGAGTGCTACAACTGATCATCTACTGATATAGTACTAGCATCGACAACAACAACAACAACCAACATACACTCAAGTGACAGAGATCATTCTTCCCGAGTCGATTCTAGCAGTATAAGTCTGCAAAGCGACCCTTGGTTCAGTGGGCTCCGCGAAATGATGAAATTGCTGAAGGACATAATGAGTCCAATTGCAACCATGACTAGTTTACTAGTAAATGTCGTTTCCAAAATTACCCCATGTCCATAAACGTCGTACTGTGGAATGCAAATGGACTGTCACACCATTCATCTGAATTAAAATTATTTTTACCAAAAAATAATGTAGAGATTCTATTAGTCTCTGCAACACACTTCACCAAAAAAAGATTATTTAAATTTCCAAATTATTGCTTTTCTCGATCGATGCATCCTGATGGCTCAGCCCATTGAGGCTCAGCGATATTAATCAAAAAACAATTAAACATTATGAATCCACCAACTACAGCACAAATGAAATCCAAGCCACAAATGTCGTAGTTGAAGATCTACTCGGATCAGTTCTTTTCTCAGCTATCTACAGTCGGCCGAAACATAATACAAAAAAGGAAGCCTACATTCATTTCTATAAAACTCTAGGTAGCAGATTCATTGCAGGAAGTGATTACAACGCCAAAAACACATTTTGGGGATCACGTATAACTACAACCAAGGGGGCGTGAACTGTATGATGCAATGAGATATATGAAGTTGAAAGCCTTTTCTAATGGTGACCGTACTTATAGGCTCTGAATCTAAAAAAATCCCGATCTTATAGAAATTTGTGTAGCTAGAGGCCTCTCAAATCAGCATGTGCTCTGTAAAACCAGATCATTCGCCAGTCATTATTACTATAAGCAAATCATTGGAAAATACTATTCCAAAATGTCTGCTCTACAACAAACAAATGAACTGGGCTTTTATTTAAAACCATTTTGTCATCGGCATTAAATATTAAAATGTCTCTAAAGAGTGAGGAGGAACTATTTGAGACTACCGAATATCTAACCAAATCCATTCAGGAGGCAGCGTGGCAGGCTACCCCAACTGATATACCTAATATTCGAAGGGGAACGAATTACAATGAGCATATCGCTAAAAAAATAAAAGTAAACAGTTGGCAAGAAAAACTTGGCATCGGACTAGATTTTCTGAACATAAAAGTCGGCTTAACATGATAACAAAAGAGTTAAAAGGACTTCTTCATGACCAAAAACAGCGCGAACTGCAGAATTTTCTACAGAATTTGGAACCAACTCACCTTTCTAATTATTCAGTTTGGAAAGCAAATAAAAGAGTTAACAACACAATATTGTATCAACCTCCAATTCGAACATCAGAAAACTTCTGGACAAAAGCACACATTAAAAAGGCTGAACTATTTGCAAACCATTTGAAGGATGTATTCACTCCACATAATATTGAAGGCGACTCAGACAGTTAACACAATAGCAGAAGTTCTTAAACAGCTCCCATATCAAGGAATAATCTTTGTAGCATATATTTTTAATGCGTCACTGACAAAATATGACACTCAAACCGGGCAAACCTGCTGAAGATCCGAAGTCGTATCGCCCTAAAAGCCTACTTCCTACTCTCTCAAAAGTGATCGACACATTATTTTTAAAGCGACTTATGCCGAAAATCGAATCCAAAAGAAAAATACCAAATCATCAGTTTGGGTTCAGGAAACAGCATTCTACTATCGCACAGATTCATTGAATTGTAGAGGAAATACATGAAGCATTTGACCGGAAAAATACTGCTCATCAGTCTTTGCACACATATCACAAGCATTTTATCGGGGATGATGGTTTATTATTAAAACGGGTCTTACCAATTAACTACTATATTCTCATAAAATCATATCTGTCTCAATGACACTTTTATGTAAACAACCAACTCGAAATGTCACCCCTCCAATCCTACAAAGCTGTAGTCCCACAAGGGAGTGTGTTGGGTCCATTCCTTTATCATCTCTTTACCCACGATTTGCTAACAACGGCTGGAGTACTAACTGGAACATTTGCAGACGACACAGCTGTTCTCTCAGTCGCAAAATACTGCAAAGAAGCTTCATTAGAACTACAAGGCATTCATAATGAAATAATCCAGTTGGCTAAAATGTTGGCCTTTGAATGCAAATGAAAGTAAATCAGTCTATGTGTGCCACATATTCCATGCGAAAACTAATATGGGTATTGTTTATTAGTTTTTGTTACACAAGAGACAACTATTTGTTGTTTTAAATGTCTTGTGTGACAGATGCAAGGAAATATGTCTCCAAATACTTTAAAATGTATTTGGCAGATCTGTATTCAATAGTTAGTATTCAATAAGAACGACTGTGTGACGATTTTCATAGATAATAATCTAGCCGTCAGATATTTTTTTTCTCGAACTGAGGGATTAACACTGTTTCCAAGTTTAGATCTCAATACGGAAAATAAATTTTCCAGACAGTCCTTATTCATCTTACTAAACATAACATACTTAACTGACTTGTCGCTAAACAAATCATTACATAGTGCTCGCATACTGTGGAGGGTGTATTGTAACATGTGACAGCACTTTCAAGCTCAGGATAAACTCAATAAAATTATCAAGTTTATCCAGTTAACCATTGGTTCTTTATTGGGGTTACTTGAGGTAAATGTAGATCCATCGCATATGTCGAAGCCAGCATTACACTCCTTAATGAAGCGCCAAGTTGCTTGTGCATTCCGTTTATTTTGTTCACTTTTGAACAGATTTGTTTCCACGCACAATTTAATTCTACTAGACACTGTGTGGATAAAAGCTTGCACAGCAAAAGAGACTTGCACTTTTTCAAATATTCCGGGTTTTCTATGTGCACGGTTCAACTTTGATGCCAGTCTTACAGTTGTGCCCTTTGTGTCTAAATCTAAAAATTCTTTCAGAACAGCCCAACTTGCTACGCCATTCGCATTTTGCATGTCATATTTCATTAGGGTGTTCCGGAGGCTTTTAAAAAGGTGGCAGTAATCATATAGTAAGTAAATCTTACTACCATTGAATGAAAAAAAATGATCTTTCGGATTTTCCTTAAGTGTCCCGTAACACTTAAGGTTTAGTGACATACTACAGCTCGGATATTGAGACCCCAATTGGCTGCTGCTTTAATGTTTTCGACAAGAAGGTCGCTAGCATATCGCCTTTAGCCGAAAAGTAGAAACTCTCAGTGTACTTCCAAGACTTGAATATTCCCCGAATCATGAAGAACAAAGACTTGGAAGCAATACCCTCAGTCTCTCGGTCCAGAACTCAACTCCTCAAATTCCTCAACACTGTCGTCACCTTCTTTGCATTCCAATTCTTGTCTCGCCATAACATCATCCATCATAATAATATAATTCCTGTGCAGCGATGGTACTGCTGCAAATTTTCAAGGACATTACTATTAAGTCCTCCTCCCAATCGGTTCACAAGACTCCACCTGTATAATGTTATAGCTAAGGGCAAAGTAAATTTTAGAGAATTTGGCATACGTCAATCGCATGCTTTTACTGGAAATATAATAATTGAGATTTTTTTTTTTTATTTTTTTTATTTAAGAGATTTTGTAGCAATGATTTTTGATCATCGCTGTACTGTAGTGTCCTACCTGCAGTTATGATTTCAGCAAATTTTTTAGCAATTTCATTTCCTCTCTCACCACACCGTACTGAGTCGCCCTACTGCGTCTCTACACGGGACTTCCATACATCAATTTCATTCTGTTTATACCCTTTACCTTTAGGGTATACTAATTTTGTGCTTTTGAGGGGGGTTGCAATTAGAAGAAGGAGGCGTGGTAGGTATGGACATATATATACAGATAAGATCAGAATCACTTTCTAAGCAATTTTTCTTTTGTCCGTCCGTCTGTCCATCTGTGGCCACTTTTTTTCTACACCGTTAGAGCTATCTTAATGAAATTTTGCAAAAGTATAGTCTGTACAAAGATACAGAACCAGATTGCTATATGGGCCGATTTGGCCAAAGACCACGGCAACCTCCCATATAAGGAAGTTTCTCACCTTTTTTAGAATGATTATAACTTCGGTCCGATTGGTGGAATCGTGACGCAATTTGGCAGGTATGGAGATGTCGGTCCTACTAAACACTATGAAAAAAGTGGGCGGTATATATTTACTGGCACGCTCACTATTAACAAATATTAATAACTTAAGATCTGGAAAAGATTTACGGACAAAATTGAAACTTGAAGGAACATGTGGACATTATAAACCTATCTGCAACAAATGAGGTTGATCAGAGAAAAGACACGCCCACTTTTGATATAAGGAATGTTCGGGTCTAAAATGAATATTAGCCTACCTATGCTCGTGGGATTGCCAAGGGGGCCAGGTTCACGTTAGGGTTTCCTGCTACTAACGGCTCATGTCTCTTAAATCTTCCTACTCTCACCTCCACGTGGTGTACCCTGGTAACCTGAGCAACCTAGGTGAAGATGTGGTAACCAACCCATGAGGGATCCTTGGTCAGGGCCAACGAAAGAGGAAGCTTTGGTGAAGCTTTGGTTTGAAGCTGATCGACTTCGCCGCAGCGCGGAACATGGTAGTTAGTGGTCTAGATTCCAGCATCCCGATATTCATAAAGCCACCTGGCTGTCCCCTGATCATAAAACCAGGAACCAAATTGATCACGTTGTGATCGACGGCAGGCATGCATCCAGCGTGTTAGACGTACGTACAATTTGAGGTGCCAACATTGACTTGGACCACTACCTTGTTCTAGCTAAGGTTCGCAATCGCCTCAGTGCGGCAAAAAACGTTCGCTTTAATTCGCAGAGGAAGCTTGACGTCGGAAAGCTACAATCGCTACAGACAGCTACCGCATTTGCTTCTCGGCTCTCGAATATGCTGACGGATGCTCCCCTTGATCTCGATATTTGCGCGCAGTGGTCGCTTATATCCTACTCCATGCGCACGGCCGCTGAAGAGGTGATTGGCCATCACCGCCCGAAGAAAAACAGCTGGTATGACGAAGAGTGTCGCAACGCAGCTGCAGAGAAAGACGCAGCATACCAACTCATCCTGCGATCGGCTGCAACGCGAGCTGCTAAGGAGCGATATCGAGAGAAGAGAAGGGAAGAGAAGCGTCTTTTTAGGCGCAAGAAACGAGAAGCCGAAAAGAGAGAATGCGAGGAAATCGAGATGTTTGGCAGCAGGAATATTGCTCGAAAATTCTACGAACGTGTGAGGCGCCAAACGGAAGGTTTTAAGACCGGAGCGAATTCCAATTCCTGCAAAGACGAAAACGGGAATTTAGTGACGGATGTCCAGAGCGTACTCACGTTATGCAGGGAACACTTCTCGAACCTGCTGAATGGCGACAGCGCTAATGATAGCAATGAAGATGAACCCGACCCCACAGTTGCTGACGACGAACATGAAGTAGCGCCCCCCGACTATGACGAGGTCTTGCTAGTTATTAGGCGGCTCAAAAACAACAAAGCCGCCGGAGCTGATGGTATACCAGCGGAGCTATTCAAGGCTGGCGGCGATGAGCTCACGAAACGCATGCACCAGCTCATCTGCAAAATATGGTCGGAGGAATGCATGCCTAGCAACTGGAACTTAAGTGTGCTCTGCCCAATCCACAAGAAGGGTGATCCGGGAATCTGTGCCAACTACCGCGGGATCAGCCTTCTGAACATCGCATATAAGGTCCTGTCGAGCGTACTCTGTGAAAGGCTGAAGCCCATCACCAATGAACTGATTGGGCCTTATCAGTGTGGCTTCAGACCTGGTAAAGGCACCATTGACCAAATGTTCACACTACGCCAAATCCTGGAGAAAACCCTAGAGAAGCAGATTGACATACACCACCTATTCGTCGATTTCAAAGCGGCATTCGACAGCACCGTAGGAGTGCTAAGCTAATTCGGCTGTGCAAAATGACGCTAAGCACCACCACTGGCTCAGTTAAAATCGGTAATGACTTGTCCGAGCCGTTTGTTACTGAGCGAGGATTCAGACAAGGTGACTCCTTATCGTGTGTTTTCTTCAATCTAATGTTGGAAAAAATCGTACGTGCAGCAGGTCTAAATCGCACAGGCACTATCTTCCACAAGAGTGTCATGTTACTGGCGTATGCTAATGATATTGACATCATTTTCCATAACAGCCGCGCCGTGAGTGCTGCATTTTCCGGCTTGGAGAGAGAAGCGAGGCAAGTGGGTTTAGCAGTGAACGAGGACAAAACGAAGTATGTACTTGGTGTCAACACACAAAGAGTCTCAGCGTCTTGGACACCACGTCACTGTTGGCGACTACAACTTTGAAGTTATGAAAGATTTCGTCTATCTGGGAACCAGCATCAACACCACGAACGATGTCAGCAAGGAGATCAAGCGAAGAATCATTCTTGCCAACAGGTGTTACTTTGGGCTCAGTAGGCAATTGAGAAGCAGAGCCCTCTCTCGACGAACAAAAATTACGCTCTACAAAGCCCTCATCCTTCCCGTCCTGCTTTATGGTGCCGAAACCTGGACGATGACAAACAACGATGAGCGAGCTTTGGGGGCGTTCGAGAAAAAAATTCTTCGAAGGATCTATGGTCCTATATGCGTCTACGGAGAGTATCGAATCAGATGGAACAACGAGCTGTATGAGCTGTACACCGACATTGATATAGTTCTGCGCATTAAAACACAGCGGCTGCGCTGGCTGGGACATGTTGTGCGAATGGATGAAAGTTCTCCGGCGAAAAAAGTATTTGAATCGATGCTGCCGGGTGGCAGACGCAGGAGGGGGAGACCACCACTACGTTGGAAGGACCAAGTTCAAGAGGACCTGGCTGCATATGGTGTTTCCAATTGGCGCCAGCGTGCGCGAAGCAGGGACGACTGGCGAAGGCTGATAACGCGGCAATGATCAGAAATGGTTGTACGCCAATTATGATGATGATGATGATGCTCGTATTGATGCCAGCGGAATAAAAATTTGCAATAATATACATGGGGTCCATAATAGTGTGTGTGTGGAGAATATGGAGATAATAATACAACTGCCACGAACACAATTAGCCAAAAATCATTACTAGGTTCCTATTAAAGATTTGTCAACGAAATTTCACAGGAATGTTGCGGGTACTAACATTAAATACCACACAAGAAATGGGCGTGTTCTTTTCACAGCCACGCCCACTACTGACATATTATTATAACTTGCGACCTAAACAATATTTTTGGACGAAATTGTACCATAATCAAAACAATAAAGAAGTACTTTATTATGTAGGGAAGATATCAAATTCACGATTTTTCTACCTTGTCAAAACATGTTCTTGACAAATTGTAAATCGACACTCACCCAAATTCAATGTGGGAATGGCACCAAGCCTATATAAGTTGGTATACTATGTATGTTCTGGCTCAAAAACGAGTGTATTTGCTTATGAAGGTCCAAAATCACAAAAAACCGTCAAGTTTTATTATTCGAAGTCGAAAGCTATAGTAGCCATGTATGTTGGAGATAATATCACGATACGATTCACCTTTTTCATTTCATGGCCCTAGAATTTTTTATAATTTCTATGCTACATTCAACACTAGCCTCTTCTTCATGCCAAATTAAATGTATATTTAGGGATTCCTACATATCGCATGCCTGTTCGTCTATGAAGGAATGACGTCTACGATTGAATTATTCATTATATTATATACAGTGGCCTTAGATATAAGTTCATCGCCATATATCGAATTAAGTCATCCATGCACTTGTGTTAAGTAGTCCACGTAAAAATTTGGGGAAAATAATCGCACGAAAATATTCATAAGAAAATTTCATGTTTAAGCCGAGACTCAGTATGCAAGGAAATCGTGTGCCAAATTGTTCTGACTGTGTGTCATTGTATATATATATATATATATATATATAAATATATATATATATATATATTTATAAATATATATATATATATATATATATATATATATATATATATATATATATATTTTGTAACGACTCTTTTTTATAGCTGGGGTAAAACTCAGCGGCTCCAGGGGTCGTATACAGAAAAAATATAAAATCCTGCGAGTCAAATTAATTTCAACGTCTTTATTTACTACAGTGTTGGTGAGCTCTTGCTCGAACCACAGGTGACAGAGTCACTAAATACACACAAACACCATGAAGAACAGATCGAATAATTGCATCTTGGAAACACCCACAATGCCAACCGAAACAACGGCAGTGAGAACCTAACGACAAGAACTACAAACATTGTAACCAATTAGCGCGGCCGTGGTAGGAGCGCAGATTTGCAGCAGCATATTAGACCAGTTGGAATAATAGCAATTACAACAAAAAAACCGACCACCACAGCCAACGATCTTGCCAATCAGCGCTATGCTTGCGAAGAGCGAGGAAAAACACAGCGACGAGGAATATAACAAATACATGCAGGACAAGAGAAGGTGAGTGCACGAACTCAGCGGTGGAATTTGCCGAGTGCGCTCGCTTGGAAATTTTACACTAACAACACGAAGAAACGAGAGCGAAACACAAGAGGGACAACGACAGAGCAACCGCCAAGCCAAACGACCAGCACGTACAAAGCAGAAGGAGGAATACAAATGAAATGCTGATTATCAGTTAAATTAAATATTTAACAACAACAACACTACAGGATTCCGGACAGCACTGCTGGCAGGCAACAATACTGCAGGCTAACCAGGGACCGTTGGAGCGAGGTGGCTGACCGCCAGAAGTTGAAGGTGGCCCAAGGGCAAAAGACTACAACACCAACAAGCCTGACTGCAACAACAACAAGCCTGCCACAACAACAACAATCGACTACTGGCCAACGGAAGTAAAGTCACACAACGGTGGCCTGCCAATAACAACATGTGTCAGCCGCTGCGACCTGGGACTATATAAACCACGTAGCCCAGGCAGTAGGTCTCTTCTTCGGACACCAGCATCCTGACTAACAACAGCTCTACCAGCTCTACCAGCCATACCAAGAACAATACGAACACAAAAGTTTAGCGAGAACATCTGGTTTTTTAATCGTTTTCTCGCTAAGCCATAGACAGACAGAGACTACAGGGATTCAGTGAGAGCCTCTGGTTCTTAATCGTTCTCCCACTGAATCACTGAGACACATACGCAACAGAGACTACAGGGATTCAGTGAGAGCCTCTGGTTCTTAATCGTTCTCCCACTGAATCACCGAGACACATACGCAACCGAGACTTAGGGACTTAGGGGGAACCTCTGGTTCTTTTATCGTTTTCCCACTAAGTCATACAGAGACGATAGGGACTCAGTGAGAGCCTCTGGTTTTTTAATCGTTCTCCCACTGAGTCACAGAGACACACACACTTACCGGGACGTAGAGACATGAAAACAAGTACACATTGAATAAATTATTTAAATAAACATAGAATTAAGAAAATAAAATTGTTTCGAGCAAGAGCTCACCAACACTGTAGTAAATAAAGACGTTGAAATTAATTTAACTCGCAGGATTTTATATTTTTTCTGTATACGACCCCTGGAGCCGCTGAGTTTTACCCCAGCTATAAAAAAGAGTCGTTACAGTGGCGCCCGAGCAAGGACTTGAAAAAACAAGGAAATTCAACACATCTGACGCTCACCCATAGTCTTCGCCATTAACCAGGAAAGTCACAGGATGGGGAAAACAAGCTGGGTGTACGTGCTACGGAAAGATGAGTTGGTGATTTTTGCGGAGGAATTCGGTTTGGAAACTACAGGCACAGTAGATGACCTCCGAAAGCGGCTTTCTGAGTTTTTCACAGAAACGGTACTGACTCAGGAGCAACAATACCGGGTGATGAATCTACAACGCAGGCGTGTTAAAAGCACATCACCAAGGCCGGCTGCATCCATAGTTCCCAGCGAACCACTGGAAGTGGACAGGCCAAGCACATACGCAGGTGCAACTCTACCAGCGTGGAATCCAGAGGTACGGGGAATACCACAGCATCCTTACGTTTCACCTGCACCAATGGATCAACAATACAACGGGCCCACATAGTACGTACGTTATTGAGCAAGTACGGAAGTGGTCTCTTAACTTTGACGGTGGGCGTGACCCATTAGCATTTATAGAGCGAGTCGAGGAATTAGCAGATGTGTACGGAATAAACAAAGATTTCCTTCCGCGTACTATGCCTGAACTCTTGAGAGAACGAGCACTCATGTGGTTCAGAAACAACAATCGAGCGTGGCGGGAATGGAGCACATATAGGAAGGACTTCCTGAAATTCTTTTTACCGGCCCGTTTCATGGAGAAACTCGACGACCAGATCCGACAGCGTCACCAGAGGCATCGGGAGTCATTCAAGCAGTATGTGCTCGAATTGCAAAATCTTATGCGACACGTGGATTATTCGGAGGAGCAGAAACTGGAAAGAATCTTTCAGAACAGTCTGCCACAATATCAGCTATACGTGCGCCGTAGAGATTTCTTATCGCTACAGGAGCTGATAGAGTTGGCCGAGGATTTGGAGAGCATACGGGGAGAAGGCGAACAGCTAGCAGCGCCACCCACACAAAGGCGAACAGAGCAAGGTCCACCTCGAGAGGTAAGGAACCGACAGGTGACGGTAGAGAGCAAAGTGGCACCCATAGATCCTAGAACAGCCTGCCGGCGTTGTGGCCAAAATGGTCACATAGCACGGCTATGTCGCAACGTGCAAATACTGTTTTATTGGGAGTGTGGCCGTAGGGGAGTTAGGACGATCGAGTGCTGCAACCAGAGAGCACCACCCAACAGAAGACTACCGTCAGACACGCAGCATGGAGCAGAGCAGCGACACCAGACTTTATCATGGAAAAACGTATTGCACTGTGTCGGGCGACGAATCTGCGCTAATGTTTCTATTGGCACAGAAACTGTCACCGCGACGCTGGACACAGGTGCAACGCACAGTTTTATGAGCAGACGCCTAGCACACAAGTTACGCGCTTCTACCGGCAAATTGGAAAAATCCAATACCAGAGCGCTTATGGCAGACGGAAGTGCTAGGAGGGTCAAAGAGACATTTGTGACGAATGTAAGGTTTGGAGGGCAGGCATGCCAGATAGAACTACTTATCATGCCTGACTCCAGTGATGATCTACTCCTGGGAGTGGATTTCATGACAAGCCTGGGAACGACATTGAAGTGCGGTGATCAGGAGATCACGCTGGGACCTCATAACGGTTGTGTGCAACCACGAGACTTTGCAACGTGCACGACAATCCGCGTTGAGAACTTCCCACAAGTAAATGCATCCATGCCTTCCAAGAGGCCAACTAACGTCAGAAATTCTAAGGAACAGAGACACAACAGAGAACACAGCGGAAGCCAACGCAGTAGCAAATATACATCACCAGGAACAAGTATTACACACACGAACGCGTTCACTTGCCACGGATTCTGCCGAGGGAAAACCAAAAACAAATTACCACAGGAGCCTCAGGAGAAGGACACGGGCGCACCAAGTGGTAGTGAGATCACGACATTAAGGCGTCAAACGACCATGACAAGCAGCGCATCTTCCAGTTATTCTGCAAGGTGTTCGCCAGCGCGGGAAACCCGAGAAATGCCGCGTAGACAAACCGACAGATCCAGGGACCTACAGCATGCAATTAGCTGCTCTAACAACAACAGAAGCATTGACAAGAGAGACGAACGCGACGCCCATAGCCACCGCAGGAACAGTAGTAAACAACGGAACGGTGCTACAGGAAGCCGTCAACAGAGAAATGGAGGCCAAATACAGACGACTCAGCCACACAATGGAACCATGTCACATTCCAAAGTTTAGCAGAGCTACAGGAATCGAAAGGAGCTGGCATACCACAGGGCTTAGTAACAGAAATTTTGCGTAAAGCTAAAGAGGCAGTAGAGAACCCGGCACAAAGACGATTACGATTTATGCGAGACGCGTACCGAGTGACCCTCTGCCATGACGTGGTTAAAATTTCTCGTCGGTAAAGTGGGGAGGGCGTGTAAGAACCAAAATCTTCTGTGGGAAATTTTGGCCCACACCACAGGTGACAGAGTCACTAAATACACACAAACACCATGAAGAACAGATCGAATAATTGCATCTTGGAAACACCCACAATGCCAACCGTAACAACTGCAGTGAGAACCTAACGACAAGAACTACAAACATTGTAACCAATTAGCGCGGCCGTGGTAGGAGCGCAGATCAGCAGCAGCATATTAGACCAGTTGGAATAATAGCAATTACAACAAAAAAACCGACCACCACAGCCAACGATCTTGCCAATCAGCGCTATGCTTGCGAAGAGCGAGGAAAAACACAGCGACGAGGAATACAACAAATACATGCAGGACAAGAGAAGGTGAGTGCACGAACTCAGCGGTGGAATTTGCCGAGTGCGCTCGCTTGGAAATTTTACAATAACAACACGAAGAAACGAGAGCGAAACACAAGAGGGACAACGACAGAGCAACCGCCACGCCAAACGACCAGCACGTACAAAGCAGAAGGAGGAATACAAATGAAATGCTGATTATCAGTTAAATTAAATATTTAACAACAACAACACTACAGGATTCCGGACAGCGCTGCTGGCAGGCAACAATACTGCAGGCTAACCAGGCTCCGTTGGAGCGAGGTGGCTGACCGCCAGAAGTTGAAGGTGGCCCAAGGGCAAAAGACTACAACACCAACAGGCCTGACTGCAACAACAACAAGCCTGCCACAACAACAACAATCGACTACTGGAAAACGGAAGTAAAGTCACACAACGGTGGCCTGCCAATAACAACATGTGTCAGCCGCTGCGACCTGGGACTATATAAACCACGTAGCCCAGGCAGTAGGTCTCTTCTTCGGACACCAGCATCCTGACTAACAACAGCTCTACGCCATACCAAGAACAATACGAACACAAAAGTTTAGCGAGAACATCTGGTTTTTTAATCATTTTCTCGCTAAGCCATAGACAGACAGAGACTACAGGGATTCAGTGAGAGCCTCTGGTTCTTAATCGTTCTCCCACTGAATCACTGAGACACATACGCAACAGAGACTACAGGGATTCAGTGAGAGCCTCTGGTTCTTAATCGTTCTCCCACTGAATCACAGAGACACATACGCAACCGAGACTTAGGGACTTAGGGGGAACCTCTGGTTCTTGAATCGTTTTCCCACTAAGTCATACAGAGACGATAGGGACTCAGTGAGAGCCTCTGGTTTTTCAATCGTTCTCCCACTGAGTCACAGAGACACACACACTTACCGGGACGTAGAGTCATGAAAACAAGTACACATTGAATAAATTATTTAAATAAACATAGAATTAAGAAAATAAAATTGTTTCGAGCAAGAGCTCACCAACACTGTAGTAAATAAAGACGTTGAAATTAATTTAACTCGCAGGATTTTATATTTTTTCTGTATACGACCCCTGGAGCCGCTGAGTTTTACCCCAGCTATAAAAAAGAGTCGCTACAATATATATATATATATATATATATATATATATATATATATATATATATATATATATATATATATATATATATATATATATATATATATATATATATATATATATATATATATATATATATATATATATATATATATATATATATATATATATATATATATATATATATATATATATATATATATATATATATATATATATATATATATATATATATATATATATATATATATATATATATATATATATATATATATATATATATATATATATATATATATATATATATATATATATATATATATATATATATATATATATATATATATATATATTCCAATTCCCCACACGCTAATTTCCTAAGAGATAAACCGAAAAATCCATTTACATGTACGAGTATTTACATGTCTGCAAATTCCCAATTTCCCATCGTATGTGTCTATATACTTACTATTTTTTTAAATATACGTTCGTACATTCACTCTGTATCTTATACACATATATACATATATATACTTACTTCACCAGCGGTTCCGTTGCCTGGCGTTAACGCTTACGCGTCGAATATCAGTGCATAAGCTGCCGCATGTGTGTACATATGTATTTTAAGTTAAGTTTTATATTACTTACCCAAGACTGTCTTATGATGTTTTGTTGAATTATTATTTAATATCTTTAAAAAAATATATTTTTCTCTACGGTGGTTCATTCGGCTACAGTGCCTAATAAGCATATTTACATTACGCCAATTTTATTCGCCCGAGTTTAATTGGCACACTTCTGCTGGCATTGTTTTGAAAGTCGGAGCTGTGCTATTTGATATACACATGTACGTGTTTACGTTGTTATTCTTGTGTTTACACTGGTAAAACACTGTTAACACTTGTCTTTAGTTGTGTGGTCTCATGTGGAACAATTTCAATAAATTATTATGTAGCTTTTTATGCTTGCCCTTAATTGTTGCGACTATTGTAGCATTCCTAGGAATGCTTGCACTTCCTTTCTGTTTCTCGGAATCGCTAGATTTTTAACGCATTCCACCTTCTGCGGGTCAGGCAGTGCTCCTGCCTCTGAGCAACGATGGCCTAAATAAACCACCTCTCTTGGCAAAAATTGACACTTCTCCGTGTTCAATTTCAAATTGTGTTCTCGTAATTTCTGGAGCACCTTGCACAAGTGTTACGAATGCTGCTGCAAGTTCTTCCCATAAATTACAATATCATCGATATAAACAAAACAATATTACCCTTGTAAGCCTGTTAGCACATGGTTCATTAGCCGTTGGAAGGTGGCCGGTGCTCCTGTTAATCCAAACGGCATTCTATTAGACTCATAATGCCCTAAACCGGTGCTTAACGCGGTTTTCTGCTTATCTTGGGTATCCATCAACACTTGGTGGTAGCCACTCGCTAAATCAAGTGTTGAAAAAGATCTACTGTGCCCCAATTACTTCTATCCTTGGTATCGGGAATACTTGCTTGATAGTGGCGTCGTTCAATTTCATAAAATCGACGACCATTCTCCACTTCTTCTGACCCTGAGTACTTGGTACCAAAATTATTGGTGAGTTCCAAGGCGAGATACTCGGTAAATTATGTTATCCTTTAACATCTCTTCTACTTGCCTATTTACCTCATCTTTGTGAGCTTGTGGCAATCTGTACTGTTTCTGATTAATTGGTGGTTGATCCACTCTAGTAGGTATATCAGGCTCTACCTCCGGCGTATACGTCAGCTGGTCTCCTTCCAGCAAAAATATGTCATGGAATGACGTACAATTGGATCCTATTTATGCCTTATCTTCTGAATTGATGCTTGGGTCTAACTTCAGTGATTCTAGCACCCTCTCCATTTTTTTCTTATATCAACTTGTTTAATCTGATTTACCTTTCTATAATTCGGTTCCTTAAAATTATCATAACTAGTGAACTTATGCCTAAAGTCCTCATCCATCAGGTAGTCCTTTTCCGATGCGTTGAGTACGCAAGCGTACACCATACCCTTGTCAACGTGTGTTATGGTTTCTCCCATATATACGCCCTCCGCTAGCTGCTGCTTGTGCAAAGCAACAGTATTAAGTTTCGTATTTACATGCATAGTAACTACTCTGGTTAACCTTCCGTTTATTACCTCCATACCACACTTCTTAACCCTAGTCACGGTTCCTTCCTGCCATGACATTAATGGAAGAGTAAGGATTCTATACTTATTATTATCATAGAATGATAACTGGTTGTCGAGCGCATCCAGTATGGTGCGGCCCCAAAGATTATCGCGGCCAATTATCCCATCAGCCGGGATACCTTTCCTATCCACTTCCACTGCATGCACTCTAAAACTCATACCCTTAACTCCACTGTGCCCTATTCTGAGCGACCCCAATGTCCTAATGCACCCTCCAAACGCTCCGTTAAGCGTTCTTAAGTCCATTTGATTAATATCTAGCCCCTTCCGTAAAACACTAGATTCTACGAGGCTAGTGTCCGCCCCTGAATCTACTAATAGCACTAGCTTTCCACTCGCTGCTTCCTCGCAGGGTATCTCGATGAAGGCATCACCTATCCTGCTCATAGCGAAGCAACCTCCTTTTGTTCCCAACATGGACGCGTATCCACTTCCTAACTCCTCTCGATATTGGAGAACCTCTTGCTCCTCCTTCTCCTGGACTGTAGTTCCTTCATTACTACTCACACGTACTTCCGGCATAATTATTACTTCCTTTCTTTTGGCTTTCCAGTCTACTGGCCTTGACTGGGCCGCTGGAAGCTTCCCTGGTTCCTTTGTTGGGATTGTCTATCCCTGAATTCTGCTGCCCGATGTCCCATTCGTCCACATGAGAAGGATCTCAACCCCTTTTTGGAGTTGCTTATCCTTGCTTCACTTCTGGAATTCCAATTTGGTCGCTGCTGACCACTCCCAGTTTTGAAACTGGTTAATTCCTTGGTTAATTCCTTCAATTCAATTAACCCAGGGACTACTGAAGCTACCCCTGCTGTCTCTCAAGGGTGGAACCGGTCTCCTCGTGGCTGGCTACCTTCTACTTTGATCCCATTTAGTGTCTACTTGGCATTGTCTACTTGCCTCATGACCGTAAGTTTTGCACTCTATACAGTAGGGCGTGTTTTTACGTGTAAAGCATTCATCCCTTGTGTTCCCTGGATTATCACAGAATGAGCAAATTGGTTTCCTTGGCTGGAACCTCTCAACCAAGAATTCTCTTTGTTGCGGAAATTGGGCCGTTGTCGTTCGCTGTTGTATTGCTGCTTCAGGGGAAGAGACCGCTTCCACTAGCTCTGTCATGCTCCTCGGCGTGAGAGTACGAGTATAATTAGCTAAGTCCCTATTTATCAGGCCTGCCTTGAACACAGAAATCATAGCCCGTTCTACTTGAGCCGTTTATGTTGCAACGTTTCCTGGAAACTGCCTGTCGGCCTCCTTCTCAGCAGCGTTCCCCAGAGACTGGAGCCTTCGTCTCCAGGCTCTCAATTCCTCCCCAGGTTTCTGAATTGATTCCTGAATTTCCCGTATGAGACAGTCGTACGACTTTTGCTTTAAATATGTCCGATCCAAAAGTGCATATAATTCTGCCAGGGTGCTTACTGAGCTATGCACCATTAAATCAAACGCATCACCTGTAGTTCTTTGCCTAATACACTTTACTAAGTGTTCCCCGTCCGCTTCCGGAAGACTCTGTTGTGCTAGCTCACACCCTTCTTTGTAGCGCCTGATCTCAGTTCTCAGATAATACAACTCGACTCCTGAGAACATGGGCACCAACTTCTCGACCGCATGAGCAACTTCCAGAATGCCCATTTTACTCCTTTCTGTTTTAGTCTTCGACCGTTTGCTCGTACAGGCGACATACTGTCCACTGTATCGAGACTTTGTTGCACTGTTACTGCTTCTGGTTCGTTTGGCGGCTATCCCTGGTTTTTATTATTTATCGGACTTCCCGGTGAAGATGGCTCGACACCGATTTGAGATGCACCAAACAAAAATTCCGCTTGCCTTTCTTCACTAAAAACTAATCTTGGCTTTACCATGCGGCTTATCCCTTCTTGTGTTAAATATTCCGGTCAGCGAACTTCCGGAGGCAATGTCAATACTGTCTGTGTAAATCCAGCCGATGCTAATTTTGATATCTCTGTTTCGGTGAGGCCCTGTTGGTCGCCCGTCGTCTTTTTAATTCTGTACACTCCTTTTACAACAGTGCTGCTACTTCCTCTGTTTCCGTCAATCTCTGAGAAAGTTCCTATACCTTATTCTCAAGATACTCCTTTTGTGCTGTCAAATCCTCTATTTTCTTATGAAAATTGAACAACTTTTCTTCTGTCCTTTTTTGGATTGCCGTTAAGGCTTGATCCGCTACTTCTAATGGTGACACAGCTCCTCTGGCGTTCGCCTGTTTCCACAATTCCTGAGCTTCTTCCCTGCTCGTACTTGCTTCGAACTGGTCAACTATTTTCCCTGTAAGCAGTTCCACCTTTGACTGTACTGATTTCAATCTGTTCCTTATTTCCTCGTCTGGCGAAACCTCACTCATAGTTTTTTGTCCTAGTCCCTTTAGGTCAGAACTAAATGTATCCGCCCATTCGTTGACCAGACTATTTACGTACTCTGCGTAATTTTCCGCAAAATATTTTCCTTTGCCATACTCAACTGCGTGAGGCAACAACAACCCTTGGTTATTGTTGAACTCTCTCCCCAGATTTTGCAATTTTGTTATTCGCTGGTAATACACGTTGTCCTTACGTAACATGCCGTCTTTCTTAAAGTTACGGACCAGTTTTCAATCGTTTCGCCAATTTGCTCCTGTATTAGCAGTAAATCTTGCGCTTCCTCTGTCATATCCCAAATGCCAGAACAGATGGCGTATCCCAATTACAAATAAATCCCAATAATTGTTAACACTTGTTATCAATTTATTCCAATATTTTATTCCATCTTACTGAATGATTCAATACAAATTTATTAAAAATCATTCCTCCCTAAATTCTATCTTTATATACGAGTATATTCTTTCTCTACTTATCTTCATCACAAGTTCCATATCCGCTGTCTACCGGCATCCATTAAGTTCTTCCATCAATGCAAATTGGTCCTTGACATCCTCACAGATACTCCTTGATTTCCTCTCATAATCTTTAATACTCCAAAAAAATCCATAGAAAAGGCTATATGTTCGCTAAATCCGAAATTAAATTTACGGGCAAAAGTATCTTGATTCATTCCCGAAAATTTGAATCTATATTCAAAAATAAACCCGCAACGTATGCGCCACGTAATAATAGGATTTAAATTTTTTCTTCAACATTTCTACGCAAATCGTAGTTTCCGAACTACAAAAGCTTTGATGCAACAACACGTGTTATCTGCACCTCTTGAAATATTCTCGCCAAATACCCTAAGCTTAAAATGCCAAATATTTAAATCAATTTTAGAACAATATAAATTAAAAATATTTAAAAAACGATATAAATGTCCCTATCAACAAACAAACACGATTCCCCTACAAAAAAATCCTCACAGCTAGGACGACATACATAGACCGTCATACTGACGGTTTATGGTTGCCCACAAAAAGCTGCGTGCAATAGCGCAAACGCGCCTACATGTTGCAAGTTCTTTGACCAGCGCTACGGCGACTTCAGGGTTGCAGGAGTATCTACATAAACTACGCTACTATACTCTCTACTCACCATTATCCTGTTTGATGACATCTCCGCTTCAGGGTCCTCCGCCCTGGGTTATCCTTCAAATTTGTTGCAGGATGCTTTCCTGCTCCAGGGACCTTGCCCTGGGATTCCTCCTGTAGGTCCTTAAGACCGGCTGCTCCAAAATGTTGGGTCCGTATTTGCTGGTGTCCTCAGGGATCGTCCTCTTGCTGTTTGTCCTAAGCGCGTGTACCTGCAAACCTAAAATCACTCTTGTTAAATAAAACAGTACATCACTCTTTTTACGTTAAAACATCAAGCCCCTTTATACTTAAAATCATAATTCTTATATATTTACTATTTACAAAGAACACTTTCAGTCTACATACTGATCTTTCTGGTGTTCCAGTTTCGCACCTGTCTGTGTCAGTTGGACAAGCCAACTGATCTACTTTACTGTAAAAATGTCGACGGTGCATTCTAAATTCCAATGCCCTTCGTCGACTCGACTGCGGAACTGTAACACCCTAAAAGTTTACGTAATAATTAGTACATAAATTCTGGTTATTTACAATACTCGCGTTATGTGCTTCCTTACTTAACTTAATTGCGTAAAGCTAACCACACCAAATATGTAGTATCTGTTAGGAGTCGGTGCTGTGAGTCAACTACGCGCAGGCAGCTTGATTCTAACTCACAACAAGGCAAAGCTAATTGTCAGGTTAACCAAAGGATGTCCCCAGGGGGCGTCCTATCGCCACTCCTATGGATATTGGTTATCGATGAGCTCTTCCAAACTCTCAATGACCTCGGATACGAAGTTCAGGGCTTTACGGATGATTTGGTAATTATAGTCAGAGGCAAGTTTGAGTCTACCATAACAGATCGCATGCAACTAGCTCTTGACATCACTCAAAACTGGTGTCGGGAGAAAGAACTATCGATAAATCCGAATAAAACAAACGTGGTACCCTTCACCAAAATAAGGAAACTGAATCTGGGGACCTTCAGTTTAGGGACCATGAACTTAACAATGTCCAATGAAATGAAATATCTGGGAGTAATCCTAGAGAAAACTCTAACTTGGAAAAACCACTTATCATACATAACTAGTAAAGCCTTAAGAGCAACGTACGCTTGCCAGAGGTTATACGGTAAAACATGGGGACTACGGCCAAAAATGATGGCGTGGTCATATAAAACAATAATAGTACCAATGATTACATACGCTTCAATGGTATAAGGCTACCTAGTCTAGCCCATTTTAAAGAAGGCAACCTAACGGGGCACGCAAAATTCTGGACACTGTCTGGAATTCTCCGTGTCTCATGGTCTTCGACAAAATGGAGAGAAAATTAGACATCTCCAAGCACTTCAAAGTGGTCATCAGTGACCGTTCAGCTTGGAGAAATAATCTAATAATAATAAAACAGGAGTGGCATACAGGTGGGTCCAAAATGGAAGATGGCTATACAGGAGCTGGAATTGTAGGGCCAAGTTTCCAAAAAGCAATTGCAATGGGAAAAACAGCTTCCATTTTTCAGGCGGAGGTCCACGCTTTAGACTTATGTGCTACAGAATGTCTACGCAGGGGTACACGCAACACCAAAATATGCATATTCTCAGATCGCCGGGCAGCTCTGAAATCATTAATAAACTTCTCATTGCAATCAAAGCTGGTCTGCGAATGCTCTAAACTCCTGAATACTCAAGCAGCGAGAAACTCTGTTACGCTAATGTGGCTACCGATACATTAGGGACATGAGGGCAACGAAATGGCAGACTCTGCCAAAAAGGGGAGCAGACACTGCCTTCGTAGGTCCAGAACCCTTCTGTGGGGTAAATAGTAGCTTCACAAATAACTTGTTGTGCGAACAGGAATAACGAGATCTGCTAAACTACTGGAGAGCCCAAAAAGGCTTGGGGCCGTCGAAACTACTCATTGAACCTGAACACATCAGGGTAGATGCTACTTTAAACCTCAGCAGAAATGACATCAAACTCTATACTGAACTTTTAACAGGACACTGTAGACTAAATTACCATCTGAAAAAAATAGGCGTGGTAGAAGAAGATTCCTATCGACTCTGTCAAGATGAGCAGGAAACAGCAGAACATATTCTATGCACTTGGCCAGAGGTGGCAAGACGCAGACATAATTACCTAGGCAGTGGGTTCCTATCTCCAAATCACCTAGTTAAAATTAAGCCCACAGCAGTTACTAGATTTATAAATAGTCTAGGACTGTTTTAGTTGCGTATGAGGCTGCAGATTAGATCTCTTAGGTCGCGGTGTTCTTTTAGCCTGTTAATAATAATAATAATAATAAAAAGTGTCCAAGGTATGTTCCCTATGGAACATCCTTATTTCATAAACCATTTTATTGACTTTTTAACCTTTATTCAAAGTTTAAGCGGTGTTTTTCTTTTTAGTCTTCTGAATATATCAGATGCTGATATGAAGCATGAGGCAAAGTCGTCTGTATTAGAGCGAACTCGTTGACGGTATTTTGAAGCTATGATTTTGATTTCGTCTTTTACTAGAGGAATTTGGAGGTCGGTATAATTGAGCATTGGTGACGTTCCAGGGGGCGTTAACCATTATTCGTAAAATCTTGGACTGGAATCTTTGAAGAATTTCAATGCTGGAATTCGTTGCTGCACCCCACAGCTGAATACCGCAGGTCCATACTGGCTTGAGTACGCTCTTATAAAGAAGGATTTTGTTCTCCAAAGACAAGAAGGATCGCCGATTTAACAGCAAAAACATGTTACGAAATTGGATTCCCAAATATTTCCCCTTATTAAAGATGTGCGTTTTCCACGTTAGTCGCCTGTCTAAGTGCATTCCCAAATATTTTACGGTATCTGTCCATGGGACTACGATATTATTTAATTTTACTTGTGGGCCTGTGTCTTTTTGTGTAGTAAATGTAACGTGAACTGATTTACTTTAATTTGCCTTCAAAGGCCAACATTTTAGCCAACTGGATTATTTCATTATGAATGCCTTGTAGTTCTAATGAAGCTTCTTTGCAGTATTTTGCGACTGAGAGAGCAGCTGTGTCGTCTGCAAATGTTCCAGTTAGTACTCCAGCCGTTGTTAGCAAATCGTGGGTAAAGAGAAGATAAAGGAATGGACCCAACACACTCACCTGTGGGACTACAGCTTTGTAGGAATAGAGGGGTGACATTTCGAGTTGGTTGTTTACATAAAAGTGTCATTGAGACAGATATGATTTCATGAGAATATAGTAGTTAATTGGTAAGACCTGTTTTAGTAATAAACCATCATCCCCGATAAAATGCTTATGATATGTCTGCAAAGACTGATGAGCAGTATTTTTCCGGTCAAATGCTCCATTATTTCCTCTACAATTCTATGAATCTGTGCGATAGTAGAATGCTGTTTCCTGAACCCAAACTGATGATTTGGTATTTTTCTTTTGGATTCGATTTTCGGCATAAGTCGCTTCAAAAATAATGTGTCGATCACTTTTGAGAGAGTAGGAAGTAGGCTTTTAGGGCGATACGACTTCGGATCTTCAGCAGGTTTGCCCGGTTTGAGTGTCATATTTTGTCAGTGACGCATTAAAAATATATGCTACAAAGATTATTCCTTGATATGGGAGCTGTTTAAGAACTTCTGCTATTGTGTTAACTGTCTGAGTCGCCTTCAATATTATGTGGAGTGAATACATCTTTCAAATGGTTTGCAAATAGTTCTGCCTTTTTAATGTGTGCTTTTGCCCAGAAGTTTTCTGATTTTCGAATTGGAGGTTGATACAATATTGTGTTGTTAACTCTTTTATTTGCTTTCCAAACTGAATAATTAGAAAGGTGAGTTGGTTCCAAATTCTGTAGAAAATTCTGCAGTTCGCGCTGTTTTTGGTCATGAAGAAGTCCTTTTAACTCTTTTGTTATCATGTTAAGCCGACTTTTATGTTCAGAAAATCTAGTCCGATGCCAAGTTTTTCTTGCCAACTGTTTACTTTTATTTTTTTAGAGATATGCTCATTGTAATTCGGATATTAGGTATATCAGTTGGGGTAGCCTGCCACGCTGCCTCCTGAATGGATTTGGTTAGATATTCAGTAGTCTCAAATAGTTCCTCCTCACTCTTTAGAGACATTTTAATATTTAATGCCGATGACAAAATGGTTTTAAATGAAGTCCAGTTCATTTGTTTGTTGTAGAGCAGACATTTTGGAATAGTATTTTCCAATGATTTGCTTATAGTAATAATGACTGGCGAATGATCTGGTTTTACAGAGCACATGCTGATTTGAGAGGCCTTTAGCTACACAAAAGTCTATAAGATCGGGATTTTTTTAGATTCAGAGCCTATAAGTACGGTCACCAGTAGAAAATGCTTTCAACTTCATACATCTCATTGCATCATACAGTTCACGCCCCCTTGGTTGTAGTTATACGTGATCCCCAAAATGTGTTTTTGGCGTTGTAATCACTTCCTGCAATGAATCTACTACCTAGAGTTTTATAGAAATGAATGTAAGCTTCCTTTTTTGTATTATGTTTCGGCGGACTGTAGATAGCTGAGAAAAGAACTGATCCGAGTAGATCTTCAACTACGACATTTGTGGCTTGGATTTCATTTGTGCTGTAGTTGGTGGATTCATAATGTTTAATTGTTTTTTGATTAATATCGCTGAGTCTCCATGCGCTGAGCCATCAGGATGCATCGATCGAGAAAAGCAATAATTTGGAAATTTAAATATTTTTTTTTTTGGTGAAGTGTGTTGCTGAGACTAATATTATTTTTTGGTAAAAAAAGTTTTAATTAAGATGAATGATGTGACAGTCCATTTGCATTCCATAGAACGATGTTTATGGAAATGGGGTAATTTTGGAAACGACATTTACTAGTAAACTAGTCATGGCTGCAATTGGACTCATCATGTCCTTCAGCAATTTCATCATTTCGAGGAGCTCACTGATCAAGGGGTCGCTTTTCTGACTTATACTGCTAGGATCGACTCGGGAAGGAGGATCTCTGTCACTTGAGTGTATGTTGGTTTTTGTTGTTGTTGTCGATGCTAGTACTATATCAGTAGATGATCAGTTGTAGCACTCATATTTATTTGTGCAGGCAATTCTTTCTTTCTTAGTGCGGGAAAAGTGGATGACTTTATATAGTGCATCCTTTATAGTTCGCAGGGTGATTTTCCGAACAAAGCACACATTTGACTTCACTTCATTAGTTTTTCTTTTCGGAATCAGCTGAGGCGTGATTACCAGCACATTTAATGCATTAGGGTTGTCCTCGGCACGAAGATTTTGTGTGGACATAGTGCTGATATCTGGAACATTGAGGAAGTTCTCGTTTTGGGTGAGGTGGCTCGACTATATAGCAGACTTTTAAAGCAGTCTATCTCCACAGGTGGGTGCATATGTCTCTATATTTTCATTTATAGGCTTGTATGTGTAGAATTCGGTATTTTTATTTTCAAGCTGTTTGACTACATTAGAAAATATTTCTGAACTTTTGGGTGGAATTTTAACTCGATTTGAGGTAATTACTCTGAGTTCGTATGGACCAGCAGCGAATTCATTCAGCATGTGCAGCAGAGGCTGAATAACACCTACTTTGTCCACAAATATAGGTGGCCATTTAGGATGTTTTTCTATTGCTGTCGATTTTTCATTTTCAGTATCATCGTTTCCATCAACTGAAAGAGTTTCGAAACCATTTGCGGTACTAAGCCAATAATCCATCTTCTTTTGCTTAGCGGTTTTCATTTTTTGAGGGCTATCTTTGAGCCTTTTTAGGTTTATAACTTCCCCCAATTGCAGAATAAGTGAGCGCTCTGAGTAATAGTGTTAGTTGTTGCACTGGCAGTTAGTTTTTGCTCTGGTGGAGAGCGTATCATTTGAATACGCTAAAAAACTTTATATGTACGAGTATGTATCTTATATTTTAATTTTCACTTTCATAAGCAGAAAATATAAATTTATTAACATAAGTTGATTATCACCAATTTACTGACCTGTCGAAAACACTTTTTAAAAAGTGTATCTTCGTTTCTTTCTCGATTTACAAAAAAATTTTATATTTAACCACAATTTTTAAGGACGGAGCATGTAAAAATACCTGTCCGTACAGTTGAGCGTTTTTTCAATACAGAAAATATATTAGATATATTAACTATAAATATTTTAAAAGCATCCGCATATTTACCCGCAACACCCGCAACTCAAAACGCTTCACTACTGTACTATCGTATTTAAGCTTGTAGAAGAGCAGCGATATCTTAGAAGAGAATGTCAATTTCATCATTCTCCAAAATTGAAGAGTGAAATCCCGTTTTGCACCCGGAAACTAAAAAACACATTGAAGCAGAAACACTAAAAATTTGTTGCATATTATTTTAGCGGCTTGAGTCCTCATGGCGACAATGAGCACTCATTGTGGCATACTGTTGGGAAGTTCAAGGGGACTATACAACATAAGTCACCCGTACGTAAAGATAATTGCTCCTGGACTAAAAGCAATTATAAAAATGCTATGCTTTCGTAGAACACATTAGTAATATCTTCTGTCCATATGCCCCCGTTGTATAATTTGCATCTCCTCAAATACCGAGTAGTCGTAACAGTGAGCTCAAGGAAGAAGGTAAATAACATCATTAAATATTTAAATCCTAAAGCACCAGGAATCGATCAGATAACAGCAAACATTATAAATGAATTACCTAATATATCTATAACGAACTTAGTTACAATACTCAACGCTATTTTTGGCATTATCCTCAGTATAAATTAATAAAGATCTCGAAGTAAGGAAAGGATATTAAACAGGATTATTCATCTATACCCATTAGTCTATTTCCTTATCTCAAATTTCGAAAAAAACAATTCGCCGGGAAATCTCCTAGTATTTAAATAAAAATAAAGTAATTCATAAAAAACCAGTTGGGATTCCGTGATAACCACGGAACCGTAGAGCAGTTCAACGAATAGTAAGAGGCAGCATTCCACCAAAAGCGATACTGTTTTGCTGCAATCTTAGATATAAAGCAAGTCTTTGATAAGGTGTGGCACAAAGGGCTCATAAACAAGTTTAAAGGAATTCTTTTAAAGAAATTCAAACTATTTGATATCTACATTAAAAGCATAAATTCTTGGTAAGCCAAGGTCATACTACTTCTAACTATATTGACATCAAAGCATGAGTACCTCAAGGCAATGTACTGCTCCCACCTAACATTTGCTTTAAGGAAGGACACGGGCCCATTGATTCAAAGTGTACCCAGATCAAATTCAAGCTCTATATATATAACTTTAATTTATAGCTTTAAAATACATCTAACAGAATATTTTAAAATAAATTAAAAAGTAAGATGTTTAGGAATAATTATTTCGTCTTTTTATTTTAAGGAAATACTGACAACAAAACAAGAACAAATTCTTGTTTTCGCTTCAATTCCTCTTTTTATTGCTTTTCCATTTTAATATACATACAAATATTTGTTTTTCATATGATTTTTTTATTTATCTTACTAATCACCATTTATCTTACTAATATCACCGCAATTCAATTTACAAACCAGATGGAGCAAAGAATCCTTGATGAGCCAATGCTTAGTGGGGTAAGATCACCCACTAAGCCCAAATCAAAGGCTGCTGCGGTCAATGAACGGAGATCTTCATCCGTGACCAAAACAGTGGTTGGACCTATAGGACCCCCAATGACAGTAGACGGGATGGGTGGTGCAGGAATTCGGACACTTTCTTCCAGATATGATATGATGATATTTTGCCAGCCGAATCCTTTACAACCCTGTGCTCCTTTGCCTTGGCAAGAGCATCATCTGGTTGCAAACCCTGACACAGGTAGGTGAAGTACCATCTCCACTTAGCTCTTTTCTTCTCGCGTCATCCAAACCCCCAGGTTGACCACGATCAGGAAGAGGGATTGCTCTCTTGGCCATCCTGGAGGTTTTCTCCGAGGTGGTAGGTAGGGATGGATTACTCCCTTTGTTCCCCAGTTTTACTCCAAGTGTCAACAATCTCTCCTTAGTGGAGATGGGAGTTTGTTGAGTTGGTCCCATTTTTGCATTGGCAGCTGCAGAAGTGGATGGCACATCATCGAAAGAAAGTGTCCGAATTCCTGCACCACCCATCCCGTCTACTGTCATTGGGGGTCCCATAGGTCCAACCACTGTTTTGGTCACGGATGAAGATCTCCGTTCATTGACCGCAGCAGCTTTCGATTTGGGCTTAGCGGGTGATCTTACCCCACTAAGCATTGGCTCATCAAGGATTCTTTGCTCCATCTGGTTTGCAAATTGAATTTCGGTGATGTCCCGCGGAATTTTTTGGTTTAATTTTTGCTTCTTCATGAAGATTCTTTTTCCGGAGAATATAAAGACCACTCGGTCAGAGATCCGCAATATCCGAGCTAGGCTATTACCACCAAAGGGAGTCTTTTATTCGGGGGCTCCGTTTAAGACTAGACTATTTAACAGGGCTTCTAGCCTGGCAGATCATCAGCACGGGTCGCGTGACACCTTGATCCTTGGCACCTTACCTTTGAACCATAGTCAAGGTGTATTTCTCATATTTGTGGACTATTAAGGAGTTTCAAACACTGAGCGCTACATCCTGACCGTAGCTAGATCCAGCACCATCACAATTGATGCCATTGTAGACCTATTACCAGCCGGTACCGTCGGGGAGGGTTCAGTCGAAGGATTTTCTACCGGCCTTGCTAGTAGGTTAGTAAGATAAATAAAAAAATCATATGAAAAACATATATTTGTATGTATATTAAAATGGAAAAGCAATAAAAAGAGGAATTGAAGCGAAAACAAGAATTTGTTCTTGTTTTGTTGTCAGTATTTCCTTAAAATAAAAAGATGAAATAATTATTCCTAAACATCTTACTTTTTAATTTATTTTAAAATATTCTGTTAGATGTATTTTAAAGCTATAAATTAAAGTTATATATATAGAGCTTGAATTTGATCTGGGTACACTTTGAATCAATGGGCACGTGTCCTTCCTTAAAGCAAATGTTAGGTGGGAGCAGTACATTGCCTTGAGGTACTCATGCTTTGATGTCAATATAGTTAGAAGTAGTATGACCTTGGCTTACCAAGAATTTATGCTTTTAATGTAGATATCAAATAGTTTGAATTTCTATGAAAGAATTCCTTTAAACTTGTTTATGAGCCCTTTGTGCCACACCTTATCAAAGACTTGCTTTATATCTAAGAATGCAGCAAAACAGTATCGCTTTTGGTGGAATGCTGCCTCTTACTATTCGTTGAACTGCTCTACGGTTCCGTGGTTATCACGGAATCCCAACTGGTTTTTTATGAATTACTTTATTTTTATTTAAATACTAGGAGATTTCCCGGCGAATTGTTTTTTTCGAAATTTGAGATAAGGAAATAGACTAATGGGTATAGATGAATAATCCTGTTTAACATCCTTTCCTTACTTCGAGATCTTTATTAATTTATACTGAGGATAATGCCAAAAATAGCGTTGAGTATTGTAACTAAGTTCGTTATAGATATATTAGGTAATTCATTTATAATGTTTGCTGTTATCTGATCGATTCCTGGTGCTTTAGGATTTAAATATTTAATGATGTTATTTACCTTCTTCCTTGAGCTCACTGTTACGACTACTCGGTATTTGAGGAGATGCAAATTATACAACGGGGGCATATGGACAGAAGATATTACTAATGTGTTCTACGAAAGCATAGCATTTTTATAATTGCTTTTAGTCCAGGAGCAATTATCTTTACGAACGGGTGACTTATGTTGTATAGTCCCCTTGAACTTCCCAACAGTATGCCACAATGAGTGCTCATTGTCGCCATGAGGACTCAAGCCGCTAAAATAATATGCAACAAATTTTTAGTGTTTCTGCTTCAATGTGTTTTTTAGTTTCCGGGTGCAAAACGGGATTTCACTCTTCAATTTTGGAGAATGATGAAATTGACATTCTCTTCTAAGATATCGCTGCTCTTCTACAAGCTTAAATACGATAGTACAGTAGTGAAGCGTTTTGAGTTGCGGGTGTTGCGGGTAAATATGCGGATGCTTTTAAAATATTTATAGTTAATATATCTAATATATTTTCTGTATTGAAAAAACGCTCAACTGTAGAGACAGGTATTTTTACATGCTCCGTCCTTATAAATTGTGGTTAAATATAAAATTTTTTTTGTAAATCGAGAAAGAAACGAAGATACACTTTTTAAAAAGTGTTTTCAACAGGTCAGTAAATTGGTGATAATCAACTTATGTTAATAAATTTATATTTTCTGCTTATGAAAGTGAAAATTTAAATATAAGATACATACTCGGACATATAAAGTTTTTTAGCGTATTCAAAGACGCTCTCCACCAGAGCAAAAACTAAATGCCAGTGCAACAACTAACACTATTACTCAGACCGCTCACTTATTGTGCAATTGGGGGAAGTTACAAACCCAAAAAGGCTCAAAGAGAGCCCTCAAAAAATGAAAACCGCTAAGCAAAAGAAGCTGGATTATTGGCTTAGTACCGCAAATGGTTTCGAAACTCTTTCAGTTGATGGAAACGATGATACTGAAAATGAAAAATCGACAGCAATAGAAAAACATCCTAAATGTCCACCTATATTTGTGGACAAAGTAGGTGTTATTCAGCCTCTGCTGCACATGCTGAATGAATTCGCTGCTGGTCCATACGAACTCAGAGTAATTACCTCAAATCGAGTTAAAATTTCACCCAAAAGTCCAGAAATATATTCTAATGTAGTCAAACAGCTTGAAAATAGAAATACCGAATTCTACACATACAAGCCTATAAAATTAAAAGAAGCTGTAAGGAAATATAGAGAAATATGCACTCACCTGTGGAGATAGACGAAATAAAGACTGCTTTAAAAGTCTGCTACATAGTCGAGCCACCTCACCCAAAACGAGAACTTCCTCAATGTTCCAGATATCAGCACTATGGCCACACAAAATCTTCGTGCCGAAGACAACCCTAATGCATTAAATGTGCTGGTAATCACGCCTCAGCTGATTCCAAAAAGAAAAACAAATGAAGTGAAGTCAAATGTGTGCTTTGTTCGGGAAATCACCCTGCGAACTGTAAAGGATGCACTATATAAAGTCATCCACTTTTCCCGCACTAAGAAAGAAAGAATTGCCTGCACAAATAAATATGAGTGCTACAACTGATCATCTACTGATATAGTACTAGCATCGACAACAACAACAACAACCAACATACACTCAAGTGACAGAGATCATTCTTCCCGAGTCGATCCTAGCAGTATAAGTCTGCAAAGCGACCCCTGGTTCAGTGGGCTCCGCGAAATGATGAAATTGCTGAAGGACATAATGAGTCCAATTGCAACCATGACTAGTTTACTAGTAAATGTCGTTTCCAAAATTACCCCATGTCCATAAACGTCGTACTGTGGAATGCAAATGGACTGTCACACCATTCATCTGAATTAAAATTATTTTTACCAAAAAATAATGTAGAGATTCTATTAGTCTCTGCAACACACTTCACCAAAAAAAGATTATTTAAATTTCCAAATTATTGCTTTTCTCGATCGATGCATCCTGATGGCTCAGCCCATTGAGGCTCAGCGATATTAATCAAAAAACAATTAAACATTATGAATCCACCAACTACAGCACAAATGAAATCCAAGCCACAAATGTCGTAGTTGAAGATCTACTCGGATCAGTTCTTTTCTCAGCTATCTACAGTCGGCCGAAACATAATACAAAAAAGGAAGCCTACATTCATTTCTATAAAACTCTAGGTAGCAGATTCATTGCAGGAAGTGATTACAACGCCAAAAACACATTTTGGGGATCACGTATAACTACAACCAAGGGGGCGTGAACTGTATGATGCAATGAGATATATGAAGTTGAAAGCCTTTTCTAATGGTGACCGTACTTATAGGCTCTGAATCTAAAAAAATCCCGATCTTATAGACTTTTGTGTAGCTAGAGGCCTCTCAAATCAGCATGTGCTCTGTAAAACCAGATCATTCGCCAGTCATTATTACTATAAGCAAATCATTGAAAAATACTATTCCAAAATGTCTGCTCTACAACAAACAAATGAACTGGGCTTAATTTAAAACCATTTTGTCATCGGCATTAAATATTAAAATGTCTCTAAAGAGTGAGGAGGAACTATTTGAGACTACCGAATATCTAACCAAATCCATTCAGGAGGCAGCATGGCAGGCTACCCCAACTGATATACCTAATATTCGAAGGGGAACGAATTACAATGAGCATATCGCTAAAAAAATAAAAGTAAACAGTTGGCAAGAAAAACTTGGCATCGGACTAGATTTTCTGAACATAAAAGTCGGCTTAACATGATAACAAAAGAGTTAAAAGGACTTCTTCATGACCAAAAACAGCGCGAACTGCAGAATTTTCTACAGAATTTGGAACCAACTCACCTTTCTAATTATTCAGTTTGGAAAGCAAATAAAAGAGTTAACAACACAATATTGTATCAACCTCCAATTCGAAAATCAGAAAACTTCTGGGCAAAAGCACACATTAAAAAGGCTGAACTATTTGCAAACCATTTGAAGGATTCACTCCACATAATATTGAAGGCGACTCAGACAGTTAACACAATAGCAGAAGTTCTTAAACAGCTCCCATATCAAGGAATAATCTTTGTAGCATATATTTTTAATGCGTCACTGACAAAATATGACACTCAAACCGGGCAAACCTGCTGAAGATCCGAAGTCGTATCGCCCTAAAAGCCTACTTCCTACTCTCTCAAAAGTGATCGACACATTATTTTTAAAGCGACTTATGCCGAAAATCGAATCCAAAAGAAAAATACCAAATCATCAGTTTGGGTTCAGGAAACAGCATTCTACTATCGCACAGATTCATTGAATTGTAGAGGAAATACATGAAGCATTTGACCGGAAAAATACTGCTCATCAGTCTTTGCACACATATCACAAGCATTTTATCGGGGATGATGGTTTATTATTAAAACGGGTCTTACCAATTAACTACTATATTCTCATAAAATCATATCTGTCTCAATGACACTTTTATGTAAACAACCAACTCGAAATGTGTACCCCTCCATTCCTACAAAGCTGTAGTCCCACAAGGGAGTGTGTTGGGTCCATTCCTTTATCTTCTCTTTACCCACGATTTGCTAACAACGGCTGGAGTACTAACTGGAACATTTGCAGACGACACAGCTGTTCTCTCAGTCGCAAAATACTGCAAAGAAGCTTCATTAGAACTACAAGGCATTCATAATGAAATAATCCAGTTGGCTAAAATGTTGGCCTTTGAAGGCAAATGAAAGTAAATCAGTCTATGTGTGCCACATATTCCATGCGAAAACTAATATGGGTATTGTTTATTAGTTTCTGTTACACAAGAGACAACTATTTGTTGTTTTAAATGTCTTGTGTGACAGATGCAAGGAAATATGTCTCCAAATACTTTAAAATGTATTTGGCAGATCTGTATTCAATAGTTAGTATTCAATAAGAACGACTGTGTGACGATTTTCATAGATAATAATCTAGCCGTCAGATATTTTTTTTCTCGTACTGACACTGTTTCCAAGTTTAGATCTCAATACGGAAAATAAATTTTCCAGACAGTCCTTATTCATCTTACTAAACATGACATACTTAACTGACTTGTCGCTAAACAAATCATTACATAGTGCTCGCATACTGTGGAGGGTGTATTGTAACATGTGACAGCACTTTCAAGCTCAGGATAAACTCAATAAAATTATCAAGTTTATCCAGTTAACCATTGGTTTTTTATTGGGGTTACTTGAGGTAAATGTAGATCCATCGCATATGTCGAAGCCAGCATTACACTCCTTAATGAAGCGCCAAGTTGCTTGTGCATTCCGTTTATTGTGTTCACTTTTGAACAGATTTGTTTCCACGCACAATTTAATTCTACTAGACACTGTGTGGATAAAAGCTTGCACAGCAAAAGAGACTTGCACTTTTTCAAATATTCCGGGTTTTCTATGTGCACGGTTCAACTTTGATGCCAGTCTTACAGTTGTGCCCTTTGTGTCTAAATCTAAAAATTCTTTCAGAACAGCCCAACTTGCTACGCCATTCGCATTTTGCATGTCATATTTCATTAGGGTGTTCCGGAGGCTTTTAAAAAGGTGGCAGTAATCATATAGTAAGTAAATCTTACTACCATTGAATGAAAAAAAATGATCTTTCGGATTTTCCTTAAGTGTCCCGTAACACTTAAGGTTTAGTGACATACTACAGCTCGGATATTGAGACCCCAATTGGCTGCTGCTTTAATGTTTTCGACAAGAAGGTCGCTAGCATATCGCCTTTAGCCGAAAAGTAGAAACTCTCAGTGTACTTCCAAGACTTGAATATTCCCCGAATCATGAAGAACAAAGACTTGGAAGCAATACCCTCAGTCCTCGGTCCAGAACTCAACTCCTCAAATTCCTCAACACTATCGTCACCTTCTTTGCATTCCAATTCTTGTCTCGCCATAACATCATCCATCATAATAATATAATTCCTGTGCAGCGATGGTACTGCTGCAAATTTTCAAGGACATTACTATTAAGTCCTCCTCCCAATCGGTTCACAAGACTCCACCTGTATAATGTTATAGCTAAGGGCAAAGTAAATTTTAGAGAATTTGGCATACGTCAATCGCATGCTTTTACTGGAAATATGATAATTGAGATTTTTTTTTTTTTATTTTTTTTATTTAAGAGATTTTGTAGCAATGATTTTTGATCATCGCTGTACTGTAGTGTCCTACCTGCAGTTATGATTTCAGCAAATTTTTTAGCAATTTCATTTCCTCTCTCACCACACCGTACTGAGTCGCCCTACTGCGTCTCTACACGGGACTTCCATACATCAATTTCATTCTGTTTATACCCTTTACCTTTAGGGTATACTAATTTTGTGCTTTTGAGGGGGGTTGCAATTAGAAGAAGGAGGCGTGGTAGGTATGGACATATATATACAGATAAGATCAGAATCACTTTCTAAGCAATTTTTCTTTTGTCCGTCCGTCTGTCCATCTGTGGCCACTTTTTTTCTACACCGTTAGAGCTATCTTAATGAAATTTTGCAAAAGTATAGTCTGTACAAAGATACAGAACCAGATTGCTATATGGGCCGATTTGGCCAAAGACCACGGCAACCTCCCATATAAGGAAGTTTCTCACCTTTTTTAGAATGATTATAACTTCGGTCCGATTGGTGGAATCGTGACGCAATTTGGCAGGTATGGAGATGTCGGTCCTACTAAACACTATGAAAAAAGTGGGCGGTATATATTTACTGGCACGCTCACTATTAACAAATATTAATAACTTAAGATCTGGAAAAGATTTACGGACAAAATTGAAACTTGAAGGAACATGTGGACATTATAAACCTATCTGCAACAAATGAGGTTGATCAGAGAAAAGACACGCCCACTTTTGATATAAGGAATGTTCGGGTCTAAAATGAATATTAGCCTACCTATGCTCGTGGGATTGCCAAGGGGGCCAGGTTCACGTTAGGGTTTCCTGCTACTAACGGCTCATGTCTCTTAAATCTTCCTACTCTCACCTCCACGTGGTGTACCCTGGTAACCTGAGCAACCTAGGTGAAGATGTGGTAACCAACCCATGAGGGATCCTTGGTCAGGGCCAACGAAAGAGGAAGCTTTGGTGAAGCTTTGGTTTGAAGCTGATCGACTTCGCCGCAGCGCGGAACATGGTAGTTAGTGGTCTAGATTCCAGCATCCCGATATTCATAAAGCCACCTGGCTGTCCCCTGATCATAAAACCAGGAACCAAATTGATCACGTTGTGATCGACGGCAGGCATGCATCCAGCGTGTTAGACGTACGTACAATTTGAGGTGCCAACATTGACTTGGACCACTACCTTGTTCTAGCTAAGGTTCGCAATCGCCTCAGTGCGGCAAAAAACGTTCGCTTTAATTCGCAGAGGAAGCTTGACGTCGGAAAGCTACAATCGCTACAGACAGCTACCGCATTTGCTTCTCGGCTCTCGAATATGCTGACGGATGCTCCCCTTGATCTCGATATTTGCGCGCAGTGGTCGCTTATATCCTACTCCATGCGCACGGCCGCTGAAGAGGTGATTGGCCATCACCGCCCGAAGAAAAACAGCTGGTATGACGAAGAGTGTCGCAACGCAGCTGCAGAGAAAGACGCAGCATACCAACTCATCCTGCGATCGGCTGCAACGCGAGCTGCTAAGGAGCGATATCGAGAGAAGAGAAGGGAAGAGAAGCGTCTTTTTAGGCGCAAGAAACGAGAAGCCGAAAAGAGAGAATGCGAGGAAATCGAGATGTTTGGCAGCAGGAATATTGCTCGAAAATTCTACGAACGTGTGAGGCGCCAAACGGAAGGTTTTAAGACCGGAGCGAATTCCAATTCCTGCAAAGACGAAAACGGGAATTTAGTGACGGATGTCCAGAGCGTACTCACGTTATGCAGGGAACACTTCTCGAACCTGCTGAATGGCGACAGCGCTAATGATAGCAATGAAGATGAACCCGACCCCACAGTTGCTGACGACGAACATGAAGTAGCGCCCCCCGACTATGACGAGGTCTTGCTAGTTATTAGGCGGCTCAAAAACAACAAAGCCGCCGGAGCTGATGGTATACCAGCGGAGCTATTCAAGGCTGGCGGCGATGAGCTCACGAAACGCATGCACCAGCTCATCTGCAAAATATGGTCGGAGGAATGCATGCCTAGCAACTGGAACTTAAGTGTGCTCTGCCCAATCCACAAGAAGGGTGATCCGGGAATCTGTGCCAACTACCGCGGGATCAGCCTTCTGAACATCGCATATAAGGTCCTGTCGAGCGTACTCTGTGAAAGGCTGAAGCCCATCACCAATGAACTGATTGGGCCTTATCAGTGTGGCTTCAGACCTGGTAAAGGCACCATTGACCAAATGTTCACACTACGCCAAATCCTGGAGAAAACCCTAGAGAAGCAGATTGACATACACCACCTATTCGTCGATTTCAAAGCGGCATTCGACAGCACCGTAGGAGTGCTAAGCTAATTCGGCTGTGCAAAATGACGCTAAGCACCACCACTGGCTCAGTTAAAATCGGTAATGACTTGTCCGAGCCGTTTGTTACTGAGCGAGGATTCAGACAAGGTGACTCCTTATCGTGTGTTTTCTTCAATCTAATGTTGGAAAAAATCGTACGTGCAGCAGGTCTAAATCGCACAGGCACTATCTTCCACAAGAGTGTCATGTTACTGGCGTATGCTAATGATATTGACATCATTTTCCATAATAGCCGCGCCGTGAGTGCTGCATTTTCCGGCTTGGAGAGAGAAGCGAGGCAAGTGGGTTTAGCAGTGAACGAGGACAAAACGAAGTATGTACTTGGTGTCAACACACAAAGAGTCTCAGCGTCTTGGACACCACGTCACTGTTGGCGACTACAACTTTGAAGTTATGAAAGATTTCGTCTATCTGGGAACCAGCATCAACACCACGAACGATGTCAGCAAGGAGATCAAGCGAAGAATCATTCTTGCCAACAGATGTTACTTTGGGCTCAGTAGGCAATTGAGAAGCAGAGCCCTCTCTCGACGAACAAAAATTACGCTCTACAAAGCCCTCATCCTTCCCGTCCTGCTTTATGGTGCCGAAACCTGGACGATGACAAACAAGGATGAGCGAGCTTTGGGGGCGTTCGAGAAAAAAATTCTTCGAAGGATCTATGGTCCTATATGCGTCTACGGAGAGTATCGAATCAGATGGAACAACGAGCTGTATGAGCTGTACACCGACATTGATATAGTTCTGCGCATTAAAACACAGCGGCTGCGCTGGCTGGGACATGTTGTGCGAATGGATGAAAGTTCTCCGGCGAAAAAAGTATTTGAATCGATGCTGCCGGGTGGCAGACGCAGGAGGGGGAGACCACCACTACGTTGGAAGGACCAAGTTCAAGAGGACCTGGCTGCATATGGTGTTTCCAATTGGCGCCAGCGTGCGCGAAGCAGGGACGACTGGCGAAGGCTGATAACGCGGCAATGATCAGAAATGGTTGTACGCCAATTATGATGATGATGATGATGCTCGTATTGATGCCAGCGGAATAAAAATTTGCAATAATATACATGGGGTCCATAATAGTGTGTGTGTGGAGAATATGGAGATAATAATACAACTGCCACGAACACAATTAGCCAAAAATCATTACTAGGTTCCTATTAAAGATTTGTCAACGAAATTTCACAGGAATGTTGCGGGTACTAACATTAAATACCACACAAGAAATGGGCGTGTTCTTTTCACAGCCACGCCCACTACTGACATATTATTATAACTTGCGACCTAAACAATATTTTTGGACGAAATTGTACCATAATCAAAACAATAAAGAAGTACTTTATTATGTAGGGAAGATATCAAATTCACGATTTTTCTACCTTGTCAAAACATGTTCTTGACAAATTGTAAATCGACACTCACCCAAATTCATTGTGGGAATGGCACCAAGCCTATATAAGTTGGTATACTATGTATGTTCTGGCTCAAAAACGAGTGTATTTGCTTATGAAGGTCCAAATTCACAAAAAACCGTCAAGTTTTATTATTCTAAGTCGAAAGCTATAGTAGCCATGTATGTTGGAGATAATATCACGATACGATTCACCTTTTTCATTTCATGGCCCTAGAATTTTTTATAATTTCTATGCTACATTCAACACTAGCCTCTTCTTCATGCCAAATTAAATGTATATTTAGGGATTCCTACATATCGCATGCCTGTTCGTCTATGAAGGAATGACGTCTACGATTGAATTATTCATTATATTATATACAGTGGCCTTAGATATAAGTTCATCGCCATATATCGAATTAAGTCATCCATGCACTTGTGTTAAGTAGTCCACGTAAAAATTTGGGGAAAATAATCGCACGAAAATATTCATAAGAAAATTTCATGTTTAAGCCGAGACTCAATATGCAAGGAAATCGTGTGCCAAATTGTTCTGACTGTGTGTTCTATCAAAAATGTTAAACTGAACGAATGAAATATAAGATATAAAAAACACCTGGGTTGCCATATCTCAAAATAGTTTAGTACTCTATATATAATTGATGTACTTGTTCCATGATCGCATTTTGTTGTCCAATCCAGATAGGTGTAAGAAAATAGATGTTGTTCATCAAGAATGACCATTAGTCTATTGAGGAAGAGATTTTCAGAACTTTGATGCGATTGGTGTATAAATATTTTCTTTCTTCTCCTTCATATATGAAATATTGGCATTAAATTCGAGAATTAAGTGGAAACGTTTCATTTAAAATTTTTTATAAATTGGAGTGAGTTCCTTAGTTTACTGTGCATGAAGGTAATTGCCTCAGGACTAATTTGGAAACCATGCGTATATACACAAGATGAATGATCAGAGAATAGATATAACAAAAATTCTGCTGTAACATTATTTAATGCTTTGGTGTTCATTACGCAAAAATCTATGACGTCTGGAAAGTTAAAATAGGGAGATGACATTTTGGTGAGCCGTTGGTCGTTGTATAATATTAAATATATGAGGCGATGCATTACCAAATAATTATTTTCATTATTTTTCATTAATGAGTTGTAGTGGTTGATATGAGCACCATCGAATTTTTAGTCGTTTATCAGTTTGTGGGCATAGAATTCTGTATTTCTGTCGTCAAGTGCCTGTATTTTAGTTCGTAAACTATATTCTGTTCTGCCCGTGTTTTTACTTCACTTTTAGGGTTTTGGTCGCATATATTTGAATTTTTGTTTCTGTTATGTTCTTTGTATCTTAAGTTAAATATTTATCTTTTTTGGTACTGTTCATTACTAAATACTCGTACATTGATGAAATGGAATGAATGAAAAATATTAATCAAAACAATAAAGAAATACTATATTATGAAGGGGAGAAATTAAATTCACCAATTTTTTACATTGTTAAAACACTTTCTTGACAAACTGTAAATCGACACTCACCCAAATTCATTGTGGGAATGGCACCAAGCCTCAGCTTCCTCTTTCCAACACATTCTAGATTAACGTGTTTTTTACAGATGTTGGTACTATCCGTTAAAACACATTTTAAATTAGTTTCCCAATCTTGTTTTTCTTTCCTAGGAGCTTTAAAAAATCTTACTCCAGTATGTTTCTGGCTTTTGCAATTTTTCACAGCACAATTTTGCCACATATTTTAATTATGAAATAATAAATCAACTTGCTACTTTTATTTCTAATTACAGAATGATATTCTGATATTCCTCATAGACCATACGCCAAAAAAACCTCCGCATTAAAAAGTGAACCGTTATGTCAGTATATATAAACAATACCTTTATATATCCCTCTCACCAAAAAAAGTAACACAAATAAAAAAAATCCCCAAATATACAGTTGGCATACTGTTGCAATGCATGAAATATTTAAAATGCCTGAACTTGCAGCTCATTCATAATAACGCTTTTATTTAACGTCGTATATTGGTTGCAAATGCTGTAATGTTTTTTCACAAAACATTATTTTTTTGCATGTAATTTCGACAGTAAACATAACAGCAGGCTGATTTACAATCAGCGTGAAAAAGTTGGGTTAAATTAATCTTCATTGTAAAATTATAGGTTTCAAAGCTATATAAACTATAAACTTATAACATTAAATGAAATATAGCTGCCTCGATTGACTAAAGAAAAATGCAATGTATTTTGTTTATATACTTTTATTGCCCCACATTTTAACGAAAGTTTTTCATATATTAATAATTACTAATATACGAGTAAAATTTAAAGATGAAGTCAAATAAATACATTTATATTATTTAAGCTTGAAAAATCTAAAACTATGGTTCTTGAATACATTTAATATTATACACTGCCGAATAAGAACATTTGTATAATTATATATCTGAATAACATGCGTGCAGGCGTTAAGAAAGTCGACTTGGCCGATTGTTTCTTTTCCTACACAACAACTCAAAATGCATGTACACACCAGTACACACTACAACCAGCCCGCTGTTGACATAAAGCCCAGCCTCGTCTTCGATTGCTATGGTTGAAATTCGTTTTCATCCCAATTCCAACAAATAAATAAAAATAACATTCCTACATTCATATACATAAACACATATGCATGCTGTAAACCTGCAAGCAAGTACAGAGACATTCGCACATAGTAGTAAACGCACACGCCCATATAGAACGAAAAAACCCGAATGTGTATCTACAGGGTTTTCCCTTGCATTGCCGAGCACACTTCGGGTGTTGAGTTAATAATTTCTCCATAGTCGCAATTTTAACTCATTTCGCTGAGTGAAGAGAACGATGTAATACGAGGTCTGTTCAAAAAGTAACGCGAATTTTGAATTTTCGCGGGCTACGGATGTTCGATTTTCGATATTTTTGTGGCGTTATATTGATACTCATGACCCTCACTTATGTTGACAATCTCGGCCATTTTGAATGTTCAGTCAGTTTTTGACAGCTATTGTGAGGGGACGTGTTTTAGCTTGTCTTCGATTTTGGTCTATCTCCTCAATCGTGGCGTAGCGGCGTCCTTTCATTGGTCTTTTCAGTTTTGGGAACAAAAAAAAGTCACAGGGGGCCAGGTCTGGGGAAAACGGCGGCTGCGGCATTATTACAGTGTTGTTTTTGGCCAAAAATTCGCGCACAAGTAATGATGTGTGAGCAGGGGCATTATCATGATGCAAAAGCCAATTTTTGTTCTTCCACAAATCCGGGTGTTTCTGGCGGATTGCTTCTCGCAAATTGCGCATTACTTGACGATAATATTCCTTATTGACAGTTCTACCCTACGGCAAGAATTCAAAATACACCACGCCCCTGCAATCAAAGAAAACTGTCAGCAAAATCTTCACATTCGACCGAACTTGGCGTACTTTTTTCGGTCTCGGCTCATGCGGCAGCTTCCATTGGGATGATTGAGCTTTGGTTTCTACGTCATAACCATAGTCCCATGATTCATCACCAGTTATGACTCTCTGCAGCAAATTTGGGTCGTCACGGACAGATTCCAACAGCTCCTGAGCAATGTTAATGCGATGCTGTTTTTGGTCGAATTTTTGGTGAGTAATTTTGGTACGAATTTTCCGGCGACCCGCCTCATGCCCAAACTTTTGGTGATAATCGAATGACACGAGTCAATCGATATATTTAGGTCCTCAGCAACTTCTCTGACAGTGATTCGACGTTTGGCCAATACTAGTTTCTTTACTACATCAATGTTTTCGTCTGTTGTTGACGTGCTCGGACATCCGGAACGCTCTTCGTCGCTCACATCTTCTCGGCCCTCTGAAAACATTTTGTACCACCGATAAACGTTGCTTTTGTCCAAAGTAGCTTCGCCGTATGCAACAGTCAACATTCGGAATACTTCCGTGAATTATCTGTTGTTTTTCACACAAAATTTAATACAAATTCTTTGATCCATTTTTCGAGATAGACCAAAATCGAAGACAAGCTAAAACACGTCCACGCACAATAAGTTTCAAAAACTGACTGAACATTCAAAATGGCCGATATTGTCAACATAAGTGAGGGTCATGAGTACCAACATAACGCCACAAAGAGATCGAATATCGAACATCCGTAGCCCGCGAAAATTCAAAATTCGCGATAAGTTTTGAACAGACCTCGCATCTTTATAGTATATTGTCTTTGGTAGAACCACTGAGCAAACAATAAATATAGTGGTTTAATGAAATCACTGGTGATTGTTGTTGTATGGGATCTACGCTTATGGGACACGCTGAGCATTGGGATCTAGCGCTGATGAATTTATTAAACCACTATTTTCGCTGTTTGAGCTCTCTATATGTATTGTTTGCTCAGTGGTAGAACAAACGAATATGTCAGATAAGAATAAAATATTTTTTTAAAGCAACCTATATAACCGTATTTTGCTTCTGAATTTATTGGAATCAATATCTGGAATCTGGAAGGACCCCAATCAACAGATTTTGCAAATATATCAGAATTGATTAGAACTGACCATTTAAATGTAAATGAAAGGAAAGCGTTAATAAAACTTTGAAAAGAATTTGATAACACTTTTTTAAAGAAGGCCAGTCTCGTACATTTTGGAAAGAGATCAAGCATAGTATAAAAACAGTAGACGACATACCAATTCCTACAAAATCGTCCATATATAGACAAGGAGGAAGTTAGCAGACAAATCTCTGGTATGTTAGAACAAGGAATTGTGAAACCAAGTTATTCGCGATAGAGCTTTCCAGTTTGGGTGGTGCCCAAAAAGAAAGATGCAAGTGGAAAGCCGAAATGGAGATTAGTAATAGATTATAGGAAACTTAACGAAAAAACAATTTCAGACCGATATCCATTACCTAATATAACGGAAATTCTTGATGAGCTAGGAAAATGAATGTCTTTTTCAACTTTGGATTTCGCAAGTGGATTTCATCAAATTGAGATGAATCCACAGGATATTCGAAAAACAGCATATACTGTGTAAGGAAGACACTATGAGTATGTCCGGATACCCTTCGGTCTGAAGAGTTATGGACAATGTCTTGAGAGTCTTAATTGGAAAAATATGTTTAGTACATTTAGATGATATTATTATATTTTCTACTTCTACTTTTTCAGAGGAACATATGCTGAACTTGAAGCAAGTGTTTGAAAAATTACGCAGATCAAAAAATAGGCTTATGGGAATTTTTGAAAAAAGAAATCTCGTTTTTGGGTCATGTGGTAACAACAGACGGTATTAAACCAAACCCGGATAAAATTCACGCGATCAAAAACTTCCCTACGCCAAAAACACAAAAAGAAATAAAATCGTTTCTTGGTCTGTTAGGATATTATAGAAAATTTATTAAAGATTTCGCAAAGTTGGTGAAATCTCTTACTGAATGCCTTAAAACAGGAAGAACAGTACAGCATATAGAAAACAGCATTTTATCAAAACTGTTGAAATCTGTAAAAGTATTCTAACACAGTCTAATCTTTGATTATTCAGATTTTCGAAACCATTATATTAACAACTGACTCTAGTAATGTAGCAGTAAGTGCTTTATTGTTCCAAGGCAGTGTTGGCTCTCACAAACCAATATGTTTTGCTAGTCGAACTTAGTCTGAAACGGAAATGAACTATCCCACAATAGAAAAAGAATTTTTGGCAATAGTTTGGTCAACAAAATATTTTAGACCTTACATATTAGGCAGGCGGTTTTTGATTGCGACAGACCATAGACCAGTGACATGGCTAATGGGTTTAAAACACCCAAATTCGAAACCCATTAGATGGAGGCTTAAGTTGGAAGAATTTGATTACAAAATTTTATATAAAAAAGGTAAATGGAATACGAATGCAGATGCCTTAAGCAGTGTAAAAATTAATAATCACCAAAACAAACATTTTTCTGACATAAAATTTAATGATGTACTGTCAAATCAAAGTACTCGAGGTACAACTGTCCATTCATCTGACGACGCTATCAGACGCATATCAGAAAGATCTTAAATTATTTCAATCTTCAAATCATTTTAGAGGAAAGCAATATGGGTCCTCCTATGACTTTAGAAACTATTTTTAAAAACAAACATGAACGAATTATACGATGAGACCATTTTTACGGAAATGACGATGACAGAAATCTTTAAAGAATACTTTTCCACTGACAGACTTTCTGTTATAATCTCTAGTGACGACATTTTTCCTATCGTACAATATACATACTCTAAAATTTTCCACACTCTAAAATTTTTAAATTAATACGATATAACGACAAATTACTTGATATAAAAGAAAGTGATAATGAAGACGAAATTATTAGAAATTATCCTGAAAACAACAATCACATATGCATTAATGAAACCGTGCAACACTAGATAAGATATATTACTTTCAATTTAAAAAAAATAAAGTAGAGCAAATATTAATAACTGTATGACTTTCCAAACACTTAAGTATGACCGACAACTTCCGAAAATCAAATTTGAAAAACTGGAAACTCCCCTTAAACCACTTGATATCCTTCTCCTCCATATTTATAGTATCAAACAAAATCAAATTTTAACATTAATTGATAAATTTTCTAAATTTGCTTAATTTTTTTTTTTTAATCATATTTATATATTGGATCTTTCCTTTTTGGAAAATGATAATAAGTAACCAAATCTTAAAATTACTGCAATCTTAAAATTACCATAATATAATCTTAAAATTACCATGATTCATGGTATACTCGTACAGTACCATCGAGACACATCATATTTCTATTCTTAAATCACTTAAAAACTACATAAATCTCTATTTAATACCTCAAAAGACAGTATGTGATCCAGAGGCCGAATTCACAGCAAATATATTTCAAAATTTTTCCAGACAATGTGACATTAACCTCATTTCAACAAAGTACTAGTAATGCTCCAGTAGAAACACTTCACTCGCTTTTCATCGAAATCTATAGGATAATATTGACAAAACGCAAAGAAAATAAACTTTCTACGGACTATGACGAAAGATTATCAGAAACATTTTACACATATAACAATGCAATACACTCTATAACTAAATTCACACCATATGAAGTCTTTTTTGGGCGAACGCACAAATTTAACACAAATTGATTTTAATACCGAACATGAATATTTGAAAAAAAATGAATGAGTAAGTATCTAGATTGTATCCTCAAATTAATAATAAAGCAGAAAATTTAGTTAACAATAGAATAGAAGAACTGAATTTTCCGAAAAGAGTGCCGCAGAAATAAATTAACTCACCGTTTTTCAAAACACAAGGTAAAACAAAATACACAAGGTAGTAACAATACTCACTACGAAAAAGCAAAAAATTCACAAATCAAAATCAAAAAGAAAAAATGTATGAACCAATAAAATAATACATTATTTTTCCATTTTTTTTTTCTCTCCTAATATTTTAAATAACTAGCACTTGGTCTCAATTACTCTAGATATAGCAAAGAAATTTTGCTCTAAGACTAGAACCTGCAAAACTAATAACGAACTTTAATAATTTAATACACATAGTAGACCAAACAGAATATAATGACAATATTGAAAGCATAATAAATTCACTTGTAAATTTCGAAAAACACAGAACCCTAAAAACGCATTAAATGTAACGAAACTCAAACTGAAGACACTAAATACTAAATTACAAAAACTTTAACCTATTAAACGAACAAGAAGAGGACTAATAGACGGACTTGGCAGTATACTGAAATTCACAACAGGAAACATGGACGCGAACGATGCAACTAGCATTAATCATCAAATAGACAATTTGAAAGAACGAGAAACTTACTTAAAAAAGACAATAGAACACCAAAATTGCCATAACATACAGATAATTGAAAGATTCAAAAACATAACTTCCCATATAATTAATGAACAAAAAATCATTAAATATTTTTAACACAAAATTGAGAGTGAAAAATACTGAAGAATTGATAATAGAACTTCGATATATAATTCAAATTAATTACAATATAAACTTGACAAAACACTTGACAGACATATCGGCAGCTATAGTTCTAGAAAAACTGAATATCATTTCCAAATTAATATTGATCCAAAACGAGTTACAAGAAATAACAACAAACAAATTATACATTTATATTCTGACGAACACATATATGAATTTTTGCTTATTATAATGAGACAAGAATTATATTTAATATTCAAGTTCCAACAATACAATTGGAAATCGATGATTTTTTCATGTCATACCATTACCAATTAATGGCACAAAACAAATAAGTACAAATCATTATAATGATAAAAATATTCAATATATGAGCAAAGCATGCCCCAAGGTAGAAGGAATGCTCTATTGCATCAAGTTGTAGAAACAGGAGAATACCAAGGACTTTGGACGTTTACTATCCAATGAAAATGCAAGCTGCGATATCAACGACGTGGGGCAAATACAAATAATCTATCAACCAGCACCAAATTTTATAATCTGCTTAAATGTATCAAAAACACTAATAAACTCCACTTGCAGAAAACCTCAACAAAATCTAGATGGCACCCTACTAATACACTACAAAAGCGGCGAAATCGAAATAAACGACATCACCTACAGCGACAACCCGAACATCTATTGGGACGAAGTTCACATTGTTCTCCACAAGTTGGAGCAGAATCCAAAACTACAGTTGATGTTCCAAGTCTACACAAGTTAAGCCAATACCAATTTGACATCAAAAGGAAATCATGGTTTTACACAACAACAATAACTAACAACTCGCATACACATATACTAGCATCACCATAGTTATCACATCATCAATATTAGCATCATTTTCCCTGGTGTTGAAATACAAAACTCCAAAATCATCCGGAACTACAACCCTGGAAAGATCCAGATTAGCACTCCAGCCCCATCGGAATCCTTGCGGCACTCTCTTTACTTTTAGGGCGGGAAAATTACATTCGCTGCCCCTCCAACAACAACAACAACAACTACTTAGCAGCAGAACTACAATAACAACAACAGCAGCAGAACTACCATAACAACAGTAGCAGCAGAGCCACAAACCAACCAATTCCAGCAACAACAACAGCATAATCCAATAATTACAACAACAACAACGAATCTCAACAACACCCACAGCACAACTGCATATACAGCAACAGCAATAACAACAACAAAGCAATGGACATCCGATACCAATGACTGTGGTATAAACATGTCATGCAACCATACTCCGACTCAACATAAACTCATTGCACTTACACTTAGTTTTTATTTCCATATAAATTATTTTATTTAGGTTATTAAAATATTGTTTACACATAAAATATTTTATTTAAGTTATTAAAATATTGTTTTCTTTGAATTTAATTATCTAGCGTAAGTATATATTGTAAACAAAGGTAAGTCTGAAGTTTGATGGAACGTAAGTAGATTTAAGAAATCAGAATTAAACTGAATTTTGATCAGTTAATATCAAGTTTTTTACTCGAATAAATATTTGTTTTGTAAGTTCCACCAGCTGAGAGCTTATCTCGCGCGTGACAAACTTAGGAAATTGATGAAATATTTCATTTTTTATAGCACATACATTTAAAATTCGTTCGCACGAATTGTGAATTTGTAGTTGATTTTTATAACGAAACACAATTTCACTTGAGCTGTTTAATTAAAACTCAACTCTATTATTCAAAACGAGTAAAGAAATCTGAAGTCGGGTTAGACCAACTTCGAAATACCCTTTACCTTCCCTGTGCGTGCGAGTTCAATAATGCAGATGTTTTCTTCATAAATCATCATTAGGAGCTTATTTACGGTAATTATCGATAGGGTACCTTGAGTTGATTATAATAGAGAGAGGCGTGTCCTTTATCTGATCCATCCCATTTCTGGTGCATGGCTTTGTAGTGTCAATATATAGGGTCCGCCAAATAACTTTTTTTTTTAAACAGGGCGCAAAACATCGAGTGTAGCTTCGGCTGTGTGGCACGTAGCGCCGTCCTTTTGAAACCAAATGTTGCCAATATCCTCCTCTTCACTTTTTGTGAACAAAAATTCGTTCAACATGGCCCGATAACGATCGCCATTGACTGTAACGGCCACTCCTTGGTCATTTTCGAAGAAAAATGGCCCAATTATGCCTCTGGACGAAAATCCGCACCAAACAGTGACTCGTTTTGGGTGCATCGGCTTTTCAATGTATGCGTGCGGGTTTTCTGTGCCCCAAATGCGACAATTTTGCTTGTTTACATACCCGCCAAGATCAAAATGAGCTTCATCTGAAAAGATGATTTTTTTGGCAAAATCGGCATCTTCTGTAAGTCGATCGCATGCCCACTTAGCGAAGCGAAAACGCATTGGATGGTCAGTTGGCTTCAACTCCTGAACCAATTGGACTTTGTATGGCGTCATACCAAGGCCTTTATGCAAAATTCGTCTCAATGATGTCTCCGAAATGTTCAATTGTTGAGAACGACGGTGAATTGATGTTGATGGCGCTTCACGCACACTTTCTGCCACAGCAGCAATATTCTCGGGTGTACGCCCTGTTTTTGGCTTTTCACGCTTTGGTTTATCGATGAGGATGCCAGTTTCTTTCACTTTTTTCACAAGATAACGAACATACGGAGCTGGCGGTGCTTCTCTTCTTCCAAAATCCGTACGCAATTTTCGCACACATTCTGCAACATTACCATGATTTTCAAAGTAATGTCGCAATATTTCCCAGCGTTGTTCAAGCGTATACACAACCATATTCGTTCAGCAGAAGGATAAAACTAATTATCTGTCAAATCAGACATGAGCTAAGTGTTTCCATTCACGAAATAAGCACTAGTTGACAAAAAAAAAAACGTTAGATGGCGTTACCTACTAATATAAAATTGCGCCCAAAAATATTTTGTATTCGTAAGTTATAAAAATATGTCAATAGTGGAAGTGGCTGTCAAAATAACACGCCCATTTTTTGTGTGGTTTTTAATGCAATCTTTCTTTGAAATTTCGCTGATAAATTTTCTATAAGCTAAAATATGACAGTTCTGTCTCACATTTTTCACACAAAATGCGGTTCATGCCAACCTGTCTCTCTTTCACACTTATTTTTTTATATATGTTCTTCTCACTCGCACAAAGGAGTGACGTCATAGTTTCCATTGCATGACGTCATAGAGAGGTTGTAAGCTTTACGGTAAGCTTTTTGTTTGTTCTGTGTAATGACATTTATGTATGAGAAGTGGTGAATAATGTGGTGGTTAAAAAAAAGTTTGGTGAACAAATTTTTGATATGAAACCGTGGGCGCAGTAAAAATTAAAAAATGCACTTCCTGTTTGGATAAGAATATGTGATTAAAAAATTGCATAAAAAGCGAACTGATGATGGAAGATTGCCACTTCTAACTTCAACCATTAATTTAAAAGGTAAATTTATTGTTTAAATAAAAATGAAGCAAAATAAAATAATATTGATAGATGTGCACGGATTTTATATTGATACAAAATGAAAGAGTTATAAGTCCAGCTAAAGCTAAGCCATACTTCATTATAATATTCGATTATGTAATTTATGATAAAAACGAGTAAAGAAGTCTGAAGTCGGGTTAGACCGACTTCGAAATACCCTTTACCTTTCATTGTGCGAGCGAGTTAAACGATTGTGATGTTTTCTTAATAAATCATAATTACGAGAATATCTATGGTAATTTTCGGTTGGGTACCTTGAATTGATTATATCGACACCATTTCTTGAATATGGCTTTGTAATGTAAATATAACAACTAATATAAAATTTAATCCAAAAATTTTGTATAGGTCGTAAGTTATAACAATAAGTTAATAGTGGGCATGGCTGTAAACATAACACGCCTATTTTTTGTGTGGTGTTTAATGTTAGTACCCACAACCTTCCTGTAATTTCGTTCACAAATCTTTAATAGGAACCTAGTAATGAGTTCGGTTAATTGTGAGCGTGGCAGTAATAATAATCTGGAATATATGGAATGAATCGTAGTACAGACCCAATGTATCGAGTTACTAATTTGTATTTATATAGTGTGACTAGAACAATATATAAATACAAATTCGTAACTCTATACATTGGGTCTATAGGTATGTATATATATATATATATATATATATATATATATATATATATATATATATATATATATATATATATATATATATATATATATATATATATATATATATATATATATATATATATATATGTATATATATGTCCATACCTACCACGCCTCCTTTTTCAAATTGCACCCGCTCTCAAAAGCACAAAATTGGTATACCCTATTTACCTTTTTTAAAGGTAAAGGGTATAACCAATAATATAAGAGATTATTTCTGTATGGGCAGATATAAGAATATAATACTTACTGCTTACGAGTATAATAAATTAATTTACATTGATTTTACTGTTTTGGAATTATCAAAAAGGAAAATGTATAATTTTCATTATGATTACATGAAACCTAAATATCAGGAAAATATCTATCTAAAATATATGGATACTGACTCATTTATTTACGATTCAAATTTAGATTTATTATTTCAGGGAGTACTAGCACCGCGGCCCATAAGGACTTAATGTGCCTACTAACCCCAATGTTTCACTCTAACTTTTTATGAATTGGAGCATTTTGAAAGGTTGAAGTTTCCAAATGAGGGTCTGTGAAGAACTCCCCCAAAAATTTTTGTATTTTACTTCTAATGGTTGGACACTCACATAAAATATGTCCTAATGTTTCAGAGCTGTGTCCACAGAATCTTATTAAGATGATTCCCTAGGGAGCAGTGTCTTGTCAAATACCCCGCTTTCACGAAGCCGTCCGCCCTTTCATTCCCAGCGTGTCCTTCATGTCCAGGCACCCAACAAAGTGTGACATTGTTGTCTTTGCCTAGTTCATTGAGGATTTTATGATATTCTTCAGCCAATCTGGACGTATAGTAGAACGATCTCAGTGTCTTAAGGGCAGCTTGGATATCTCATATAAGCTTGCTGTTTAGTCTTCTCGGACATTCTCGGATACATGCTTCTCAACATATTGTCAGAAAACCGTGTTAGGGGTCATTCAGAAATGGATCAAGTACTTTCATATGCCACCAAAGAGCTCCATCTTTTATGTTGGAGATGTCTTAAAAGCGTATCCCCTCACCACAGGCCTATCTCTTAATTGTTATGGTTATCAGGTGATATATAATTCAAATTAATTACAATATAGACTTGACAAAACACTTGACAGACATATCGGCAGCTATAGTTCTAGAAAAACTGAATATCAATTCCAAATTAATATTGATCCAAAACGAGTTACAAGAAATAACAACAAACAAATTATACATTTATATTCTGACGAACACATATATGTATTTTTGCTTATTATAATGAGACAAGAATTATATTTAATATTCAAGTTCCAACAATACAATTGGAAATCGATGATTTTTTCATGTCATACCATTACCAATTAATGGCACAAAACAAATAAGTACAAATCATTATAATGATAAAAATATTCAATATATGAGCAAAGCATGCCCCAAGGTAGAAGGAATGCTCTATTGCATCAAGTTGTAGAAACAGGAGAATACCAAGGACTTTGGACGTTTACTATCCAATGAAAATGCAAGCTGCGATATCAACGACGTGGGGCAAATACAAATAATCTATCAACCAGCACCAAATTTTATAATCTTCTTAAATGTATTAAAAACACTAATAAACTCCACTTGCAGAAAACCTCAACAAAATCTAGATGGCACCCTACTAATACACTACAAAAGCGGCGAAATCGAAATAAACGACATCACCTACAGCGACAACCCGAACATCTATTGGGACGAAGTTCACATTGTTCTCCACAAGTTGGAGCAGAATCCAAAACTACAGTTGATGTTCCAAGTCTACACAAGTTAAGCCAATACCAATTTGACATCAAAAGGAAATCATGGTTTTACACAACAACAATAACTAAAAACTCGCATACACATATACTAGCATCACCATAGTTATCACATCGTCAATATTCATCAAGCATCATTTTCCCTGGTGTTGAAATACAAAACTCCAAAATCATCCGGAACTACAACCCTGGAAAGATCCAGATTAGCACACCAGCCCCATCGGAATCCTTGCGGCACTCTCTTTACTTTTAGGGGGGGAAAATAACATTCGCAGCCCCTCCAACAACAACAACAACAACAACAACAACTCAGCAGCAGAACTACAATAACAACAACAGCAGCAGAACTACCATAACAACAGTAGCAGCAGAGCCACAAACCAACCAATTCCAGCAACAACAACAGCATAATCCAATAATTACAACAACAACAACGAATCTCAACAACACCCACAGCACAACTGCATATACAGCAACAGCAATAACAACAACAAAGCAATGGACATCCGATACCAATGACTGTGGTATAAACAGGTCATGCAACCATACTCCGACTCAACATAAACTCATTGTACTTACACTTAGTTTTTATTTCCATATAAATTATTTTATTTAGGTTATTAAAACATTGTTTACACATAAAATATTTTATTTAAGTTATTAAAATTTTGTTTACTTTGAATTTAATTATCTAGCGTAAGTATATATTGTAAACAAAGATAAGTCTGAAGTTTGATGGAACGTAAGTAGATTTAAGAAATCAGAATTAAACTGAATTTTGATCAGTTAATATCAAGTTTTTTACTCGAATAAATATTTGTTTTGTAAGTTCCACCAGCTGAGAGCTTATCTCGCGCGTGACAAACTTAGGAAATTGATGAAATATTTCATTTTTTATAGCACATACATTTAAAATTCGTTCGCACGAATTGTGAATTTGTAGTTGATTTTTATAACGAAACACAATTTCACTTGAGCTGTTTAATTAAAACTCAACTCTATTATTCAAAACGAGTAAAGAAATCTGAAGTCGGGTTAGACCAACTTCGAAATACCCTTTACCTTCCCTGTGCGTGCGAGTTCAATAATGCAGATGTTTTCTTCATAAATCATCATTAGGAGCTTATTTACGGTAATTATCGATAGGGTACCTTGAGTTGATTATAATAGAGAGAGGCGTGTCCTTTATCTGATCCATCCCATTTCTGGTGCATGGCTTTGTAGTGTCAATATATAGGGTCCGCCAAATAACTTTTTTTTTTAAACAGGGCGCAAAACATCGAGTGTAGCTTCGGCTGTGTGGCACGTAGCGCCGTCCTTTTGAAACCAAATGTTGCCAATATCCTCCTCTTCACTTTTTGTGAACAAAAATTCGTTCAACATGGCCCGATAACGATCGCCATTGACTATAACGGCCACTCCTTGGTCATTTTCGAAGAAAAATGGCCCAATTATGCCTCTGGACGAAAATCCGCACCAAACAGTGACTCGTTTTGGGTGCATCGGCTTTTCAATGTATGCGTGCGGGTTTTCTGTGCCCCAAATGCGACAATTTTGCTTGTTTACATACCCGCCAAGATCAAAATGAGCTTCATCTGAAAAGATGATTTTTTTGGCAAAATCGGCATCTTCTGTAAGTCGATCGCATGCCCACTTAGCGAAGCGAAAACGCATTGGATGGTCAGTTGGCTTCAACTCCTGAACCAATTGGACTTTGTATGGCGTCATACCAAGGTCTTTATGCAAAATTCGTCTCAATGATGTCTCCGAAATGTTCAATTGTTGAGAACGACGGTGAATTGATGTTGATGGCGCTTCACGCACACTTTCTGCCACAGCAGCAATATTCTCGGGTGTACGCCCTGTTTTTGGCTTTTCACGCTTTGGTTTATCGATGAGGATGCCAGTTTCTTTCACTTTTTTCACAAGATAACGAACATACGGAGCTGACGGTGCTTCTCTTCTTCCAAAATCCGTACGCAATTTTCGCACACATTCTGCAACATTACCATGATTTTCAAAGTAATGTCGCAATATTTCCCAGCGTTGTTCAAGCGTATACACAACCATATTCGTTCAGCGGAAGGATAAAACTAATTATCTGTCAAATCAGACATGAGCTAAGTGTTTCCATTCACGAAAAAGCACTAGTTGACAAAAAAAAAAACGTTAGATGGCGTTACCTACTAATATAAAATTGCGCCCAAAAATATTTTGTATTCGTAAGTTATAAAAATATGTCAATAGTGGAAGTGGCTGTCAAAATAACACGCCCATTTTTTGTGTGGTTTTTAATGCAATCTTTCTTTGAAATTTCGCTGATAAATTTTCTATAAGCTAAAATATGACAGTTCTGTCTCACATTTTTCACACAAAATGCGGTTCATGCCAACCTGTCTCTCTTTCACACTTATTTTTTTATATATGTTCTTCTCACTCGCACAATGGAATGACGTCATAGTTTCCATTGCATGACGTCATAGAGAGGTTGTAAGCTTTACGGTAAGCTTTTTGTTTGTTCTGTGTAATGACATTTATGTATGAGAAGTGGTGAATAATGTGGTGGTTAAAAAAAAGTTTAGTGAACAAATTTTTGATATGAAACCGTGGGCGCAGTAAAAATTAAAAAATGCACTTCCTGTTTGGATAAGAATATGTGATTAAAAAATTGCATAAAAAGCGAACTGATGATGGAAGATTGCCACTTCTAACTTCAACCATTAATTTAAAAGGTAAATTTATTGTTTAAATAAAAATGAAGCAAAATAAAATAATATTGATAGATGTGCACGGATTTTATATTGATACAAAATGAAAGAGTTATAAGTCCAGCTAAAGCTAAGCCATACTTCATTATAATATTCGATTATGTAATTTATGATAAAAACGAGTAAAGAAGTCTGAAGTCGGGTTAGACCGACTTCGAAATACCCTTTACCTTTCATTGTGCGAGCGAGTTAAACGATTGTGATGTTTTCTTAATAAATCATAATTACGAGAATATCTATGGTAATTTTCGGTTGGGTACCTTGAATTGATTATATCGACACCATTTCTTGAATATGGCTTTGTAATGTAAATATAACAACTAATATAAAATTTAATCCAAAAATTTGGTATAGGTCGTAAGTTATAACAATAAGTTAATAGTGGGCATGGCTGTAAACATAACACGCCTATTTTTTGTGTGGTGTTTAATGTTAGTACCCACAACCTTCCTGTAATTTCGTTCACAAATCTTTAATAGGAACCTAGTAATGAGTTCGGTTAATTGTGAGCGTGGCAGTAATAATAATCTGGAATATATGGAATGAATCGTAGTACAGACCCAATGTATAGAGTTACTAATTTGTATTTATATAGTGTGACTAGAACAATATATAAATACAAATTCGTAACTCTATACATTGGGTCTATAGGTATGTATATATATATATATATATATATATATATATATATATATATATATATATATATATATATATATATATATATATATATATATATATATGTATATATATGTCCATACCTACCAAGCCTCCTTCTTCAAATTGCACCCGCTCTCAAAAGCACAAAATTGGTATACCCTCTTTACCTTTTTTAAAGGTAAAGGGTATAACCAATAATATAAGAGATTATTTCTGTATGGGCAGATATAAGAATATAATGCTTACTGCTTACGAGTATAATAAATTAATTTACATTGATTTTACTGTTTTGGAATTATCAAAAAGGAAAATGTATAATTTTCATTATGATTACATGAAACCTAAATATCAGGAAAATATCAATCTAAAATATATGGATACTGACTCATTTATTTACGATTCAAATTTAGATTTATTATTTCAGGGAGTACTAGCACCGCGGCCCATAAGGACTTAATGTGCCTACTAACCCCAATGTTTCACTCTAACTTTTTATGAATTGGAGCATTTTGAAAGGTTGAAGTTTCCAAATGAGGGTCTGTGAAGAACTCCCCCAAAAATTTTTGTATTTTACTTCTAATGGTTGGACACTCACATAAAATATGTCCTAATGTTTCAGAGCTGTGTCCACAGAATCTTATTAAGATGATTCCCTAGGGAGCAGTGTCTTGTCAAATACCCCGCTTTCACGAAGCCGTCCGCCCTTTCATTCCCAGCGTGTCCTTCATGTCCAGGCACCCAACAAAGTGTGACATTGTTGTCTTTGCCTAGTTCATTGAGGATTTTATGATATTCTTCAGCCAATCTGGACGTATAGTAGAACGATCTCAGTGTCTTAAGGGCAGCTTGGATATCTCATATAAGCTTGCTGTTTAGTCTTCTCGGACATTCTCGGATACATGCTTCTCAACATATTGTCAGAAAACCGTGTTAGGGGTCATTCAGAAATGGATCAAGTACTTTCATATGCCTCCAAAGAGCTCCATCTTTTATGTTGGAGATGTCTTAAAAGCGTATCCCCTCACCACAGGCCTATCTCTTAATTGTTATGGTTATCAGGTGATATATAATTCAAATTAATTACAATATAGACTTGACAAAACACTTGACAGACATATCGGCAGCTATAGTTCTAGAAAAACTGAATATCATTTCCAAATTAATATTGATCCAAAACGAGTTACAAGAAATAACAACAAACAAATTATACATTTATATTCTGACGAACACATATATGAATTTTTGCTTATTATAATGAGACAAGAATTATATTTAATATTCAAGTTCCAACAATACAATTGGAAATCAATGATTTTTTCATGTCATACCATTACCAATTAATGGCACAAAACAAATAAGTACAAATCATTATAATGATAAAAATATTCAATATATGAGCAAAGCATGCCCCAAGGTAGAAGGAATGCTCTATTGCATCAAGTTGTAGAAACAGGAGAATAACAAGGACTTTGGACGTTTACTATCCAATGAAAATGCAAGCTGCGATATCAACGACGTGGGGCAAATACAAATAATCTATCAACCAGCACCAAATTTTATAATCTTCTTAAATGTATCAAAAACACAAATAAACTCCACTTGCAGAAAACCTCAACAAAATCTAGATGGCACCCTACTAATACACTACAAAAGCGGCGAAATCGAAATAAACGACATCACCTACAGCGACAACCCGAACATCTTTTGGGACGAAGTTCACATTGTTCTCCACAAGTTGGAGTAGAATCCAAAACTACAGTTGATGTTCCAAGTCTACACAAGCTAAGCCAATACCAATTTGACATCAAAAGGAAATCATGGTTTTACACAACAACAATAACTAACAACTCGCATACACATATACTAGCATCACCATAGTTATCACATCGTCAATATTAGCATCATTTTCCCTGGTGTTGAAATACAAAACTCCAAAATCATCCGGAACTACAACCCTGGAAAGATCCAGATTAGCACTCCAGCCCCATCGGAATCCTTGCGGCACTCTCTTTACTTTTAGGGCGGGAAAATTACATTCGCAGCCCCTCCAACAACAACAACAACAACAACTTAGCAGCAGAACTACAATAACAACAACAGCAGCAGAACTACCATAACAACAGTAGCAGCAGAGCCACAAACCAACCAATTCCAGCAACAACAACAGCATAATCCAATAATTACAACAACAACAACGAATCTCAACAACACCCACAGCACAACTGCATATACAGCAACAGCAATAACAACAACAAAGCAATGGACATCCGATACCAATGACTGTGGTATAAACATGTCATGCAACCATACTCCGACTCAACATAAACTCATTGCACTTACACTTAGTTTTTATTTCCATATAAATTATTTTATTTAGGTTATTAAAATATTGTTTACACATAAAATATTTTATTTAAGTTATTAAAATATTGTTTTCTTTGAATTTAATTATCTAGCGTAAGTATATATTGTAAACAAAGGTAAGTCTGAAGTTTGATGGAACGTAAGTAGATTTAAGAAATCAGAATTAAACTGAATTTTGATCAGTTAATATCAAGTTTTTTACTCGAATAAATATTTGTTTTGTAAGTTCCACCAGCTGAGAGCTTATCTCGCGCGTGACAAACTTAGGAAATTGATGAAATATTTCATTTTTTATAGCACATACATTTAAAATTCGTTCGCACGAATTGTGAATTTGTAGTTGATTTTTATAACGAAACACAATTTCACTTGAGCTGTTTAATTAAAACTCAACTCTATTATTCAAAACGAGTAAAGAAATCTGAAGTCGGGTTAGACCAACTTCGAAATACCCTTTACCTTCCCTGTGCGTGCGAGTTCAATAATGCAGATGTTTTCTTCATAAATCATCATTAGGAGCTTATTTACGGTAATTCTCGATAGGGTACCTTGAGTTGATTATAATAGAGAGAGGCGTGTCCTTTATCTGATCCATCCCATTTCTGGTGCATGGCTTTGTAGTGTCAATATATAGGGTCCGCCAAATAACTTTTTTTTTTAAACAGGGCGCAAAACATCGAGTGTAGCTTCGGCTGTGTGGCACGTAGCGCCGTCCTTTTGAAACCAAATGTTGCCAATATCCTCCTCTTCACTTTTTGTGAACAAAAATTCGTTCAACATGGCCCGATAACGATCGCCATTGACTATAACGGCCACTCCTTGGTCATTTTCGAAGAAAAATGGCCCAATTATGCCTCTGGACGAAAATCCGCACCAAACAGTGACTCGTTTTGGGTGCATCGGCTTTTCAATGTATGCGTGCGGGTTTTCTGTGCCCCAAATGCGACAATTTTGCTTGTTTACATACCCGCCAAGATCAAAATGAGCTTCATCTGAAAAGATGATTTTTTTGGCAAAATCGGCATCTTCTGTAAGTCGATCGCATGCCCACTTAGCGAAGCGAAAACGCATTGGATGGTCAGTTGGCTTCAACTCCTGAACCAATTGGACTTTGTATGGCGTCATACCAAGGTCTTTATGCAAAATTCGTCTCAATGATGTCTCCGAAATGTTCAATTGTTGAGAACGACGGTGAATTGATGTTGATGGCGCTTCACGCACACTTTCTGCCACAGCAGCAATATTCTCGGGTGTACGCCCTGTTTTTGGCTTTTCACGCTTTGGTTTATCGATGAGGATGCCAGTTTCTTTCACTTTTTTCACAAGATAACGAACATACGGAGCTGACGGTGCTTCTCTTCTTCCAAAATCCGTACGCAATTTTCGCACACATTCTGCAACATTACCATGATTTTCAAAGTAATGTCGCAATATTTCCCAGCGTTGTTCAAACGTATACACAACCATATTCGTTCAGCGGAAGGATAAAACTAATTATCTGTCAAATCAGACATGAGCTAAGTGTTTCCATTCACGAAATAAGCACTAGTTGACAAAAAAAAAAACGTTAGATGGCGTTACCTACTAATATAAAATTGCGCCCAAAAATATTTTGTATTCGTAAGTTATAAAAATATGTCAATAGTGGAAGTGGCTGTCAAAATAACACGCCCATTTTTTGTGTGGTTTTTAATGCAATCTTTCTTTGAAATTTCGCTGATAAATTTTCTATAAGCTAAAATATGACAGTTCTGTCTCACATTTTTCACACAAAATGCGGTTCATGCCAACCTGTCTCTCTTTCACACTTATTTTTTTATATATGTTCTTCTCACTCGCACAATGGAATGACGTCATAGTTTCCATTGCATGACGTCATAGAGAGGTTGTAAGCTTTACGGTAAGCTTTTTGTTTGTTCTGTGTAATGACATTTATGTATGAGAAGTGGTGAATAATGTGGTGGTTAAAAAAAAGTTTGGTGAACAAATTTTTGATATGAAACCGTGGGCGCAGTAAAAATTAAAAAATGCACTTCCTGTTTGGATAAGAATATGTGATTAAAAAATTGCATAAAAAGCGAACTGATGATGGAAGATTGCCACTTCTAACTTCAACCATTAATTTAAAAGGTAAATTTATTGTTTAAATAAAAATGAAGCAAAATAAAATAATATTGATAGATGTGCACGGATTTTATATTGATACAAAATGAAAGAGTTATAAGTCCAGCTAAAGCTAAGCCATACTTCATTATAATATTCGATTATGTAATTTATGATAAAAACGAGTAAAGAAGTCTGAAGTCGGGTTAGACCGACTTCGAAATACCCTTTACCTTTCATTGTGCGAGCGAGTTAAACGATTGTGATGTTTTCTTAATAAATCATAATTACGAGAATATCTATGGTAATTTTCGGTTGGGTACCTTGAATTGATTATATCGACACCATTTCTTGAATATGGCTTTGTAATGTAAATATAACAACTAATATAAAATTTAATCCAAAAATTTTGTATAGGTCGTAAGTTATAACAATAAGTTAATAGTGGGCATGGCTGTAAACATAACACGCCTATTTTTTGTGTGGTGTTTAATGTTAGTACCCACAACCTTCCTGTAATTTCGTTCACAAATCTTTAATAGGAACCTAGTAATGAGTTCGGTTAATTGTGAGCGTGGCAGTAATAATAATCTGGAATATATGGAATGAATCGTAGTACAGACCCAATGTATAGAGTTACTAATTTGTATTTATATAGTGTGACTAGAACAATATATAAATACAAATTCGTAACTCTATACATTGGGTCTATAGGTATGTATATATATATATATATATATATATATATATATATATATATATATATATATATATATATATATATATATATATATATATATATATATATATATATATATATATATATATGTATATATATGTCCATACCTACCAAGCCTCCTTCTTCAAATTGCACCCGCTCTCAAAAGCACAAAATTGGTATACCCTCTTTACCTTTTTTAAAGGTAAAGGGTATAACCAATAATATAAGAGATTATTTCTGTATGGGCAGATATAAGAATATAATGCTTACTGCTTACGAGTATAATAAATTAATTTACATTGATTTTACTGTTTTGGAATTATCAAAAAGGAAAATGTATAATTTTCATTATGATTACATGAAACCTAAATATCAGGAAAATATCAATCTAAAATATATGGATACTGACTCATTTATTTACGATTCAAATTTAGATTTATTATTTCAGGGAGTACTAGCACCGCGGCCCATAAGGACTTAATGTGCCTACTAACCCCAATGTTTCACTCTAACTTTTTATGAATTGGAGCATTTTGAAAGGTTGAAGTTTCCAAATGAGGGTCTGTGAAGAACTCCCCCAAAAATTTTTGTATTTTACTTCTAATGGTTGGACACTCACATAAAATATGTCCTAATGTTTCAGAGCTGTGTCCACAGAATCTTATTAAGATGATTCCCTAGGGAGCAGTGTCTTGTCAAATACCCCGCTTTCATGAAGCCGTCCGCCCTTTCATTCCCAGCGTGTCCTTCATGTCCAGGCACCCAACAAAGTGTGACATTGTTGTCTTTGCCTAGTTCATTGAGGATTTTATGATATTCTTCAGCCAATCTGGACGTATAGTAGAACGATCTCATTGTCTTAAGGGCAGCTTGGATATCTCATATAAGCTTGCTGTTTAGTCTTCTCGGACATTCTCGGATACATGCTTCTCAACATATTGTCAGAAAACCGTGTTAGGGGTCATTCAGAAATGGATCAAGTACTTTCATATGCCTCCAAAGAGCTCCATCTTTTATGTTGGAGATGTCTTAAAAGCGTATCCCCTCACCACAGGCCTATCTCTTAATTGTTATGGTTATCAGGTGATATATAATTCAAATTAATTACAATATAGACTTGACAAAACACTTGACAGACATATCGGCAGCTATAGTTCTAGAAAAACTGAATATCATTTCCAAATTAATATTGATCCAAAACGAGTTACAAGAAATAACAACAAACAAATTATACATTTATATTCTGACGAACACATATATGAATTTTTGCTTATTATAATGAGACAAGAATTATATTTAATATTCAAGTTCCAACAATACAATTGGAAATCGATGATTTTTTCATGTCATACCATTACCAATTAATGGCACAAAACAAATAAGTACAAATCATTATAATGATAAAAATATTCAATATATGAGCAAAGCATGCCCCAAGGTAGAAGGAATGCTCTATTGCATCAAGTTGTAGAAACAGGAGAATACCAAGGACTTTGGACGTTTACTATCCAATGAAAATGCAAGCTGCGATATCAACGACGTGGGGCAAATACAAATAATCTATCAACCAGCACCAAATTTTATAATCTTCTTAAATGTATCAAAAACACTAATAAACTCCACTTGCAGAAAACCTCAACAAAATCTAGATGGCACCCTACTAATACACTACAAAAGCGGCGAAATCGAAATAAACGACATCACCTACAGCGACAACCCGAACATCTATTGGGACGAAGTTCACATTGTTCTCCACAAGTTGGAGCAGAATCCAAAACTACAGTTGATGTTCCAAGTCTACACAAGTTAAGCCAATACCAATTTGACATCAAAAGGAAATCATGGTTTTACACAACAACAATAACTAACAACTCGCATACACATATACTAGCATCACCATAGTTATCACATCATCAATATTAGCATCATTTTCCCTGGTGTTGAAATACAAAACTCCAAAATCATCCGGAACTACAACCCTGGAAAGATCCAGATTAGCACTCCAGCCCCATCGGAATCCTTGCGGCACTCTCTTTACTTTTAGGGCGGGAAAATTACATTCGCAGCCCCTCCAACAACAACAACAACAACAACTTAGCAGCAGAACTACAATAACAACAACAGCAGCAGAACTACCATAACAACAGTAGCAGCAGAGCCACAAACCAACCAATTCCAGCAACAACAACAGCATAATCCAATAATTACAACAACAATAACGAATCTCAACAACACCCACAGCACAACTGCATATACAGCAATAGCAATAACAACAACAAAGCAATGGACATCCGATACCAATGACTGTGGTATAAACATGTCATGCAACCATACTCCGACTCAACATAAACTCATTGCACTTACACTTAGTTTTTATTTCCATATAAATTATTTTATTTAGGTTATTAAAATATTGTTTACACATAAAATATTTTATTTAAGTTATTAAAATATTGTTTTCTTTGAATTTAATTATCTAGCGTAAGTATATATTGTAAACAAAGGTAAGTCTGAAGTTTGATGGAACGTAAGTAGATTTAAGAAATCAGAATTAAACTGAATTTTGATCAGTTAATATCAAGTTTTTTACTCGAATAAATATTTGTTTTGTAAGTTCCACCAGCTGAGAGCTTATCTCGCGCGTGACAAACTTAGGAAATTGATGAAATATTTCATTTTTTATAGCACATACATTTAAAATTCGTTCGCACGAATTGTGAATTTGTAGTTGATTTTTATAACGAAACACAATTTCACTTGAGCTGTTTAATTAAAACTCAACTCTATTATTCAAAACGAGTAAAGAAATCTGAAGTCGGGTTAGACCAACTTCGAAATACCCTTTACCTTCCCTGTGCGTGCGAGTTCAATAATGCAGATGTTTTCTTCATAAATCATCATTAGGAGCTTATTTACGGTAATTATCGATAGGGTACCTTGAGTTGATTATAATAGAGAGAGGCGTGTCCTTTATCTGATCCATCCCATTTCTGGTGCATGGCTTTGTAGTGTCAATATATAGGGTCCGCCAAATAACTTTTTTTTTTAAACAGGGCGCAAAACATCGAGTGTAGCTTCGGCTGTGTGGCACGTAGCGCCGTCCTTTTGAAACCAAATGTTGCCAATATCCTCCTCTTCACTTTTTGTGAACAAAAATTCGTTCAACATGGCCCGATAACGATCGCCATTGACTATAACGGCCACTCCTTGGTCATTTTCGAAGAAAAATGGCCCAATTATGCCTCTGGACGAAAATCCGCACCAAACAGTGACTCGTTTTGGGTGCATCGGCTTTTCAATGTATGCGTGCGGGTTTTCTGTGCCCCAAATGCGACAATTTTGCTTGTTTACATACCCGCCAAGATCAAAATGAGCTTCATCTGAAAAGATGATTTTTTTGGCAAAATCGGCATCTTCTGTAAGTCGATCGCATGCCCACTTAGCGAAGCGAAAACGCATTGGATGGTCAGTTGGCTTCAACTCCTGAACCAATTGGACTTTGTATGGCGTCATACCAAGGTCTTTATGCAAAATTCGTCTCAATGATGTCTCCGAAATGTTCAATTGTTGAGAACGACGGTGAATTGATGTTGATGGCGCTTCACGCACACTTTCTGCCACAGCAGCAATATTCTCGGGTGTACGCCCTGTTTTTGGCTTTTCACGCTTTGGTTTATCGATGAGGATGCCAGTTTCTTTCACTTTTTTCACAAGATAACGAACATACGGAGCTGGCGGTGCTTCTCTTCTTCCAAAATCCGTACGCAATTTTCGCACACATTCTGCAACATTACCATGATTTTCAAAGTAATGTCGCAATATTTCCCAGCGTTGTTCAAGCGTATACACAACCATATTCGTTCAGCGGAAGGATAAAACTAATTATCTGTCAAATCAGACATGAGCTAAGTGTTTCCATTCACGAAATAAGCACTAGTTGACAAAAAAAAAACGTTAGATGGCGTTACCTACTAATATAAAATTGCGCCCAAAAATATTTTGTATTCGTAAGTTATAAAAATATGTCAATAGTGGAAGTGGCTGTCAAAATAACACGCCCATTTTTTGTGTGGTTTTTAATGCAATCTTTCTTTGAAATTTCGCTGATAAATTTTCTATAAGCTAAAATATGACAGTTCTGTCTCACATTTTTCACACAAAATGCGGTTCATGCCAACCTGTCTCTCTTTCACACTTATTTTTTTATATATGTTCTTCTCACTCGCACAATGGAGTGACGTCATAGTTTCCATTGCATGACGTCATAGAGAGGTTGTAAGCTTTACGGTAAGCTTTTTGTTTGTTCTGTGTAATGACATTTATGTATGAAAAGTGGTGAATAATGTGGTGGTTAAAAAAAAGTTTGGTGAACAAATTTTTGATATGAAACCGTGGGCGCAGTAAAAATTAAAAAATGCACTTCCTGTTTGGATAAGAATATGTGATTAAAAAATTGCATAAAAAGCGAACTGATGATGGAAGATTGCCACTTCTAACTTCAACCATTAATTTAAAAGGTAAATTTATTGTTTAAATAAAAATGAAGCAAAATAAAATAATATTGATAGATGTGCACGGATTTTATATTGATACAAAATGAAAGAGTTATAAGTCCAGCTAAAGCTAAGCCATACTTCATTATAATATTCGATGATGTAATTTATGATAAAAACGAGTAAAGAAGTCTGAAGTCGGGTTAGACCGACTTCGAAATACCCTTTACCTTTCATTGTGCGAGCGAGTTAAACGATTGGGATGTTTTCTTCATAAATCATAATTACGAGAATATCTATGGTAATTTTCGGTTGGGTACCTTGAATTGATTATATCGACACCATTTCTTGAATATGGCTTTGTAATGTAAATATAACAACTAATATAAAATTTAATCCAAAAATTTTGTATAGGTCGTAAGTTATAACAATAAGTTAATAGTGGGCATGGCTGTAAACATAACACGCCTATTTTTTGTGTGGTGTTTAATGTTAGTACCCACAACCTTCCTGTAATTTCGTTCACAAATCTTTAATAGGAACCAAGTAATGAGTTCGGTTAATTGTGAGCGTGGCAGTAATAATAATCTGGAATATATGGAATGAATCGTAGTACAGACCCAATGTATAGAGTTACTAATTTGTATTTATATAGTGTGACTAGAACAATATATAAATACAAATTCGTAACTCTATACATTGGGTCTATAGGTATGTATATATATATATATATATATATATATATATATATATATATATATATATATATATATATATATATATATATATATATATATATATATATATATATATATATATATATATATATATATATATATATATATATATATATATATATATATATATATATATATATATATATATATATATATATATATATATATTTATATATATATATATATATATATATATATATATATATATATATATATATATATATATATATATATATATATATATGTCCATACCTACCACGCCTCCTTTTTCAAATTGCACCCGCTCTCAAAAGCACAAAATTGGTATACCCTATTTACCTTTTTTAAAGGTAAAGGGTATAACCAATAATATAAGAGATTATTTCTGTATGGGCAGATATAAGAATATAATAATTACTGCTTACGAGTATAATAAATTAATTTACATTGATTTTACTGTTTTGGAATTATCAAAAAGGAAAATGTATAATTTTCATTATGATTACATGAAACCTAAATATCAGGAAAATATCTATCTAAAATATATGGATACTGACTCATTTATTTACGATTCAAATTTAGATTTATTATTTCAGGGAGTACTAGCACCGCGGCCCATAAGGACTTAATGTGCCTACTAACCCCAATATTTCACTCTAACTTTTTATGAATTGGAGCATTTTGAAAGGTTGAAGTTTCCAAATGAGGGTCTGTGAAGAACTCCCCCAAAAATTTTTGTATTTTACTTCTGATGGTTGGACACTCACATAAAATATGTCCTAATGTTTCAGAGCTGTGTCCACAGAATCTTATTAAGATGATTCCCTAGGGAGCAGTGTCCTGTCAAATACCCCGCTTTCACGAAGCCGTCCGCCCTTTCATTCCCAGCGTGTCCTTTATGTCCAGGCACCCAACAAAGTGTGACATTGTTGTCTTTGCCTAGTTCATTGAGGATTTTATGATATTCTTCAGCCAATCTGGACGTATAGTAGAACGATCTCAGTGTCTTAAGGGCAGCTTGGATATCTCATATAAGCTTGCTGTTTAGTCTTCTCGGACATTCTCGGATACATGCTTCTCAACATATTGTCAGAAAACCGTGTTAGGGGTCATTCAGAAATGGATCAAGTACTTTCATATGCCTCCAAAGAGCTCCATCTTTTATGTTGGAGATGTCTTAAAAGCGTATCCCCTCACCACAGGCCTATCTCTCAATTGTTATGGTTATCCGGGGAATGCCCGTGGTGACTCCAAGAGTAGCTACGCATCGCTCCTGTTATTCCTACTATAAGTATCCATTGGCCGATGGTGTTATATGACCAGTATATTAGTTTTGAGGAGGTTGCCCAGGTTTTGCCAAAAAGCTGTTGGCATGCAAAGAATGCTCTTGTTGCTTTATTGGTTGTGAAATTTAGACGAGAGTGAGCTTTTTGTCCAGGATTACTCCTAGACATTTCTTCTTTGGAATATTCTAAAATGTATCCATTTAACGAAAGTTAATCAGATTGACTTTCTTCGATTGGTAAATGGAACTATTGTAGATTTCAGTGGATTTAAAGATAGTCCTTTTTCGCTGCACCAGCTGTTGGTTATGCTTAGGGCCTGTTGTAGGAGATAGCAGATGGTCTCCTCCTGGCCACCCACAATATATATGATTATATTATCAGTGTAACCTTGTGTTCTAAAACCCAGACCATTTAACTTCTCTAGGAGTTCATCAATAACCAACGTTCAGAGGAGGGGAGAAAGTACCCCTCCTTGCGGACACACCCTGGTTGTATGTATGTCTTTTTGGCTCCTTGTAGCTCAACATTGATGGTTCTGGTTTTTAGCATGTTTATAATCCAGTTGGAGATTAGGGGAGGAATATCCTTACGGATTAATGCATTTTTGATAGCGTCAAATGACAAGTTATCGAAGCACCTGAGATATCCAAAAATGCACATAGGGCTATTTGTTTCACTTTGAGAGGCTTTTCAATATTTTGTTTTAGGCTGTATATAGCAGTTGTTGTAGATTTGACCATTTGGTAAGCAAATTGACTACCACTTAAAAGCTTGCCATTCAAATAGTTTAGTCTCATATGGCAGTCAATCATCTTCTCCATTGTTCTGATCATGAAGGAGTTGAGGCTGATGGGTCTATACGCTTTAGGAAGTTGAACTGACGGTTTACTTGCTTTGGGTATACCACTTATTCCTCCCTCCATTTTAATAGAATGTGGGCAAGCAGAAGACTGGAGCTCATTATCCAGACCAGACTGTAGGCAATTATGTCCGAGCCCCTCTGAAGAAGGCAAGGCATGACACCATCTGGGCCAGGAGATTTGTATGGGCCATAAGTTGAGATGGCCTATTGTACCCTGTTATTATTTATGAGTTTGGCTACTAGACTCCTTCCTAAATTATTGGCAGTCAAGGACTGCGCTTGCATCAGTTTTGGAGCCTGGCCCTCGGACTCGCTACGCGAAAAATATGATTTATTTACAATATTAACACAAATGATTTCTATGATCACATTCGAGATGATATCAACTCACATTTCGATAACTCTGCATATCGAAAACAAAATGTTTTTACTTTTCCATTGGTTAATACAATTTTTTTAGATATAATGCAAAATGAATGCATTGGGAAAAATAGGAAGGTATTCATTAGCTTACGATCAAAAATGTATTCTATTAAAATATATGGAGATGAAAGAGAAATTAGTAATTTTCATTTGATTCTCGTAGAAGTAAATGTAATCTGTCTACTATTTTATTATGATCATCGTAATATATTTAGTTAGGTTTACGATTGATTAACGATTTTAATCCTCTTCCTAAGCATTTATTAAATAATATATTAATTATGCACTGATATTTAAATATTTTTGTGCCTTTAATTTGTGCATTTGCTTGATAATGACTTTTGTGTGCATTTGCATTAATAAAAATTTTTTTTATAGTTTTACAAGTGTTTTTTAATGTAATGTAGAGGTTTTGTGTGAAATACTAATTCCAATAGCCCTAGGGTCATAGTCCACCTTTTAACACCAATACAACCATATCGGCATCTTCCATTTTCATCGACATTAGTGTATCTAACTTTTTATTATCTTTGAGAAATTCTAAATTTTTAAATCATTTTCTTGAATTAATGATACTGCTATCATACAATTTAATTATTTTTCTATCATTATTTACTTGTTCATCACTTTTGCGTCCGAACATGTGCTTACATTTTTCCGTTGCTTATCATCATAATTAAAACAATTTGTCGCTTTCGCTAGACCTTTGTTTGTATTGCAGTTCTCGAATGTGATGTTATTAAAGGATGTATTGTATTATGCAATAAAAAAACATTCTTATGATCATTTTTTTTTATTCTTATAAATTATTTATTTTTTGTTTTGTTTTCATATCTATCTTTCGTTGGAGTTGGTGATTGTAATGTAATTGAAGGGACAATTGTATTATAAACTATATACTCAGCATCATCATTATTTTTTCCCTTTTAACTTCCTTATGTTCTGTAATTTTGTTATAACTTTTCCCTTTTAATTGCCTATATACATACATGTCATTTTCGATTATATGGTTTAAAATAATTATATTTAATTTTTCTAAATTTGTTTTGATATAAATTAATTTGTTTTAATTTCTTTAGTTTGTTTTAACCAACATTATTTTTTGCGATTTCTGACTATTTGTTAATGAATCATTAATCATATTATCATTATCATTATATTAAAAGAAATAGACATATTATCATCATATTTATCATCATAGACAGTCCTTGAAATATTTTCATTATTTTTCAAGTTTCCAATTATTTCATTTAAAGGTTTTGTTTTAGGTTGAAAATAGTATTTACTTTGAAATTTTTTAGATTTTCGTTCCATACTGATCTTTCTCTTCTCTAATGTTATTTGGTTAGTATCTGCTTTCAGTCTGGTATCGATCTGCTATCGATCTGCTTCATATAATATATAGATCTTGTTTTAAATTATCAAGTATGTTTCTATATCGTCCTTTATATATTAAATCATCCTTACTTACAACAACAAAACCATAATTATATATCTTTCCAACATTCACTACAAATCTTCATAAAAGTTTTATTGACATATCACCGAAAACATGATCATTATATATATATGCTTAAGATTTATGTCATCTTGTTTAAATATAATAATCATATTTACATTATTGCGTCTTAGATGCTTGGGAATTTTCGTATATGTTTGTCATAGATAAAAGCAAGCAATATTCTTATATCTGCCCATACAGAAATAATCTCTTATATTATTTGTTATACCCTTTACCTTTAAAAAAGGTATGTAGGGTATAATAATTTTGTGCTTTTAAGAGCGGTTGATCTATATATATATATATATATATATATATATATATATATATATATATATATATATATATATATATATATATATATATATATATATATATATATATATATATATATATATATATATATATATATATATATATATATATATATATATATATATATATATATATATATATGTCCCTTGGTGGAACAAGGAACTAGCTAATTTGCGTCGAATAGCAAGGTCTAAATTCAATGACGCAAAGAAATACAAAACATGGGAGGAATATAAGAAATCCCTGACACTATATAACAAGGAAGTGAGGAAATCAAAAAGGAACTCATGGAAAAACTTGTGTGAAGCACTTAAAGATGTCCCAACGACAGCCAGAATACAAAAATCACTGTCCAAGGGGGTAATTAATCCAATTGGAACTCTAAAGGCACCGGATGGTACTTTCACAAACATTTTTAATGATACACTAGGGCTTCTTCTTAAAACTCATTTCCCTGATTGCCGGCCTAACACAACCAGCGAAAACGATCATGGGGTGTCAGCGTACAATCGCTACAGGGCAAGAAACTCTACTATCTTCAGAATAGTAAAATTTGAAAGGCAATCAACTCGTTTAAACCCTACAAATCACCCGGACCTGATGGTATATTTCCAGCCCTACTTTCTAAAGGGACCAGGAGATTAATACAAATTTTTGTTCAAATCTTTAGATCTATTTTAATATTGGGATACGTTCCTAAGGTTTGGCGAGAGGTCAAGGCTATATTCCTACCAAAGGTTGGAAATAAACCCCCTGAATCTCCCAAATCCTACAGGCCAATCAGTCTAACATCCTTCATGTTAAAAACCATGGAAAAGATATTGGACTGCTACCTAAGAGAGGAGGTAATCTCTAATACTCCACTACATAAGCTACAATTTGCTTATCAAAAAGGGAAATCTACAGTCACAGCACTGCACACAATTGTTCGTGATATTGAAAAGGTACTAGGCCTAAAGGAGGTAGCCCTCTGTGCATTCATGGACATTGAGGGCGCTTTCGACAATGCGAACGTTCAAGCAATAGAACTGGCACTCTTCAACAGGGGAGCAGATCCAGCAATAGTAAAATGGGTAAGCAATATGCTAAACCAAAGAATAACCACAGACTCTTTAGGGCAAGTTAACATGAATGTTACAGCGGTAAAGGGATGTCCGCAGGGGGAGTACTATCACCACTGCTATAGTACATACTAGTTGATAGCCTAATATAGATCCTTAATAATAAAGGAAACAAAACAATTGGATATGCAGATGACATATCTGTAATAATCCAAGGCAATCATGAAAATCCTGGGGTCTGAGTCCCAAAATGACCTTCTGAATATACACCCAAATGGTTAGACCCATCATACTATATGGAGCATTGGTATGGTGGGGAAAAACAAAACAAACAACAGCCATATTTAAACTGTGCAAATTACAAAGGCTGGTATGCCTAAGCATCACAGGGGCTGTGAGAACTACCCCAACTGCGGGCATGGAAGCGCTGTTAAATTTACCACCGCTACACCTAGCAATACAAGAGGAAGCTGTAAGGCAAGCACTCTCAATCCACACAAATGAAAAATTCAAATCAGCAAATTCCACTGGACACCTAGAAATTCTAAATTTGGTCAAAGATGCCTCCCACATGACCCAGACAAGTGACCACACAGACTTAGTACTCAATTTCACCAAGAGGTACAATGTCATATTCCCATCAAGGGAGGAGTGGAACGATAGCCCAACATGGCTAAACGATGATTCGCAAAATGGTATACAGATGGATCCAAAACGCTCCAGGGAGTAGGAGCAGGAATAGTGGGACCTAGAGCACACAAATCAATAACCCTAAGTATAGATACCACGATTTTCCATGCCGAGCTCTATGCTATAATGGAAACAGTGGAAAATCTATTCTAAAAGAGGACTTAAAGGAGTGAAAATTAAGACACTCTCAGACAGTCAATCATTCCTCAAAGCTCTTAAAAGCTACACATTTACATCAAAAGTCCTTATAGAGTGTAACAACGCACTCAACGAACTGGCCATCCACAATCAGGTCTTTCTGATTTGGGTGCCAGGACACGAAGGTAACGAAAAGGCAGACCTTTATGCTAAAAAAAGGGCTGAAGGATCATTTATTGGACCCACCCCCTTCTTTGGCTTTAATAAAAACAACATACAACAAGAGACCAAAAAATGGATCCAACATAAAATCAGTGAATATTGGAATGGCATATACGGCCTCAATCACTCCAAAAAATTCCTGAGCTTTGACGCTAATAAAGCAAACATCGCTCTTACTTTAAACAAAAAATGCCTTAGATTACTCTCTGGAGCATTAACAGGCCACTTCGCCTGCAACACACACCTACACAAAATAGGTATATCTAGCACGAGCATTTGCAGATTCTGCTGTGATGAAGAGGAGTCTATGGGACACTTAATCACCAACTGTGATGCATTAGGCCATAGGAGACAGAGGATCTTAGGTTCCTATATACTAGAAGATGAAGACCTTCAAATGCTCTCTCCAAAGGAATTGGTTCGATTCCTTGATATACTAAGTATACTAAATACTTAGGTACGAAGGGGCGCACAATAGATGAAGTTGGTCGCAGTGAATAAATGCCTTAGCCTAACCCGTACAACCATTACCATGACCATAGGCTATCTCAACTTATGGCCCATGCAAATTTTCCAAAAAAATTAAGTCTGAGAAAAAATTGCAAGTCAAAATCTGGAAGCTCGATTTTCACCGTAGACATATGGTCTAGTAGACTTTTTTGCTCAGTGCAATCCCAAGAATCAGAAACGCGAAGCGCCTATTAAGATTTTTTTCCTTCCATACTAATCGCCCCACCCTAATATAAATATATATATATATACGAGTATATATATAAATAAATAAATAAATAAATATATATATATATATATATATAAATATATACATATATGTATATATATATATATATATATATATATATATATATATATATATATATATATATATATATATATATATATATATATATATATATATATATATATATATATATATATATATATATATATACTAGCTGACCCGGGCAAACGTTGTTTTGCCTTCAAATTTTATTTTCACTGCAAGTCTGGTTCCGTTGCAAAGTCATAGCGGATTGATATTTCGAAGAAGAATGAAAGGGGCACTAAATCGACATAGCAATTATTGTTCAAATACCGTTTACCGAAGCAGAAATAATGGATTTATTTATTTTTGATAGCTGGGCCCGGTCCGCGTTGCTGGCCCCAAATTTTTCTTTTATTTTGAACTGCCTCTCGAAGAAAATCAAAATCAGTGTTTTTAGTTATTTATATAATAGAAAAAAATGTTTTATTCAAAAATCCAAAAATGAAAATTGTAATAACACACACAGTTTATGTTTTTTTTTTATATTTTATGTATTTTAAAATGTAAAAATTTAAATTTTTATAATTATAAATTATGTTTTATATATTTTATTTAAATTATAACTATATATTTACTGCAATGCTTTTTGATAAACTACGTTTTTGGTTTTGCCTTCATTAGCGAATACGAATAATGATGATGGGTTACCAACACGTGAGCATCCAACGTATACATAGTTGTCCATGTGAGAAGCATGGTGTTTCAAGATTCAATCCACGTACTTGCAGCGATAGACCTTGGGATTTATTTATGGTCATAGCAAATGCCAGACGTACTGGAAATTGTATGCGTTTAAATGAAAACGGCATATCTGCGGGCATTATTGGTATACGTGGAATCAATACGACTTCACCTTTGTGAAGTCGTATTCTTCTATAATGTTATTTAATAATTTTTTTATAGCTAATCTTGTTCCATTACAAAGCCGTGATGGATTTAAATTGCGTAATAGAATTATTGGTACACCAACTTTTAACTGCAGAATGTGAGGAGTTCCTGGCAAGTCAAGCGAATTTAAGAATTCAATTGGGTAATTAACAATTTCATCAGGATCATTAACACAATCAATGGATTTATATGTTTTTATTTCTCCGCTTATTTTATTTTGAATATCAACATTAATATCGCAAACATCTTTGTTTTTGGCTGCCAATAATTGCGCTCAATATTGGGATATATGTACACTTGAAATTAAGCCTTCTTTTGATTCTTTTAAAACACAACAATCTGCAGGCAATGTGATGAGTCCTGTTGCATTGTCCATAGCAATTTTGCCATTTCCAATATCCAATAATTGACGTGCAAATAAACGGGCTGATGCATGATTTTGTAATTGTATGCGCATATTTACCGTTAGTGAACGTTTTTTAACATATCGCCACAAATGAGATGCTTTTAAGCACGTATTTAGTTCATCTGCTGGTATTGATCGTGATATGACTGCCAAGGTTTGTCTAAAATCGCCTGCCAATAATATAAGAGCACCCCCAAATGGTTGTTGATTGCCACGTAAATCTTGCAACGAAATTAGATAAGTTTTACCAGTACCACCTGGAGCATCTAGAAAATAAATTGCACCAGTTCCTGCATGGTCAGTTTTCATAATAGTGTCGTAGACGTGGTTTTGCTGTTTATTTAAGTTTGGTAAATTATGCTGAACAAATGTGTTTAATGCGTTGGCATCGTAATTTTGTACACGTTGTATTTCACGATTAACAGCATCCGTAACGGCTGGATTTGGAGATGTCATTCCCAATGTATTCAGAGTTTTATTCACCATTACTAAACAAATATCCTCAATGTATATTAATGCTTGATTATACATCTCAGGAGAGTATTCTAATCCTGGACTTGCAGTTGCATTACGCGCTTGATATAAAATGTCATCTGTCATTGCATTTTTATATTTTTCCCACAGTTCTAAAGGTTTTGATGGACCGCATGTTGATATTATAATTGCGAATAATATACGAATTTGATATGGAGAAGCAGCCAGTGAGGCATCGGCAAGTGAATTTTCCCAATGGTCATCGTTCTCGAGTAAATTTAATTTTTTACCATTGTTATCTGGTGAACGTCGGCGATATTGAGGGTATCCATCATTGCCTGTTATTGTTTCTGGAATCAATTGTCTTGGATATCGCTTAGAACACTTGCCATTAATCATGCATGGTGAATGCATATTAAATGCACCACATGGGCCATGTATCATATTTTTCTTTATTATTTCGAACAATTCTCGATCAATTGTTGGGTCTGGGATTTCAGCAGAAATAATATTATCGATTTCGTTTGGCTGAATTTTATCAACACACCAAATTAGAATATGAGCATGTGGCAATCCTCTTTTCTGCCATTCGATCTAATACATCCAGCAACGAACTAAGCCAAAAACATTTGATTTTACAATTAAATCCATCAGAGACTTTAATTTCTGTTTAAATACGCGTGCTGTGATGTCATGACGATCAGTTTGCGATTGTCCTGGCAATAAACATTTTTTAATTTCATTCCAAATAGGGTTACAAGTAAATGTGATGAATAAATCAGGACGACCATAATTGCGAACGTATGTCATAGCATCTTGTGAATATTCATACATATGACGTGGGCTGCCGGTATAAGTAGCTGGTAGAATTTTTAATCGACCAAGATCATTTAAATTGCCATCATTATTAATTGCATCACGTAGATGAATATATTCCTCCGATCGTAATTGACGTTGATTTAGGCGAATAAATGATAGCCGCTCTGATTCTATTTTTGCATACATATCTACAACATACTGATGATACAGTTAGCGGCATTTCAAAATATGATTTTCCATATTCTCCCGAATCATGAGTCTGTACGCATAGTAATTCATGCTAATTATCTTTTTATTTGTTTCATCACCTATAATAAATAACCAATATAAATTAAATGTTTGTGAGCAATAAAATTTTTTAAAATTTACCAGTAGTTGGGTTTAACATTTTTAATTGAAAATGGTAGCCATCTTCTCCTTGCCAAAACAGTATTGGATATTGGAGCGCATCATATGAGCGATGTGTTTCAGGTACTCGTTGCAATTGATCATTTCTTCGATGTAAAATTATATCTCTTGGCTCGAACTGATCACCAACAATTACAATAGCAACTTCATTTATTGTTGGTGCATTGAATCGTCGTGGATGCTCACCTACTGGTGTTTTATCAGCTTTTATAACTATTTTGTGATTATCGGATGGCATTCGGTCTATTGCAACTATAAATAATTTCATCAATTCGTTATGCTGATGGAATAAATTTTGTAATGATTCTACAATGTTGCGGCGTAGTCCCGTAGCAATTGCACATCTGGTGGTGACTTCTGTTTCAGAATTGCCAAGGAAATACATCTGCAAAAATTTGTATTCTTCATCAGGAATAGGCAATAAAGATCCTGCTTTATGATATATTTGTCCTTGTACTTTAAATGTTGGCATGAAACTTCCACTAACTATATTGTCAGCACCAAATGACGTCATTTGAAAGCAATTATTATAACCTCGTATATGGATTAGGAAATGTTTTGATTGTGGTGTTGTTCCAGACACCAATGAAAGTAATGGTTCCGGTGGTTGGCTTAGTTCTGGCAGCTTTACTTTGCCATTTGCGCAACATAAGCCAGTTGTTTCCTTTTTATATTTAAATGCTTTGCAATGGACACATAATTGATCCATGCTACCGATATTAATATTGGGATGTACATTATAATCAATTGTCGGATCGTAATTAAATGCAAGACGCATAAAAGAAATGCGATTGGTATTGTGTATTGCTGCTCTGGAGGCTCTTCTCGCCGCACGTTGCTCTTCGTTCCGTATTTCGCGATTTTCTTGTGAAGAATTTTGGAGTAAAAGTGACATTCGATTCCTGGCTTGTTCATTGTCTTCTGCGCGCTCCTCTTGTGTCTGCGGTGAGCGCAGCACACTCATATGATTTGTGTGCCGTGCACGGCGACCAATATTTCCATGTGGGCGTGGCATTTTATACTGCAATATACGTTTTTTATGATTAATTTTTTTTTTGTTTGTTATTGTTGGGGTAGGGAGGCTGTCCTTTGTTGTCTTACCTGTTGCTTGTTTACTTTCTTCAATAGCTTTCAATAATACAATTAATTTACTTTCACTAACACCTTGGGTTAATTTATAAAAATGTATGTAATATTGAATTTAAATAAATTAAACTTCAATTTAATAAGTTATTTTTTTTCGTTTGACTCCCACGCACTTTTCACGAAAAGAGGTTATGTATGAGTCGGTGTCGGGATACTTAACGCCGCCACACGCCGATTAAGCACCCAACGCCTTCAGCGAAACATAACATAGGCTTATCGCGCAAATAGAGTTTAAAAAATAGTGATATTTATTTTTTTCACGAAAAGATGTTAGGTTTGAGTCGGTATCGGGCTAATTAACGCCACTACACGCTGATATATATATATATATATATATATATATATATATATATATATATATATATATATATATATATATATATATATATACGAGGTGTGATCAAAAAATAACCGTTATTTTCATCTTTTCGTGAGTTACGTATGTTCGATGTTCGCATTTTATTTTCTGTTATGTTGGTACACATGTCTGCTATATATGTTGGCAATACCAACCATTTTGGATTGTCAGTTTGTTTTTGACAGATAAAAAGGTTTGTCGTGTTTTGGTGTGCTCTTCGATTTTGTACTATTCGAAAAAATGGATCAAAGAAACTGTAATCAGTTTTGTGTAAAAAATGAAATGAAACGCGCAAGGACATTTGAAATGTTGACTGTGGCCTTTGGCGAGTCTACTATGAGCAGAACACAAGTTCAATTGTGGTATAATCGGTTTAAGGAAGGCCGAGAAGATGTCAATGACGATGCTCGTCCTGGTCGCCCGAGCACGTCAACAGCCGATGAAATCATTGACGCAGTGAAGAAAATGATTTTGGATAATCATCGAATCACTATCAGAGAGGTTGCTGATGATGTTGGCATATCGTTCGGCTCATGCCAAGCTAGTTTTACGGATGTTTTAGGCATGAAACGTGCGGCAGCGAAGATTGTTCCAAAATTGCTAAATTTTGAGCAAAAACAACGTCGCATGGACATCGCTCAGGAGCTGTTTTTGGCCAAAAACAAAACCGTTATCATGCCTCAACCACCGTATTCACCGGACTTGGCCCCCGCTGACTTTTTCCTCTTTCCAAAACTGAAGACACCGATGAAAGGGAAGCGTTTTGCTACTATTGAGGAGATAAAAGAAAAATCGAAACAGGAGCTTTTGGCGATACCAAAAAAAAGCGTTTCAGAACTGTTTCGAGGATTGGAAAAAACGCTGGCATAAGTGTATTATATCTGAGGGGAATTACTTTGAAGGTGACACGATAGTTGTTGATGAATAAATAAATACTTTATTTTTTGGATCACACAATAACGGTTATTTTTTGATCACACCTCGTATATATATATATATATAGAACAACCGCTCTTAAAAGCACAAAATTATTATACCCTATATACCTTTTTTAAAGGTAAAGGGTATAACAAATAATATAAGAGATTATTTCTGTATGGGCAGATATAAGAATATTGCTTGCTTTTATCTATGACAAACATATACGAAAATTCCCAAGCATCTAAGACGCAATAATGTAAATATGATTATTATATTTAAACAAGATGACATAAATCTTAAGCATATATATATAATGATCATGTTTTCGGTGATATGTCAATAAAACTTTTATGAAGATTTGTAGTGAATGTTGGAAAGATATATAATTATGGTTTTGTTGTTGTAAGTAAGGATGATTTAATATATAAAGGACGATATAGAAACATACTTGATAATTTAAAACAAGATCTATATATTATATGAAGCAGATCGATAGCAGATCGATACCAGAATGAAAGCAGATACTAACCAACTAACATTAGAGAAGAGAAAGATCAGTATGGAATATATATATATATATATATATATATATATATATATATTTATATATATATATATATATATATATATATATATATATATATATATTTATATATATATATATATATATATATATATATATATTTCTATATATATATATATATATATATATATATATATATATATATATATATATATATATATATATATATATATATATTTATATATATAACATAGTAATTTTTCCTAAAGTATATATTATATCTCAGAAATCCACAGCAAACCATATATGAATCCTCCTAGGAATCAAACCTGGGCCTTCAACTATTGCACTCTGTACATCCAGAAAACTACGCTAACTGCAGGTGGCGAACTCACTGATAAAATGCTGTTTAAGTAGTCTCTCGTTCCACCGCACTCTAAACAACGGTGTCTCATTATTACCCTTCATTTGTTGCACTAACTCGTTTTTTTCTATTATTATTACATTTCAGTTCATTGGGAAATAATTTTAATTTTTATACTGAATTGACGACTAATGACAACTCTCATTTATTATAATTATTAAAATAAATATAGAAATATATGATCTTAAAACTACCGACTTGGCTGCTCGGATGGCCGCGCTGGATCTGCCACATTCCGGCTACAGAATTATTATTTTTACCAACTACGAGGTTGATGGTTAATTTCAACAAATACAAACTCCCGCTTCGCAGAAAAATCATCCGCACAAAAAAATACAGCAAGAAAAAATGGACTTCACGCTTCTCAGCCAAAACTACTAATCCATTCCTATCCTTCTATAATTTAAAACTTCCTTTTCAACTCTCCCCCGTTACATTGTCTCCGGCTCGCCTTCTCTAGCTACCTACTCACACTATGATTTCCAACGCCCACCTGCCGTCTTTATTCAACCCACTAGTACCTAACTAAACAACAGCGGAGCTACGAAGGTCAAACAAATAACATTTTTAACATTCTAGCATTGACCACAGAGGCACTCGTTCCATTCAAACACGCACACCCATTCACACTTCGAGCCTGTTAATAGTCCAACTTTTGTATGCGAAAGGCCGCTCTTCGCCCCACCTGAGCATTCGCTGCAAAAGTTGTCTAAAATTCGCTCGAACGAATAGTTAAGAGCAAAACCGTAAAGGGAAGTTTTACCACCACTGGAAACGAATTTAACATAAAAAAAATTCAACAGACCAAAACTTAACTATACTAAAAATATATACACCTGACCTTATACCCCATTCAACAGAAACAACAAAAGATATAAAATTTGTCATATATTTGGAAATCATTTGTGTGTTGTAGCCATTTAATTGGTTATTATTACTACACATAATGAATGTAATTTATAATATCAAATTTCATTCCAATTTTTTTCAATCATATTTCGGCTAGGAGTCTCATTTGTTTATAAAGGAACTTTCATCTATTAAAGGTGTAAAAATATTATTCCTTTAAATAAGGAATTGTGTGTGTCTATATGGAAGACAATTTTTGTAAATGATACTGATACTATTGAACTTTCTAGATTCATATAGATTTATGACATCGAGTTTACAAAGTCTAGCAGGTTACTTAACCAATACAGCTTTAAATGTTGAAAAACCGGTTTAAAACAATGACAATGAGTTTGAATTAATGAAATGTAAATGATTATCTACATTCTTTGGAGTGTCTGAAACATACCCAATTACCACCACTTTCGTGTTTCTTCAATAATCTAAATGATGAATTATATAATTATAAATGTTTTTACACACTTTTCTAAAATTTTCAAAAACATAATGTAGTAATAAGATAGTTCATATGAACATGCTCAAATGGTATGGGATGCGTTCAAATGTACAAATTTATCTGATTATTCATTATTATATTTCAAAGTAGATGGTCTTATTACTACATTATGTTTTTGAAAATTTTAGAAAAGTGTGTAAAAACATTTATAATTATATAATTCATCATTAGGATTATTATTATATTGTTTTTGAAAATTTTAGAAAAGTGTGTAAAAACATTTCTAATTTAGATCCCTGTCAATATGTTACCACACCTGGTTTGTCTTAGGACTCAATGTTCAAAACAGCACAAATAAATTTAGAACAGCTCACCGATATTAATTTGTATAATTTTATTGTTCAGGGGGAGGAATTCTTCAGTGTAGAAAACGACATTAAATTGTCAATAATATATATGTGAGTGATTACGGTTGCAGTAAAGCACCAAATTATCTAATTTATTTACATGTTAATATTTTATATAGTTATGCTATGTCACTATATCTCCCATATAAAATGGGTTTTAACCCATTGAAATTTTGAAAATTTTAATTTAAATGATGTTAAATATGATTCACCGAATGCATATATATTAGAAGTAGATTTAGAATATTCATCTTCATTACACAACTATTACAACGACTTAGCATTTTCTGCAGAAAAAAAATTTTACGGTATTAAACATAAAAAGTTAATAGCAGATTTGAGCAATAAAAGAAAATACATAGTACGGTATCAACCACATTAGTATGGAATTGTTTTAAAGAAAATGCATAGAATTCATAAATTTAATCAATCATAGGTCACTCCAACTTGACCCCCCAACACAATTTCAATGGCTCACACCCTGCATCATGTCCATACATCAACTCTCCGACACTGACCATATATCACATCCTCAACGACTGCGTTCATTTTAACCAAATCAGATCCCAAATATTCCCAAACTTAACGCCTTCAAATCCATTAAAATTTGTTCACTCCGATACCATATGTAAATTCTACAATTTTTGTCATCAAACAAATATTTTAAACAGTATATAAACTTTAATTAGTGTATAAGCTTTAATTAGTAAAAGCGAGCTGAAGACCCTGGCAGCTAGTGCTCGACTTACAATGTAAAATAATAATTAAGTTATTGTTTTTCAAGTAATAATAATAATAATAATAATAATCAATCATATTGGTTAAAGAAGTTCATTGATTTAAATAATTATCATAGGACATTAGATACAAATTTATTTGAACAGAATTTTTTCAAGTTGTTAAATAATGTAGTCTACTGTAAAACTATGAAAATATTAATAAAATATAAGACGTTAAAATTTGTATGTGAATGGGAGAGTATAGGTAGGAGATTGGGGGCTAGAGCTCTTATAGTCAAATTTAATTTTCATAGTGCATCCAAGTTTTCTGGTGAAATGATAGCAATTCAAATGAATAAAGTACTTACTGGTTATAATAAATTAATTTACATTGATTTTACTGTTTTGGAATTATCAAAAAGGAAAATGTATAATTTTCATTATGATTACATGAAACCTAAATATCAGGAAAATATCAATCTAAAATTTATGGATACTGACTCATTTATTTACGATTCAAATTTAGATTTATTATTTCAGGGAGTACTAGCACCGCGGCCCATAAGGACTTAATGTGCCTACTAACCCCAATGTTTCACTCTAACTTTTTATGAATTGGAGCATTTTGAAAGGTTGAAGTTTCCAAATGAGGGTCTGTGAAGAACTCCCCCAAAAATTTTTGTATTTTACTTCTGATGGTTGGACACTCACATAAAATATGTCCTAATGTTTCAGAGCTGTGTCCACAGAATCTTATTAAGATGATTCTCTAGGGAGCAGTGTCCTGTCAAATACCCCGCTTTCACGAAGCCGTCCGCCCTTTCATTCCCAGCGTGTCCTTCATGTCCAGGCACCCAACAAAGTGTGACATTGTTGTCTTTGCCTAGTTCATTGAGGATTTTATGATATTCTTCAGCCAATCTGGACGTATAGTAGAACGATCTCAGTGTCTTAAGGGCAGCTTGGATATCTCATATAAGCTTGCTGTTTAGTCTTCTCGGACATTCTCGGATACATGCTTCTCAACATATTGTCAGAAAACCGTGTTAGGGGTCATTCAGAAATGGATCAAGTACTTTCATATGCCTCCAAAGAGCTCCATCTTTTATGTTGGAGATGTCTTAAAAGCGTATCCCCTCACCACAGGCCTATCTCTCAATTGTTATGGTTATCCGGGGAATGCCCGTGGTGACTCCAAGAGTAGCTACGCATCGCTCCTGTTATTCCTACTATAAGTATCCATTGGCCGAACTATGGTGTTATATGACCAGTATATTAGTTTTGAGGAGATTGCCCAGGTTTTGCCAAAAAGCTGTTGGCATGCAAAGAATGCTCTTGTTGCTTTATTGGTTGTGAAATTTAGACGAGAGTGAGCTTTTTGTCCAGGATTACTGCTAGACATTTCCTCTTTGGAATATTCTAAAATGTATCCATTTAACGAAAGTTAATCAGATTGACTTTCTTCGATTGGTAAATGGAACTATTGTAGATTTCAGTGGATTTAAAGATAGTCCTTTTTCGCTGCACCAGCTGTTGGTTATGCTTAGGGCCTGTTGTAGGAGATAGCAGATGGTCTCCTCCTGGCCACCCACAATATATATGATTATATTATCAGTGTAACCTTGTGTTCTGAAACCCAGACCATTTAACTTCTCTAGGAGTTCATCAATAACCAACGTTCAGAGGAGGGGAGAAAGTACCCCTCCTTGCGGACACACCCTGGTTGTGTATATGTCTTTTTTGGCTCCTTGTAGCTCAACATTGATGGTTCTGGTTTTTAGCATGTTTATAATCCAGTTGCAGATTAGGGGAGGAATATCCTTACGGATTAATGCATTTTTGATAGCGTCAAATGACAAGTTATCGAAGCACCTGAGATATCCAAAAACGCACATAGGGCTATTTGTTTCACTTTGAGAGGCTTTTCAATATTTTGTTTTAGGCTGTATATAGCAGTTGTTGTAGATTTGACCATTTGGTAAGCAAATTGACTACCACATAAAAGCTTGCCATTCAAATAGTTTAGTCTCATATGGCAGTCAATCATCTTCTCCATTGTTCTGATCATGAAGAAGTTGAGGCTGATGGGTCTATACGCTTTAGGAAGTTGAACTGACGGTTTACTTGCTTTGGGTATACCACTTATTCCTCCCTCCATTTTAATAGAATGTGGGCAAGCAGAAGACTGGAGCTCATTATCCAGACCAGACTGTAGGCAATTATGTCCGAGCCCCTCTGAAGAAGGCAAGGCATGACACCATCTGGGCCAGGAGATTTGTATGGGCCATAAGTTGAGATGGCCTATTGTACCCTGTTATTATTTATGAGTTTGGCTACTAGATTCCTTCCTAAATTATTGGCAGTCAAGGACAGCGCTTGCATCAGTTTTGGAGCCTGGCCCACGGACTCCCTACGCGAAAAATATGATTTATTTACAATATTAACACAAATGATTTCTATGATCACATTCGAGATGATATCAACTCACATTTCGATAACTCTGCATATCGAAAACAAAATGTTTTTACTTTTCCATTGGTTAATACAATTTTTTTAGATATAATGCAAAATGAATGCATTGGGAAAAATAGGAAGGTATTCATTAGCTTACGATCAAAAATGTATTCTATTAAAATATATGGAGATGAAAGAGAAATTAGTAATTTTCATTTGATTCTCGTAGAAGTAAATGTAATCTGTCTACTATTTTATTATGATCATCGTAATATATTTAGTTAGGTTTACGATTGATTAACGATTTTAATCCTCTTCCTAAGCATTTATTAAATAATATATTAATTATGCACTGATATTTAAATATTTTTGTGCCTTTAATTTGTGCATTTGCTTGATAATGACTTTTGTGTGCATTTGCATTGATAAAATTTTTTTTATAGTTTTACAAGTGTTTTTTAATGTAATGTTAGTATCTGCTTTCATTCTGGTATCGATCTGCTATCGATCTGCTTCATATAATATATAGATCTTGTTTTAAATTATCAAGTATGTTTCTATATCGTCCTTTATATATTAAATCATCCTTACTTACAACAACAAAACCATAATTATATATCTTTCCAACATTCACTACAAATCTTCATAAAAGTTTTATTGACATATCACCGAAAACATGATCATTATATATATATGCTTAAGATTTATGTCATTTTGTTTAAATATAATAATCATATTTACATTATTGCGTCTTAGATGCTTGGGAATTTTCGTATATGTTTGTCATAGATAAAAGCAAGCAATATTCTTATATCTGCCCATACAGAAATAATCTCTTATATTATTTGTTATACCCTTTACCTTTAAAAAAGGTATGTAGGGTATAATAATTTTGTGCTTTTAAGAGCGGTTGTTCTATATATATATATATATACGAGGTGTGATCAAAAAATTACCGTTATTGTGTGATCCAAAAAATAAAGTATTTATTTATTCATCAACAACTATCGTGTCACCTTCAAAGTAATTCCCCTCAGATATAATACACTTATGCCAGCGTTTTTTCCAATCCTCGAAACAGTTCTGAAACGCTTTTTTTGGTATCGCCAAAAGCTCCTGTTTCGATTTTTCTTTTATCTCCTCAATAGTAGCAAAACGCTTCCCTTTCATCGGTGTCTTCAGTTTTGGAAAGAGGAAAAAGTCAGCGGGGGCCAAGTCCGGTGAATACGGTGGTTGAGGCATGATAACGGTTTTGTTTTTGGCCAAAAACAGCTCCTGAGCGATGTCCATGCGACGTTGTTTTTGCTCAAAATTTAGCAATTTTGGAACAATCTTCGCTGCCGCACGTTTCATGCCTAAAACATCCGTAAAACTAGCTTGGCATGAGCCGAACGATATGCCAACATCATCAGCAACCTCTCTGATAGTGATTCGATGATTATCCAAAATCATTTTCTTCACTGCGTCAATGATTTCATCGGCTGTTGACGTGCTCGGGCGACCAGGACGAGCATCGTCATTGACATCTTCTCGGCCTTCCTTAAACCGATTATACCACAATTGAACTTGTGTTCTGCTCATAGTAGACTCGCCAAAGGCCACAGTCAACATTTCAAATGTCCTTGCGCGTTTCATTTCATTTTTTACACAAAACTGATTACAGTTTCTTTGATCCATTTTTTCGAATAGTACAAAATCGAAGAGCACACCAAAACACGACAAACCTTTTTATCTGTCAAAAACAAACTGACAATCCAAAATGGTTGGTATTGCCAACATATATAGCAGACATGTGTACCAACATAACAGAAAATAAAATGCGAACATCGAACATACGTAACTCACGAAAAGATGAAAATAACGGTTATTTTTTGATCACACCTCGTATATATATATATATATATATATATATATATATATATATATATATATATATATATATATATATATATATATCAGCGTGTAGTGGCGTTAATTAGCCCGATACCGACTCAAACCTAACATCTTTTCGTGAAAAAAATAAATATCACTATTTTTTAAACTCTATTTGCGCGATAAGCCTATGTTATGTTTCGCTGAAGGCGTTGGGTGCTTAATCGGCGTGTGGCGGCGTTAAGTATCCCGACACCGACTCATACATAACCTCTTTTCGTGAAAAGTGCGTGGGAGTCAAACGAAAAAAAATAACTTATTAAATTGAAGTTTAATTTATTTAAATTCAATATTACATACATTTTTATAAATTAACCCAAGGTGTTAGTGAAAGTAAATTAATTGTATTATTGAAAGCTATTGAAGAAAGTAAACAAGCAACAGGTAAGACAACAAAGGACAGCCTCCCTACCCCAACAATAACAAACAAAAAAAAAATTAATCATAAAAAACGTATATTGCAGTATAAAATGCCACGCCCACATGGAAATATTGGTCGCCGTGCACGGCACACAAATCATATGAGTGTGCTGCGCTCACCGCAGACACAAGAGGAGCGCGCAGAAGACAATGAACAAGCCAGGAATCGAATGTCACTTTTACTCCAAAATTCTTCACAAGAAAATCGCGAAATACGGAACGAAGAGCAACGTGCGGCGAGAAGAGCCTCCAGAGCAGCAATACACAATACCAATCGCATTTCTTTTATGCGTCTTGCATTTAATTACGATCCGACAATTGATTATAATGTACATCCCAATATTAATATCGGTAGCATGGATCAATTATGTGTCCATTGCAAAGCATTTAAATATAAAAAGGAAACAACTGGCTTATGTTGCGCAAATGGCAAAGTAAAGCTGCCAGAACTAAGCCAACCACCGGAACCATTACTTTCATTGGTGTCTGGAACAACACCACAATCAAAACATTTCCTAATCCATATACGAGGTTATAATAATTGCTTTCAAATGACGTCATTTGGTGCTGACAATATAGTTAGTGGAAGTTTCATGCCAACATTTAAAGTACAAGGACAAATATATCATAAAGCAGGATCTTTATTGCCTATTCCTGATGAAGAATACAAATTTTTGCAGATGTATTTCCTTGGCAATTCTGAAACAGAAGTCACCACCAGATGTGCAATTGCTACGGGACTACGCCGCAACATTGTAGAATCATTACAAAATTTATTCCATCAGCATAACGAATTGATGAAATTATTTATAGTTGCAATAGACCGAATGCCATCCGATAATCACAAAATAGTTATAAAAGCTGATAAAACACCAGTAGGTGAGCATCCACGACGATTCAATGCACCAACAATAAATGAAGTTGCTATTGTAATTGTTGGTGATCAGTTCGAGCCAAGAGATATAATTTTACATCGAAGAAATGATCAATTGCAACGAGTACCTGAAACACATCGCTCATATGATGCGCTCCAATATCCAATACTGTTTTGGCAAGGAGAAGATGGCTACCATTTTCAATTAAAAATGTTAAACCCAACTACTGGTAAATTTTAAAAAATTTTATTGCTCACAAACATTTAATTTATATTGGTTATTTATTATAGGTGATGAAACAAATAAAAAGATAATTAGCATGAATTACTATGCGTACAGACTCATGATTCGGGAGAATATGGAAAATCATATTTTGAAATGCCGCTAACTGTATCATCAGTATGTTGTAGATATGTATGCAAAAATAGAATCAGAGCGGCTATCATTTATTCGCCTAAATCAACGTCAATTACGATCGGAGGAATATATTCATCTACGTGATGCAATTAATAATGATGGCAATTTAAATGATCTTGGTCGATTAAAAATTCTACCAGCTACTTATACCGGCAGCCCACGTCATATGTATGAATATTCACAAGATGCTATGACATACGTTCGCAATTATGGTCGTCCTGATTTATTCATCACATTTACTTGTAACCCTATTTGGAATGAAATTAAAAAATGTTTATTGCCAGGACAATCGCAAACTGATCGTCATGACATCACAGCACGCGTATTTAAGCAGAAATTAAAGTCTCTGATGGATTTAATTGTAAAATCAAATGTTTTTGGCTTAGTTCGTTGCTGGATGTATTAGATCGAATGGCAGAAAAGAGGATTGCCACATGCTCATATTCTAATTTGGTGTGTTGATAAAATTCAGCCAAACGAAATCGATAATATTATTTCTGCTGAAATCCCAGACCCAACAATTGATCGAGAATTGTTCGAAATAATAAAGAAAAATATGATACATGGCCCATGTGGTGCATTTAATATGCATTCACCATGCATGATTAATGGCAAGTGTTCTAAGCGATATCCAAGACAATTGATTCCAGAAACAATAACAGGCAATGATGGATACCCTCAATATCGCCGACGTTCACCAGATAACAATGGTAAAAAATTAAATTTACTCGAGAACGATGACCATTGGGAAAATTCACTTGCCGATGCCTCACTGGCTGCTTCTCCATATCAAATTCGTATATTATTCGCAATTATAATATCAACATGCGGTCCATCAAAACCTTTAGAACTGTGGGAAAAATATAAAAATGCAATGACAGATGACATTTTATATCAAGCGCGTAATGCAACTGCAAGTCCAGGATTAGAATACTCTCCTGAGATGTATAATCAAGCATTAATATACATTGAGGATATTTGTTTAGTAATGGTGAATAAAACTCTGAATACATTGGGAATGACATCTCCAAATCCAGCCGTTACGGATGCTGTTAATCGTGAAATACAACGTGTACAAAATTACGATGCCAACGCATTAAACACATTTGTTCAGCATAATTTACCAAACTTAAATAAACAGCAAAACCACGTCTACGACACTATTATGAAAACTGACCATGCAGGAACTGGTGCAATTTATTTTCTAGATGCTCCAGGTGGTACTGGTAAAACTTATCTAATTTCGTTGCAAGATTTACGTGGCAATCAACAACCATTTGGGGGTGCTCTTATATTATTGGCAGGCGATTTTAGACAAACCTTGGCAGTCATATCACGATCAATACCAGCAGATGAACTAAATACGTGCTTAAAAGCATCTCATTTGTGGCGATATGTTAAAAAACGTTCACTAACGGTAAATATGCGCATACAATTACAAAATCATGCATCAGCCCGTTTATTTGCACGTCAATTATTGGATATTGGAAATGGCAAAATTGCTATGGACAATGCAACAGGACTCATCACATTGCCTGCAGATTGTTGTGTTTTAAAAGAATCAAAAGAAGGCTTAATTTCAAGTGTACATATATCCCAATATTGAGCGCAATTATTGGCAGCCAAAAACAAAGATGTTTGCGATATTAATGTTGATATTCAAAATAAAATAAGCGGAGAAATAAAAACATATAAATCCATTGATTGTGTTAATGATCCTGATGAAATTGTTAATTACCCAATTGAATTCTTAAATTCGCTTGACTTGCCAGGAACTCCTCACATTCTGCAGTTAAAAGTTGGTGTACCAATAATTCTATTACGCAATTTAAATCCATCACGGCTTTGTAATGGAACAAGATTAGCTATAAAAAAATTATTAAATAACATTATAGAAGAATACGACTTCACAAAGGTGAAGTCGTATTGATTCCACGTATACCAATAATGCCCGCAGATATGCCGTTTTCATTTAAACGCATACAATTTCCAGTACGTCTGGCATTTGCTATGACCATAAATAAATCCCAAGGTCTATCGCTGCAAGTACGTGGATTGAATCTTGAAACACCATGCTTCTCACATGGACAACTATGTATACGTTGGATGCTCACGTGTTGGTAACCCATCATCATTATTCGTATTCGCTAATGAAGGCAAAACCAAAAACGTAGTTTATCAAAAAGCATTGCAGTAAATATATAGTTATAATTTAAATAAAATATATAAAACATAATTTATAATTATAAAAATTTAAATTTTTACATTTTAAAATACATAAAATATAAAAAAAAAACATAAACTGTGTGTGTTATTACAATTTTCATTTTTGGATTTTTGAATAAAACATTTTTTTCTATTATATAAATAACTAAAAACACTGATTTTGATTTTCTTCGAGAGGCAGTTCAAAATAAAAGAAAAATTTGGGGCCAGCAACGCGGACCGGGCCCAGCTATCAAAAATAAATAAATCCATTATTTCTGCTTCGGTAAACGGTATTTGAACAATAATTGCTATGTCGATTTAGTGCCCCTTTCATTCTTCTTCGAAATATCAATCCGCTATGACTTTGCAACGGAACCAGACTTGCAGTGAAAATAAAATTTGAAGGCAAAACAACGTTTGCCCGGGTCAGCTAGTATATATATATATATATATATATATATATATATATATATATATATATATATATATATATATATATATATATATATATATATATATATATATATATATATATATATATATATATATATATATATATATATATATATATATATATATATATATATATATATATATATATATATACATATATGTATATATTTATATATATATATATATATATATATATATTTATTTATTTATTTATTTATTTATATATATACTCGTATATATATATATATTTATATTAGGGTGGGGCGATTAGTATGGAAGGAAAAAAATCTTAATAGGCGCTTCGCGTTTCTGATTCTTGGGATTGCACTGAGCAAAAAAGTCTACTAGACCATATGTCTACGGTGAAAATCGAGCTTCCAGATTTTGACTTGCAATTTTTTCTCAGACTTAATTTTTTTGGAAAATTTGCATGGGCCATAAGTTGAGATAGCCTATGGTAATGGTAATGGTTGTACGGGTTAGGCTAAGGCATTTATTCACTGCGACCAACTTCATCTATTGTGCGCCCCTTCGTACTTAAGTATTTAGTATACTTAGTATATCAAGGAATCGAACCAATTCCTTTGGAGAGAGCATTTGAAGGTCTTCATCTTCTAGTATATAGGAACCTAAGATCCTCTGTCTCCTATGGCCTAATGCATCACAGTTGGTGATTAAGTGTCCCATAGACTCCTCTTCATCACAGCAGAATCTGCAAATGCTCGTGCTAGATATACCTATTTTGTGTAGGTGTGTGTTGCAGGCGAAGTGGCCTGTTAATGCTCCAGAGAGTAATCTAAGGCATTTTTTGTTTAAAGTAAGAGCGATGTTTGCTTTATTAGCGTCAAAGCTCAGGAATTTTTTGGAGTGATTGAGGCCGTATATGCCATTCCAATATTCACTGATTTTATGTTGGATCCATTTTTTGGTCTCTTGTTGTATGTTGTTTTTATTAAAGCCAAAGAAGGGGGTGGGTCCAATAAATGATCCTTCAGCCCTTTTTTTAGCATAAAGGTCTGCCTTTTCGTTACCTTCGTGTCCTGGCACCCAAATCAGAAAGACCTGATTGTGGATGGCCAGTTCGTTGAGTGCGTTGTTACACTCTATAAGGACTTTTGATGTAAATGTGTAGCTTTTAAGAGCTTTGAGGAATGATTGACTGTCTGAGAGTGTCTTAATTTTCACTCCTTTAAGTCCTCTTTTAGAATAGATTTTCCACTGTTTCCATTATAGCATAGAGCTCGGCATGGAAAATCGTGGTATCTGTACTTAGGGTTATTGATTTGTGTGCTCTAGGTCCCACTATTCCTGCTCCTACTCCCTGGAGCGTTTTGGATCCATCTGTATACCATTTTGCGAATCATCGTTTAGCCATGTTGGGCTATCGTTCCACTCCTCCCTTGATGGGAATATGACATTGTACCTCTTGGTGAAATTGAGTACTAAGTCTGTGTGGTCACTTGTCTGGGTCATGTGGGAGGCATCTTTGACCAAATTTAGAATTTCTAGGTGTCCAGTGGAATTTGCTGATTTGAATTTTTCATTTGTGTGGATTGAGAGTGCTTGCCTTACAGCTTCCTCTTGTATTGCTAGGTGTAGCGGTGGTAAATTTAACAGCGCTTCCATGCCCGCAGTTGGGGTAGTTCTCACAGCCCCTGTGATGCTTAGGCATACCAGCCTTTGTAATTTGCACAGTTTAAATATGGCTGTTGTTTGTTTTGTTTTTCCCCACCATACCAATGCTCCATATAGTATGATGGGTCTAACCATTTGGGTGTATATTCAGAAGGTCATTTTGGGACTCAGACCCCAGGATTTTCATGATTGCCTTGGATTATTACAGATATGTCATCTGCATATCCAATTGTTTTGTTTCCTTTATTATTAAGGATCTGTATTAGGCTATCAACTAGTATGTACTATAGCAGTGGTGATAGTACTCCCCCTGCGGACATCCCTTTACCGCTGTAACATTCATGTTAACTTGCCCTAAAGAGTCTGTGGTTATTCTTTGGTTTAGCATATTGCTTACCCATTTTACTATTGCTGGATCTGCTCCCCTGTTGAAGAGTGCCAGTTCTATTGCTTGAACGTTCGCATTGTCGAAAGCGCCCTCAATGTCCATGAATGCACAGAGGGCTACCTCCTTTAGGCCTAGTACCTTTTCAATATCACGAACAATTATGTGCAGTGCTGTGACTGTAGATTTCCCTTTTTGATAAGCAAATTGTAGCTTATGTAGTGGAGTATTAGAGATTACCTCCTCTCTTAGGTAGCAGTCCAATATCTTTTCCATGGTTTTTAACATGAAGGATGTTAGACTGATTGGCCTGTAGGATTTGGGAGATTCAGGGGGTTTATTTCCAACCTTTGGTAGGAATATAGCCTTGACCTCTCGCCAAACCTTAGGAACGTATCCCAATATTAAAATAGATCTAAAGATTTGAACAAAAATTTGTATTAATCTCCTGGTCCCTTTAGAAAGTAGGGCTGGAAATATACCATCAGGTCCGGGTGATTTGTAGGGTTTAAACGAGTTGATTGCCTTTCAAATTTTACTATTCTGAAGATAGTAGAGTTTCTTGCCCTGTAGCGATTGTACGCTGACACCCCATGATCGTTTTCGCTGGTTGTGTTAGGCCGGCAATCAGGGAAATGAGTTTTAAGAAGAAGCCCTAGTGTATCATTAAAAATGTTTGTGAAAGTACCATCCGGTGCCTTTAGAGTTCCAATTGGATTAATTACCCCCTTGGACAGTGATTTTTGTATTCTGGCTGTCGTTGGGACATCTTTAAGTGCTTCACACAAGTTTTTCCATGAGTTCCTTTTTGATTTCCTCACTTCCTTGTTATATAGTGTCAGGGATTTCTTATATTCCTCCCATGTTTTGTATTTCTTTGCGTCATTGAATTTAGACCTTGCTATTCGACGCAAATTAGCTAGTTCCTTGTTCCACCAAGGGACATATATATATATATATATATATATATATATATATATATATATATATATATATATATATATATATATATAGATCAACCGCTCTTAAAAGCACAAAATTATTATACCCTACATACCTTTTTTAAAGGTAAAGGGTATAACAAATAATATAAGAGATTATTTCTGTATGGGCAGATATAAGAATATTGCTTGCTTTTATCTATGACAAACATATACGAAAATTCCCAAGCATCTAAGACGCAATAATGTAAATATGATTATTATATTTAAACAAGATGACATAAATCTTAAGCATATATATATAATGATCATGTTTTCGGTGATATGTCAATAAAACTTTTATGAAGATTTGTAGTGAATGTTGGAAAGATATATAATTATGGTTTTGTTGTTGTAAGTAAGGATGATTTAATATATAAAGGACGATATAGAAACATACTTGATAATTTAAAACAAGATCTATATATTATATGAAGCAGATCGATAGCAGATCGATACCAGACTGAAAGCAGATACTAACCAAATAACATTAGAGAAGAGAAAGATCAGTATGGAACGAAAATCTAAAAAATTTCAAAGTAAATACTATTTTCAACCTAAAACAAAACCTTTAAATGAAATAATTGGAAACTTGAAAAATAATGAAAATATTTCAAGGACTGTCTATGATGATAAATATGATGATGATAATATGTCTATTTCTTTTAATATAATGATAATGATAATATGATTAATGATTCATTAACAAATAGTCAGAAATCGCAAAAAATAATGTTGGTTAAAACAAACTAAAGAAATTAAAACAAATTAATTTATATCAAAACAAATTTAGAAAAATTAAATATAATTATTTTAAACCATATAATCGAAAATGACATGTATGTATATAGGCAATTAAAAGGGAAAAGTTATAACAAAATTACAGAACATAAGGAAGTTAAAAGGGAAAAAATAATGATGATGCTGAGTATATAGTTTATAATACAATTGTCCCTTCAATTACATTACAATCACCAACTCCAACGAAAGATAGATATGAAAACAAAACAAAAAATAAATAATTTATAAGAATAAAAAAAAATGATAATAAGAATGTTTTTTTATTGCATAATACAATACATCCTTTAATAACATCACATTCGAGAACTGCAATACAAACAAAGGTCTAGCGAAAGCGACAAATTGTTTTAATTATGATGATAAGAAACGGAAAAATGTAAGCACATGTTCGGACGCAAAAGTGATGAACAAGTAAATAATGATAGAAAAATAATTAAATTGTATGATAGCAGTATCATTAATTCAAGAAAATGATTTAAAAATTTAGAATTTCTCAAAGATAATAAAAAGTTAGATACACTAATGTCGATGAAAATGGAAGATGCCGATATGGTTGTATTGGTGTTAAAAGGTGGACTATGACCCTAGGGCTATTGGAATTAGTATTTCACACAAAACCTCTACATTACATTAAAAAACACTTGTAAAACTATAAAAAAAATTTTTATTAATGCAAATGCACACAAAAGTCATTATCAAGCAAATGCACAAATTAAAGGCACAAAAATATTTAAATATCAGTGCATAATTAATATATTATTTAATAAATGCTTAGGAAGAGGATTAAAATCGTTAATCAATCGTAAACCTAACTAAATATATTACGATGATCATAATAAAATAGTAGACAGATTACATTTACTTCTACGAGAATCAAATGAAAATTACTAATTTCTCTTTCATCTCCATATATTTTAATAGAATACATTTTTGATCGTAAGCTAATGAATACCTTCCTATTTTTCCCAATGCATTCATTTTGCATTATATCTAAAAAAATTGTATTAACCAATGGAAAAGTAAAAACATTTTGTTTTCGATATGCAGAGTTATCGAAATGTGAGTTGATATCATCTCGAATGTGATCATAGAAATCATTTGTGTTAATATTGTAAATAAATCATATTTTTCGCGTAGCGAGTCCGAGGGCCAGGCTCCAAAACTGATGCAAGCGCAGTCCTTGACTGCCAATAATTTAGGAAGGAGTCTAGTAGCCAAACTCATAAATAATAACAGGGTACAATAGGCCATCTCAACTTATGGCCCATACAAATCTCCTGGCCCAGATGGTGTCATGCCTTGCCTTCTTCAGAGGGGCTCGGACATAATTGCCTACAGTCTGGTCTGGATAATGAGCTCCAGTCTTCTGCTTGCCCACATTCTATTAAAATGGAGGGAGGAATAAGTGGTATACCCAAAGCAAGTAAACCGTCAGTTCAACTTCCTAAAGCGTATAGACCCATCAGCCTCAACTCCTTCATGATCAGAACAATGGAGAAGATGATTGACTGCCATATGAGACTAAACTATTTGAATGGCAAACTTTTATGTGGTAGTCAATTTGCTTACCAAATGGTCAAATCTACAACAACTGCTATATACAGCCTAAAACAAAATATTGAAAAGCCTCTCAAAGTGAAACAAATAGCCCTATGTGCGTTTTTGGATATCTCAGGTGCTTCGATAACTTGTCATTTGACGCTATCAAAAATGCATTAATCCGTAAGGATATTCCTCCCCTAATCTGCAACTGGATTATAAACATGCTAAAAACCAGAACCATCAATGTTGAGCTACAAGGAGCCAAAAAAGACATATACACAACCAGGGTGTGTCCGCAAGGAGGGGTACTTTCTCCCCTCCTCTGAACGTTGGTTATTGATGAACTCCTAGAGAAGTTAAATGGTCTGGGTTTCAGAACACAAGGTTACACTGATAATATAATCATATATATTGTGGGTGGCCAGGAGGAGACCATCTGCTATCTCCTACAACAGGCCCTAAGCATAACCAACAGCTGGTGCAGCGAAAAAGGACTATCTTTAAATCCACTGAAATCTACAATAGTTCCATTTACCAATCGAAGAAAGTCAATCTGATTAACTTTCGTTAAATGGATACATTTTAGAATATTCCAAAGAGGAAATGTCTAGCAGTAATCCTGGACAAAAAGCTCACTCTCGTCTAAATTTCACAACCAATAAAGCAACAAGAGCATTCTTTGCATGCCAACAGCTTTTTGGCAAAACCTGGGCAATCTCCTCAAAACTAATATACTGGTCATATAACACCATAGTTCGGCCAATGGATACTTATAGTAGGAATAACAGGAGCGATGCGTAGCTACTCTTGGAGTCACCACGGGCATTCCCCGGATAACCATAACAATTGAGAGATAGGCCTGTGGTGAGGGGATACGCTTTTAAGACATCTCCAACATAAAAGATGGAGCTCTTTGGAGGCATATGAAAGTACTTGATCCATTTCTGAATGACCCCTAACACGGTTTTCTGACAATATGTTGAGAAGCATGTATCCGAGAATGTCCGAGAAGACTAAACAGCAAGCTTATATGAGATATCCAAGCTGCCCTTAAGACACTGAGATCGTTCTACTATACGTCCAGATTGGCTGAAGAATATCATAAAATCCTCAATGAACTAGGCAAAGACAACAATGTCACACTTTGTTGGGTGCCTGGACATGAAGGACACGCTGGGAATGAAAGGGCGGACGGCTTCGTGAAAGCGGGGTATTTGACAGGACACTGCTCCCTAGGGAATCATCTTAATAAGATTCTGTGGACACAGCTCTGAAACATTAGGACATATTTTATGTGAGTGTCCAACCATCAGAAGTAAAATACAAAAATTTTTGGGGGAGTTCTTCACAGACCCTCATTTGGAAACTTCAACCTTTCAAAATGCTCCAATTCATAAAAAGTTAGAGTGAAACATTGGGGTTAGTAGGCACATTAAGTCCTTATGGGCCGCGGTGCTAGTACTCCCTGAAATAATAAATCTAAATTTGAATCGTAAATAAATGAGTCAGTATCCATAAATTTTAGATTGATATTTTCCTGATATTTAGGTTTCATGTAATCATAATGAAAATTATACATTTTCCTTTTTGATAATTCCAAAACAGTAAAATCAATGTAAATTAATTTATTATAACCAGTAAGTACTTTATTCATTTGAATTGCTATCATTTCACCAGAAAACTTGGATGCACTATGAAAATTAAATTTGACTATAAGAGCTCTAGCCCCCAATCTCCTACCTATACTCTCCCATTCACATACAAATTTTAACGTCTTATATTTTATTAATATTTTCATAGTTTTACAGTAGACTACATTATTTAACAACTTGAAAAAATTCTGTTCAAATAAATTTGTATCTAATGTCCTATGATAATTATTTAAATCAATGAACTTCTTTAACCAATATGATTGATTATTATTATTATTATTATTACTTGAAAAACAATAACTTAATTATTATTTTACATTGTAAGTCGAGCACTAGCTGCCAGGGTCTTCAGCTCGCTTTTACTAATTAAAGCTTATACACTAATTAAAGTTTATATACTGTTTAAAATATTTGTTTGATGACAAAAATTGTAGAATTTACATATGGTATCGGAGTGAACAAATTTTAATGGATTCGAAGGCGTTAAGTTTGGGAATATTTGGGATCTGATTTGGTTAAAATGAACGCAGTCGTTGAGGATGTGATATATGGTCAGTGTCGGAGAGTTGATGTATGGACATGATGCAGGGTGTGAGCCATTGAAATTGTGTTGGGGGGTCAAGTTGGAGTGACCTATGATTGATTAAATTTATGAATTCTATGCATTTTCTTTAAAACAATTCCATACTAATGTGGTTGATACCGTACTATGTATTTTCTTTTATTGCTCAAATCTGCTATTAACTTCTTATGTTTAATACCGTAAAATTTTTTTTCTGCAGAAAATGCTAAGTCGTTGTAATAGTTGTGTAATGAAGATGAATATTCTAAATCTACTTCTAATATATATGCATTCGGTGAATCATATTTAACATCATTTAAACTAAAATTTTCAAAATTTCAATGGGTTAAAACCCATTTTATATGGGAGATATAGTGACATAGCATAACTATATAAAATATTAACATGTAAATAAATTAGATAATTTGGTGCTTTACTGCAACCGTAATCACTCACATATATATTATTGACAATTTAATGTCGTTTTCTACACTGAAGAATTCCTCCCCCTGAACAATAAAATTATACAAATTAATATCGGTGAGCTGTTCTAAATTTATTTGTGCTGTTTTGAACATTGAGTCCTAAGACAAACCAGGTGTGGTAACATATTGACAGGGATCTAAATTAGAAATGTTTTTACACACTTTTCTAAAATTTTCAAAAACAATATAATAATAATCCTAATGATGAATTATATAATTATAAATGTTTTTACACACTTTTCTAAAATTTTCAAAAACATAATGTAGTAATAAGACCATCTACTTTGAAATATAATAATGAATAATCAGATAAATTTGTACATTTGAACGCATCCCATACCATTTGAGCATGTTCATATGAACTATCTTATTACTACATTATGTTTTTGAAAATTTTAGAAAAGTGTGTAAAAACATTTATAATTATATAATTCATCATTTAGATTATTGAAGAAACACGAAAGTGGTGGTAATTGGGTATGTTTCAGACACTCCAAAGAATGTAGATAATCATTTACATTTCATTAATTCAAACTCATTGTCATTGTTTTAAACCGGTTTTTCAACATTTAAAGCTGTATTGGTTAAGTAACCTGCTAGACTTTGTAAACTCGATGTCATAAATCTATATGAATCTAGAAAGTTCAATAGTATCAGTATCATTTACAAAAATTGTCTTCCATATAGACACACACAATTCCTTATTTAAAGGAATAATATTTTTACACCTTTAATAGATGAAAGTTCCTTTATAAACAAATGAGACTCCTAGCCGAAATATGATTGAAAAAAATTGGAATGAAATTTGATATTATAAATTACATTCATTATGTGTAGTAATAATAACCAATTAAATGGCTACAACACACAAATGATTTCCAAATATATGACAAATTTTATATCTTTTGTTGTTTCTGTTGAATGGGGTATAAGGTCAGGTGTATATATTTTTAGTATAGTTAAGTTTTGGTCTGTTGAATTTTTTTTATGGTAAATTCGTTTCCAGTGGTGGTAAAACTTCCCTTTACGGTTTTGCTCTTAACTATTCGTTCGAGCGAATTTTAGACAACTTTTGCAGCGAATGCTCAGGTGGGGCGAAGAGCGGCCTTTCGCATACAAAAGTTGGACTATTAACAGGCTCGAAGTGTGAATGGGTGTGCGTGTTTGAATGGAACGAGTGCCTCTGTGGTCAATGCTAGAATGTTAAAAATGTTATTTGTTTGACCTTCGTAGCTCCGCTGTTGTTTAGTTAGGTACTAGTGGGTTGAATAAAGACGGCAGGTGGGCGTTGGAAATCATAGTGTGAGTAGGTAGCTAGAGAAGGCGAGCCGGAGACAATGTAACGGGGGAGAGTTGAAAAGGAAGTTTTAAATTATAGAAGGATAGGAATGGATTAGTAGTTTTGGCTGAGAAGCGTGAAGTCCATTTTTTCTTGCTGTATTTTTTTGTGCGGATGATTTTTCTGCGAAGCGGGAGTTTGTATTTGTTGAAATTAACCATCAACCTCGTAGTTGGTAAAAATAATAATTCTGTAGCCGGAATGTGGCAGATCCAGCGCGGCCATCCGAGCAGCCAAGTCGGTAGTTTTAAGATCATATATTTCTATATTTATTTTAATAATTATAATAAATGAGAGTTGTCATTAGTCGTCAATTCAGTATAAAAATTAAAATTATTTCCCAATGAACTGAAATGTAATAATAATAGAAAAAAACGAGTTAATGCAACAAATGAAGGGTAATAATGAGACACCGTTGTTTAGAGTGCGGTGGAACGAGAGACTACTTAAACAGCATTTTATCAGTGAGTTCGCCACCTGCAGTTAGCGTAGTTTTCTGGATGTACAGAGTGCAATAGTTGAAGGCCCAGGTTTGATTCCTAGGAGGATTCATATATGGTTTGCTGTGGATTTCTGAGATATAATATATACTTTAGGAAAAATTACTATGTTATATATATAAATATATATATATATATATATATATATATATATATATATATATAGAAATATATATATATATATATATATATATATATATATATATATATATATATATAAATATATATATATATATATATATATATATATATATATATATATATATATAAATATATATATATATATATATATATATATATATATAAATATATATATATATATATATATATATATATATATATATATATATATATATATATATATATATATATATATATATACAGGGTGGCCCAAATAAGACCAGCTGATGTGAAACACAAATATCTTTTTTATTTTTTAACATAATTTATTTTTTCTTTTTGCAGATTATAACTGAACTCTGGGAAATTTAAAATGAATACGTACAGTCCACAACAACGCATTAAAATTATCGAATTTTATTATTCTTCTCAACGATCAATTGTTCTGACGCAGCGAAATTATCGATGAAGCGCATTTCCATTTAAGTGGTTATATGAATACACAAAACTGTAGGTTGTGGGGCTCCGAAAATCCAAGGGCAATACATCAGCATCAGTCACACCCAATCAGATGCACTGTTTGGTGCCGTGCTATGGCCACAAAAATCATCGGCCCATATTTCTTTGAGAATGAGGATGAAACGCCAGAAACGGTCTCCGGGGCCTCTTACAGAACAATGATCGAAAACTTTTTGCGGCCAATGGTGGAGCAACATCCTAATTTGTGGTTTCAACAAGATGGAGCTACTGCGCATACTGCTAGGCAAACTATTGACATGCTGCGTGAAATTTTTGGTGAACGCATAATTTCAAGAAATTCAGATTTCCTTTGGCCTCCTCGTTCACCAGATTTAACAGCGCCCGATTTTTTTTATGGGGATATTTAAAAGACAAAGTGTATGTTAACAAACCACAGATACTTGGACAGCTCAAGCAGAATTTTCAAGACGAAATACGGCGCCTGCAACCAGAAACATTTCGCCGTGTAATGCAAAATGCGCTAAAAAGAGCCAATGCCTGTATCGAGCAAAATGGTGGTCATTTGTCTGATGTCATATTTCACACATAGTCCATTTCAATTTCGATAAAATGTATTTAACATATTAAAATAAATCATATTAAAAAACCCGTTATTACAAGAGTTACACGAGTTTAACATCACTAGGTCTCATTTGGGCCACCCTGTATATATATATATATACAGTATACAGGCAGTACCAACCATTTTGGATTGTCAGTTTGTTTTTGACAGATAAAAAGGTTAGTCGTGTTTTGGTGTGCTCTTCGATTTTGTACTATTCGAAAAAATGGATCAAAGAAACTGTAATCAGTTTTGTGTAAAAAATGAAATGAAACGCGCAAGGACATTTGAAATGTTGACTGTGGCCTTTGGCGAGTCTACTATGAGCAGAACACAAGTTCAATTGTGGTATAATCGGTTTAAGGAAGGCCGAGAAGATGTCAATGACGATGCTCGTCCTGGTCGCCCGAGCACGTCAACAGCCGATGAAATCATTGACGCAGTGAAGAAAATGATTTTGGATAATCATCAAATCACTATCAGAGAGGTTGCTGATGATGTTGGCATATCGTTCGGCTCATGCCAAGCTAGTTTTACGGATGTTTTAGGCATGAAACGTGCGGCAGCGAAGATTGTTCCAAAATTGCTAAATTTTGAGCAAAAACAACGTCGCATGGACATCGCTCAGGAGCTGTTTTTGGCCAAAAACAAAACCGTTATCATGCCTCAACCACCGTATTCACCGGACTTGGCCCCCGCTGACTTTTTCCTCTTTCCAAAACTGAAGACACCGATGAAAGGGAAGCGTTTTGCTACTATTGAGGAGATAAAAGAAAAATCGAAACAGGAGCTTTTGGCGATACCAAAAAAAGCGTTTCAGAACTGTTTCGAGGATTGGAAAAAACGCTGGCATAAGTGTATTATATCTGAGGGGAATTACTTTGAAGGTGACACGATAGTTGTTGATGAATAAATAAATACTTTATTTTTTGGATCACACAATAACGGTTATTTTTTGATCACACCTCGTATATATATATATATATATAGAACAACCGCTCTTAAAAGCACAAAATTATTATACCCTATATACCTTTTTTAAAGGTAAAGGGTATAACAAATAATATAAGAGATTATTTCTGTATGGGCAGATATAAGAATATTGCTTGCTTTTATCTATGACAAACATATACGAAAATTCCCAAGCATCTAAGACGCAATAATGTAAATATGATTATTATATTTAAACAAGATGACATAAATCTTAAGCATATATATATAATGATCATGTTTTCGGTGATATGTCAATAAAACTTTTATGAAGATTTGTAGTGAATGTTGGAAAGATATATAATTATGGTTTTGTTGTTGTAAGTAAGGATGATTTAATATATAAAGGACGATATAGAAACAAACTTGATAATTTAAAACAAGATCTATATATTATATGAAGCAGATCGATAGCAGATCGATACCAGAATGAAAGCAGATACTAACCAAATAACATTAGAGAAGAGAAAGATCAGTATGGAACGAAAATCTAAAAAATTGCAAAGTAAATACTATTTTCAACCTAAAACAAAACCTTTAAATGAAATAATTGGAAACTTGAAAAATAATGAAAATATTTCAAGGACTGTCTATGATGATAAATATGATGATGATAATATGTCTATTTCTTTTAATATAATGATAATGATAATATGATTAATGATTCATTAACAAATAGTCAGAAATCGCAAAAAATAATGTTGGTTAAAACAAACTAAAAAAATTAGAACAAATTAATTTATATCAAAACAAATTTAGAAAAATTAAATATAATTATTTTAAACCATATAATCGAAAATTACATGTATGTATATAGGCAATTAAAAGGGAAAAGTTATAACAAAATTACAGAACATAAGGAAGTTAAAAGGGAAAAAATAATGATGATGCTGAGTATATAGTTTATAATACAATTGTCCCTTCAATTACATTACAATCACCAACTCCAACGAAAGATAGATATGAAAACAAAACAAAAAATAAATAATTTATAAGAATAAAAAAAAAATGATCATAAGAATGTTTTTTTATTGCATAATACAATACATCCTTTAATAACATCACATTCGAGAACTGCAATACAAACAAAGGTCTAGCGAAAGCGACAAATTGTTTTAATTATGATGATAAGAAACGGAAAAATGTAAGCACATGTTCGGACGCAAAAGTGATGAACAAGTAAATAATGATAGAAAAATAATTAAATTGTATGATAGCAGTATCATTAATTCAAGAAAATGATTTAAAAATTTAGAATTTCTCAAAGATAATAAAAAGTTAGATACACTAATGTCGATGAAAATGGAAGATGCCGATATGGTTGTATTGGTGTTAAAAGGTGGATTATGACCCTAAGGCTATTGGAATTAGTATTTCACACAAAACCTCTACATTACATTAAAAAACACTTGTAAAACTATAAAAAAAATTTTTATCAATGCAAATGCACACAAAAGTCATTATCAAGCAAATGCACAAATTAAAGGCACAAAAATATTTAAATATCAGTGCATAAATAATATATTATTTAATAAATGCTTAGGAAGAGGATTAAAATCGTTAATCAATCGTAAACCTAACTAAATATATTACGATGATCATAATAAAATAGTAGACAGATTACATTTACTTCTATCTTCAGAAAGCGTTGGGCATAGAAATCACAAAATCGGAATAATTGATATTATCGAAGAACTGAATAAAACTAATATAATTCAATAAAACACAAATTAGAAACTACGTGGTGGTGTGCTCGCAAAGCACAAAAATTTGTTTTATAAAAAAATTTGGAGAAAGTTCAGTTAATTAAAGATTCAAAATTAAAGACAATTATAACTAAAACCCTTGGTTTTAGCATAGATAAACAATACTAATATATTAATAAGAAAGAAATTACTAATTTGAGTGTACCTAGTGAAGTTAATGATGCAGTTACTAAAGCATATTATATTAAAAATAATGAACTATTAACAATGAAAATAGAAGAATTCAAAACCGAATACGAGAATCAAATGAAAATTACTAATTTCTCTTTCATCTCCATATATTTTAATAGAATACATTTTTGATCGTAAGCTAATGAATACCTTCCTATTTTTCCCAATGCATTCATTTTGCATTATATCTAAAAAAATTGTATTAACCAATGGAAAAGTAAAAACATTTTGTTTTCGATATGCAGAGTTATCGAAATGTGAGTTGATATCATCTCGAATGTGATCATAGAAATCATTTGTGTTAATATTGTAAATAAATCATATTTTTCGCGTAGGGAGTCCGTGGGCCAGGCTCCAAAACTGATGCAAGCGCTGTCCTTGACTGCCAATAATTTAGGAAGGAATCTAGTAGCCAAACTCATAAATAATAACAGGGTACAATAGGCCATCTCAACTTATGGCCCATACAAATCTCCTGGCCCAGATGGTGTCATGCCTTGCCTTCTTCAGAGGGGCTCGGACATAATTGCCTACAGTCTGGTCTGGATAATGAGCTCCAGTCTTCTGCTTGCCCACATTCTATTAAAATGGAGGGAGGAATAAGTGGTATACCCAAAGCAAGTAAACCGTCAGTTCAACTTCCTAAAGCGTATAGACCCATCAGCCTCAACTCCTTCATGATCAGAACAATGGAGAAGATGATTGACTGCCATATGAGACTAAACTATTTGAATGGCAAGCTTTTATGTGGTAGTCAATTTGCTTACCAAATGGTCAAATCTACAACAACTGCTATATACAGCCTAAAACAAAATATTGAAAAGCCTCTCAAAGTGAAACAAATAGCCCTATGTGCGTTTTTGGATATCTCAGGTGCTTCGATAACTTGTCATTTGACGCTATCAAAAATGCATTAATCCGTAAGGATATTCCTCCCCTAATCTGTAACTGGATTATAAACATGCTAAAAACCAGAATCATCAATGTTGAGCTACAAGGAGCCAAAAAAGACATATACACAACCAGGGTGTGTCCGCAAGGAGGGGTACTTTCTCCCCTCCTCTGAACGTTGGTTATTGATGAACTCCTAGAGAAGTTAAATGGTCTGGGTTTCAGAACACAAGGTTACACTGATAATATAATCATATATATTGTGGGTGGCCAGGAGGAGACCATCTGCTATCTCCTACAACAGGCCCTAAGCATAACCAACAGCTGGTGCAGCGAAAAAGGACTATCTTTAAATCCACTGAAATCTACAATAGTTCCATTTACCAATCGAAGAAAGTCAATCTGATTAACTTTCGTTAAATGGATACATTTTAGAATATTCCAAAGAGGAAATGTCTAGCAGTAATCCTGGACAAAAAGCTCACTCTCGTCTAAATTTCACAACCAATAAAGCAACAAGAGCATTCTTTGCATGCCAACAGCTTTTTGGCAAAACCTGGGCAATCTCCTCAAAACTAATATACTGGTCATATAACACCATAGTTCGGCCAATGGATACTTATAGTAGGAATAACAGGAGCGATGCGTAGCTACTCTTGGAGTCACCACGGGCATTCCCCGGATAACCATAACAATTGAGAGATAGGCCTGTGGTGAGGGGATACGCTTTTAAGACATCTCCAACATAAAAGATGGAGCTCTTTGGAGGCATATGAAAGTACTTGATCCATTTCTGAATGACCCCTAACACTGTTTTCTGACAATATGTTGAGAAGCATGTATCCGAGAATGTCCGAGAAGACTAAACAGCAAGCTTATATGAGATATCCAAGCTGCCCTTAAGACACTGAGATCGTTCTACTATACGTCCAGATTGGCTGAAGAATATCATAAAATCCTCAATGAACTAGGCAAAGACAACAATGTCACACTTTGTTGGGTGCCTGGACATGAAGGACACGCTGGGAATGAAAGGGCGGACGGCTTCGTGAAAGCGGGGTATTTGACAGGACACTGCTCCCTAGGGAATCATCTTAATAAGATTCTGTGGACACAGCTCTGAAACATTAGGACATATTTTATGTGAGTGTCCAACCATCAGAAGTAAAATACAAAAATTTTTGGGGGAGTTCTTCACAGACCCTCATTTGGAAACTTCAACCTTTCAAAATGCTCCAATTCATAAAAAGTTAGAGTGAAACATTGGGGTTAGTAGGCACATTAAGTCCTTAAGGGCCGCGGTGCTAGTACTCCCTGAAATAATAAATCTAAATTTGAATCGTAAATAAATGAGTCAGTATCCATAAATTTTAGATTGATATTTTCCTGATATTTAGGTTTCATGTAATCATAATGAAAATTATACATTTTCCTTTTTGATAATTCCAAAACAGTAAAATCAATGTAAATTAATTTATTATAACCAGTAAGTACTTTATTCATTTGAATTGCTATCATTTCACCAGAAAACTTGGATGCACTATGAAAATTAAATTTGACTATAAGAGCTCTAGCCCCCAATCTCCTACCTATACTCTCCCATTCACATACAAATTTTAACGTCTTATATTTTATTAATATTTTCATAGTTTTACAGTAGACTACATTATTTAACAACTTGAAAAAATTCTGTTCAAATAAATTTGTATCTAATGTCCTATGATAATTATTTAAATCAATGAACTTCTTTAACCAATATGATTGATTATTATTATTATTATTATTATTACTTGAAAAACAATAACTTAATTATTATTTTACATTGTAAGTCGAGCACTAGCTGCCAGGGTCTTCAGCTCGCTTTTACTAATTAAAGCTTATACACTAATTAAAGTTTATATACTGTTTAAAATATTTGTTTGATGACAAAAATTGTAGAATTTACATATGGTATCGGAGTGAACAAATTTTAATGGATTTGAAGGCGTTAAGTTTGGGAATATTTGGGATCTGATTTGGTTAAAATGAACGCAGTCGTTGAGGATGTGATATATGGTCAGTGTCGGAGAGTTGATGTATGGACATGATGCAGGGTGTGAGCCATTGAAATTGTGTTGGGGGGTCAAGTTGGAGTGACCTATGATTGATTAAATTTATGAATTCTATGCATTTTCTTTAAAACAATTCCATACTAATGTGGTTGATACCGTACTATGTATTTTCTTTTATTGCTCAAATCTGCTATTAACTTTTTATGTTTAATACCGTAAAATTTTTTTTCTGCAGAAAATGCTAAGTCGTTGTAATAGTTGTGTAATGAAGATGAATATTCTAAATCTACTTCTAATATATATGCATTCGGTGAATCATATTTAACATCATTTAAATTAAAATTTTCAAAATTTCAATGGGTTAAAACCCATTTTATATGGGAGATATAGTGACATAGCATAACTATATAAAATATTAACATGTAAATAAATTAGATAATTTGGTGCTTTACTGCAACCGTAATCACTCACATATATATTATTGACAATTTAATGTCGTTTTCTACACTGAAGAATTCCTCCCCCTGAACAATAAAATTATACAAATTAATATCGGTGAGCTGTTCTAAATTTATTTGTGCTGTTTTGAACATTGAGTCCTAAGACAAACCAGGTGTGGTAACATATTGACAGGGATCTAAATTAGAAATGTTTTTACACACTTTTCTAAAATTTTCAAAAACAATATAATAATAATCCTAATGATGAATTATATAATTATAAATGTTTTTACACACTTTTCTAAAATTTTCAAAAACATAATGTAGTAATAAGACCATCTACTTTGAAATATAATAATGAATAATCAGATAAATTTGTACATTTGAACGCATCCCATACCATTTGAGCATGTTCATATGAACTATCTTATTACTACATTATGTTTTTGAAAATTTTAGAAAAGTGTGTAAAAACATTTATAATTATATAATTCATCATTTAGATTATTGAAGAAACACGAAAGTGGTGGTAATTGGGTATGTTTCAGACACTCCAAAGAATGTAGATAATCATTTACATTTCATTAATTCAAACTCATTGTCATTGTTTTAAACCGGTTTTTCAACATTTAAAGCTGTATTGGTTAAGTAACCTGCTAGACTTTGTAAACTCGATGTCATAAATCTATATGAATCTAGAAAGTTCAATAGTATCAGTATCATTTACAAAAATTGTCTTCCATATAGACACACACAATTCCTTATTTAAAGGAATAATATTTTTACACCTTTAATAGATGAAAGTTCCTTTATAAACAAATGAGACTCCTAGCCGAAATATGATTGAAAAAAATTGGAATGAAATTTGATATTATAAATTACATTCATTATGTGTGGTAATAATAACCAATTAAATGGCTACAACACACAAATGATTTCCAAATATATGACAAATTTTATATCTTTTGTTGTTTCTGTTGAATGGGGTATAAGGTCAGGTGTATATATTTTTAGTATAGTTAAGTTTTGGTCTGTTGAATTTTTTTTATGTTAAATTCGTTTCCAGTGGTGGTAAAACTTCCCTTTACGGTTTTGCTCTTAACTATTCGTTCGAGCGAATTTTAGACAACTTTTGCAGCGAATGCTCAGGTGGGGCGAAGAGCGGCCTTTCGCATACAAAAGTTGGACTATTAACAGGCTCGAAGTGTGAATGGGTGTGCGTGTTTGAATGGAACGAGTGCCTCTGTGGTCAATGCTAGAATGTTAAAGATGTTATTTGTTTGACCTTCGTAGCTCCGCTGTTGTTTAGTTAGGTACTAGTGGGTTGAATAAAGACGGCAGGTGGGCGTTGGAAATCATAGTGTGAGTAGGTAGCTAGAGAAGGCGAGCCGGAGACAATGTAACGGGGGAGAGTTGAAAAGGAAGTTTTAAATTATAGAAGGATAGGAATGGATTAGTAGTTTTGGCTGAGAAGCGTGAAGTCCATTTTTTCTTGCTGTATTTTTTTGTGCGGATGATTTTTCTGCGAAGCGGGAGTTTGTATTTGTTGAAATTAACCATCAACCTCGTAGTTGGTAAAAATAATAATTCTGTAGCCGGAATGTGGCAGATCCAGCGCGGCCATCCGAGCAGCCAAGTCGGTAGTTTTAAGATCATATATTTCTATATTTATTTTAATAATTATAATAAATGAGAGTTGTCATTAGTCGTCAATTCAGTATAAAAATTAAAATTATTTCCCAATGAACTGAAATGTAATAATAATAGAAAAAAACGAGTTAAAGCAACAAATGAAGGGTAATAATGAGACACCGTTGTTTAGAGTGCGGTGGAACGAGAGACTACTTAAACAGCATTTTATCAGTGAGTTCGCCACCTGCAGTTAGCGTAGTTTTCTGGATGTACAGAGTGCAATAGTTGAAGGCCCAGGTTTGATTCCTAGGAGGATTCATATATGGTTTGCTGTGGATTTCTGAGATATAATATATACTTTAGGAAAAATTACTATGTTATATATATAAATATATATATATATATATATATATATATATATATATATAGAAATATATATATATATATATATATATAAATATATATATATATATATATATATATTAGTATATATATATATATATATATATATATAATATATATATATATATATATATATATATTATATATATATATATATATATATATATATATATATATATATATACAGGGTGGCCCAAATAAGACCAGCTGATGTGAAACACAAATATCTTTTTTATTTTTTAACATAATTTATTTTTTCTTTTTTGCAGATTATAACTGAACTCTGGGAAATTTAAAATGAATACGTACAGTCCACAACAACGCATTAAAATTATCGAATTTTATTATTCTTCTCAACGATCAATTGTTCTGACGCAGCGAAATTATCGATGAAGCGCATTTCCATTTAAGTGGTTATATGAATACACAAAACTGTAGGTTGTGGGCTCCGAAAATCCAAGGGCAATACATCAGCATCAGTCACACCCAATCAGATGCACTGTTTGGTGCCGTGCTATGGCCACAAAAATCATCGGCCCATATTTCTTTGAGAATGAGGATGAAACGCCAGAAACGGTCTCCGGGGCCTCTTACAGAACAATGATCGAAAACTTTTTGCGGCCAATGGTGGAGCAACATCCTAATTTGTGGTTTCAACAAGATGGAGCTACTGCGCATACTGCTAGGCAAACTATTGGACATGCTGCGTGAAATTTTTGGTGAACGCATAATTTCAAGAATTCAGAATTCCTTTGGCCTCCTCGTTCACCAGATTTAACAGCGCCCGATTTTTTTTTATGGGGATATTTAAAAGACAAAGTGTATGTTAACAAACCACAGATACTTGGACAGCTCAAGCAGAATTTTCAAGACGAAATACGGCGCCTGCAACCAGAAACATTTCGCCGTGTAATGCAAAATGCGCTAAAAAGAGCCAATGCCTGTATCGAGCAAATGGTGGTCATTTGTCTGATGTCATATTTCACACATAGTCCATTTCAATTTCGATAAAATGTAATTTAACATATTAAAATAAATCATATTAAAAAACCCGTTATTACAAGAGTTACACGAGTTTAACATCACTAGGTCTCATTTGGGCCACCCTGTATATATATATATACAGTATACAGGCAGTACCAACCATTTTGGATTGTCAGTTTGTTTTTGACAGATAAAAAGGTTAGTCGTGTTTTGGTGTGCTCTTCGATTTTGTACTATTCGAAAAAATGGATCAAAGAAACTGTATTCAGTTTTGTATAAAAAAATGAAATTAAATGCGCAAGGACATTTGAAATGTTGACTGTGGCCTTTGGCGAGTCTACTATGAGCAGCACACAAGTTCAATTATGGTATAACCGGTTTAAGGAAGGCCGAGAAGATGTCAATGACGATGCTCGTCCCGGTCGCCCGAGCACGTCAACAACCGATGAAAACATGACGCAGTGAAGAAAATGATTTGGATAATCGTCGAATCACTATCAGAGTGGTTGCTGATGATGTTGGCATATCATTCGGCTCATGCCAAGCAATTTTTACGGATGTTTTAGCCATGAAACGTGCGGCAGCGAAGATTGTTCCAAATTGCTAAATTTTGAGCAAAAACAACGTCGCATGGGACATCGCTCAGGACCTGTTTTTGGCCAAAAACAAAGCCGTTATCATGCCTCAACACCGTATTCACCGTTCTTGGCCACCCGCTGACTTTTTCCTCTTTCCAAAACTGAAGACACCGATGAAAGGAAAGCGTTTTGCTACGATATAGGAGATAAAAGAAAAATCGAAATAGGAGCTGCGATACCAAAAAAAGCGTTTCAGAAGTGTTTCGGAGGATTGGAAAAAACGCTGGCATAAGTGTATTATATCTGAGGGGAATTACTTTGAAGGCGACAAGATAGTTGTTGATGAATAAATAAAAACTTTATTTTTTGATCATACAATGACGGTTATTTTTTTATCACACCTCGTATATACATATATTACATATACGAGTATATATATATATTATATATATAAACATATATATATATATAAATTTATATATAATTTATATATATATATATATATATATATATATATATATATATATATATATATGTATATATATATATATATATATATATATATATATATATATATATATTATAGTATATATATATATATATATATATATATATATATATAATTATATATATATATATATATATATATATATATGTGTGTGTGTGTGTGTGTGTGTGTGTGTGTGTGTGTATGTGGCGACATCGCTATCTCCATCTAGTTGTCGGGTTCGGCGCCTCTAGCAAGTGTTGTTCCGCGCACCATCTATTGACGCCGCACTTCGTGTTCAAGGCGAGCGGAACTACCCTGTTTGTTGGCTGCCGAATGGCGGATATCATGTTTCTGGTCCGTTAATTCTTTCCTTTCTGACTGCTGCGCCTGACGGACGTCCCCAGAAATCTGTTCAGATCGTGCTCAAGCGATCGTTTTATTAAAATGAAATTCCATTTTAATAATTACCATTTCCCTTTCTTATTAAACTAAATTTAAATCTAGTTTATTATTTTTTATTTATTTGCGACGCGACGAAAGCCACAACAGCGAAATTGGTGACCCCAACGTGTTCAAGGAGTACGCAATCGCCCCACTCTGAGGGGTACGAAAAAATCAACGAACGAGGTAAGGTGCTACACGCGCCCCCGGGATCCAGGCCTGCATCGCCTACACCGCTGGAGCACCAGCAATGGGAGCAGGCAGTCAGTGGCACAGCTTGTGGCATTAACGCGGCAGAACCAGGAGTTCCCGCGCAAGGTTATGTCTCCATTCCAGAGGAGTCGCGCTGATACCCGCGGTCTCAGCCGGCACTTCGATCGCTCCGCAACGCGTAGCTACTGTTGGTATCACCGTAAGTACGGAGCAGCGGCGCAGTTGTGCCGACCACTGTGCGCGTTTGTTGCCGTCGCGATCGTGGCCGCAGCATCGACTCCGACGGGAAACTAACACTGCCGACGCCAACCTGGGGAAGCGACACCTCCACGTATTCGACCAGATGCCGTCCACGCGGTTCCTCGTAGATTCGGGATCAGTGGTCTCCTTACTCTTGAGGGGAACAGTTGCCGGCAAGTTACAGTGGAACGACCTAATGCTGTACGCTGCCAACTCATCGCCGATCGCCACATATGGACAGCTCACGATGAAACTCAACTTTGCCGTGCGGCGAGTGTTCACTTGGGCGTTCATTGTAACTGACATACAAATAATACTGGAAGCTGACTTTCTGGCATACTATGGACTCCTCGTAGACCTGAGGGGACGACGCATCGTGGACCCTCTCACCAATATCGCTTCAACGGGCCGCATTGACTCAGAGCAAATCTATGGCATCTCCACAGTAGCTCGCATTGATGCATCGTCCTCACGGAGGTCTCTGCCGTTCTCGAGCGCCCCCGTAGCCTCATCGGTGAACGACTCGCTGCAGCCAAAGCATAGTTTTCTGATCTCCTGGACAAGGTAGTGATACGCCCATCATTGAACCTATAGGCTAGTCCGCTGCACATGGCATCAAAGCCGAATGGAAAGTGGCGAGTCACTGGCGACTACCGCCGCCTCAATGCGTGCACCTTGCCAGATCGATATAAATTGCCGATTATCGAGGACCTGATCCAGGTGAGTCGGGAAAATGTCTTCTCTGCAATAGAACTTCAGAAAGCCTTCTACCAAATCCCGGTCGCCAAAGCTGACATCCCGAAATGTGCGTCACAACACCACTAGGCCTGCGTAACTCTGCGGAAACGCTGCAGCGGGTAATTAATAAACTGCTGAGGAAACTCTCCTTAGTGAGGGTTTACGTAGACGAACCGCTCATCTCATCTGAGACGCATGACGAACACCTACACCATTTGAGCCAGCTGTTTGAGACGCTGAAAGCGGTGAATCTGCGCATCAACCTGGACAAATGCCAACTTAGTGCTCAGGAGGTTATCTTTACTGGGTATCAGGTCTCCAATGAGGGGTATAGGCCACCGCACCCGAAGATCAAGGCGATCGACGCCTTTCCTATCCCGGCAGACTCTACCCAGCTGAGACATTTCTTGGTATGCTCAACTTCTACCGCTGGTGTGTACTGCATACAGCGGAACTACAGGCCCCTCTTAACGAATTTCTGAACAACAACTGCAAGAAGAAGGCGGCGATCAGCTGGACGATGCAAACGGAGCAGGCGTTCCAGCGGAGCAAGGCGAGTATCGCAGCGGCTACCGATTCAGCGTTTTTCTCGCCTACTGCGACAATTGCATTTTCTAATGCTAATTTACATAAGATAGTGCGAGACGAAGTGAATCTGAATGAGCCACAAGGTAATGCTTGACGATGAAGGGCGTTCACGTCGTGTTCCCCAGCATTTGCTGCAGTAATTGGACTTAATGGAAAGCAATAAATTATTGTATGTCCCCCGTTCTCTTAACATGATCAAGGGCCAACAGGAGATAATTCTCAAATTTAAAAAGCGTAATCGCCAGAATCCAGGACAAATTCACAGACTCAAATTACATTTGGTACTGCTGAAGCGATTTTATGTCGGTTTTGTATTATGGAAGCAAATATATATATATATATATATATATATATATATATATATATATATATATATATATATATATATATATATATATATATATATATATATATATATATACATATATATATATATATATATATATATATATATATATATATATATATATATATATATATATATATATATATATATTTGCTTCCATAATACAAAACCGACATAAAATCGCTTCAGCAGTACCAAATGTAATTTGAGTCTGTGAATTTGTCCTGGATTCTGGCGATTACGCTTTTTAAATTTGAGAATTATCTCCTGTTGGCCCTTGATCATGTTAAGAGAACGGGGGACATACAATAATATATATATATATATATTGTAACGAACCCTTTTCTTTCGCCTGGGTAATGCTCGCCGGACTGCCAGGAGTCGTTTAAAGAAAATAACTTTGAGTTTGCTTAGTTTGGTTATATTCAATACTTTATTTAATTTATTAAATTAAATCTTTGAGTTAAAGCTAATACTCAGCTAATAAGCTAGACTACTACAGTAACAAAGTCTCGGTACAACATTGGTAATTCTGGGAATTAGTGGAGTACCGATTACAAACCATATAATCCACTAATTCAGAATGGTCTCAGTAAGCGTCGTACTTCTTGGTATTAGTGGAGTAGCGATTACAAACCATATAATCCACTAATCCAGTAAGCGTTTGAAATTCTGAGCATTAGTGGAGTACCGATTACAAACCATATAATCCACTAATTCAGAATGGTCTCAGTAAGCGGTCGTACTTCTTGGTATTAGTGGAGTACCGATTAGAAACCATATAATCCACTAATCCAGTAAGCGTTTGTAGTTCTGAGCATTAATGGAGTACCGATTACAAATCACATAATCCACTAATGCAGAATGGCCTCAGTACAGTTGCATCAAATGCTGGAGCCAAAAGTCTGGGTGCATCGATGTGTCTTCCTAAAGATCTGTGCGTCTATGTTTCTTCCTCGATGGCTGTTCAAGTAAAGTAGCTCTGTCCGTCGATGTGTCTTCGTTGGTTGCTAGAGAAGAAAATAACTATGTCGATGAGCCGTCGTCAATGGCTGTTCAGGAAAAGAGCAACTGTGGATGCGTAGTCGTCGGTGGCTGATGAAGTAAAGAGCTATTGTCGATGCGAAGTCGTCAATGGCTGATGAAGTAAAGAGCTATTGTCGATGCGTAGTTGCCCATGACTGATGATGTAAAGAGCTACTGTCGATGCGTAGTCGTCGTTGGTTGATGAAGTAAAGAGCTACTGTCGATGCGTAGTCGTCGATGGCTGATGAAGTAAAGAGCTACTGTCGATGCATAGTCGTAGATGGCTGATGAAGTAAAGAGAGCGAGTCCTTCGGTTGCTGCTGGTTTTATAGCTCAGCTTCAGTCGCAAAGTTTCCAGAAAGTTCTGTTGTTGTATCAATTGTATTCAAATGCAACCGTCACTATCGCTACAGAATTCGGCTTGTTGTCAAGCACGTGGCATTGTTTGTTGTTGCACGCTCTGTTTTTGTTGTTGATGATGTCATGTGCGTCGATCATTCTGTTTATTAGGGGTGGGTTTTGCCGATTGCTTCTGATAGTGCAATAAATTACATTCTTCTAGAACAATCGATGTCGTGTGAGGTCCGTGACTTCGTTTGAAAAAATGATGGTGTGGCAGAAGAATTATGTTGGAGCAAAATTTATGCGGAGATTTTGCTCCTTACATTTCCTCCCCACTTCGCGGATGATCGACGATAATTATCCTACCCTGGCAGAGGGAGATTTTGTATGGTTTCCGGTAGAACCGCATTCGCGCCTGCTTTGTGGGTGCCTTCTCGAGCAATTCTTGTATTAGTCCTGTTGGTAGGCGGACTGCTTTCGGTCCGCTTAGTTCCGATATGTCTTCGAACGTGATGTCGGGCCAGTGAATTTCCTTTGGTGATGTCGGAGTTTTCTTTGGTTTCTGGGTACCTCTCTTTGTGGTCAGCCGCATAGAATGGTTTTAATTCGCTGATATGGGCTGTCCTCGTCTCCTTATCCCCTTCTCGTTTCATCTTGACTATGACTGGTGAGATGAAAGTGTCTATTTGGTATGGCTCGTCGTAGCGTGGGGCTATTTTAGCGGCGAAGTGATCCACAGCCTTGGATACATGGTGCTGTTTAGCTAACACCCACTGTCCAACTTCGGGCTTCCAGGGTCTACGCCGCAGGTTGTAAAATCGTCGTTGGTCTTGGGCCGCTCGTTCCAGATTTCTTGTAACCAACTTATATGCTTCTTTAAGTCGTTCGACTCTCCCGTTTGGCATTTGCTTCTGTTGTCCCGTTCCAGGGGTGGTTTCATCGTACACTGCTTTTGGTCGGCGTGGTTCCCGCCCTTGTATCAAGAATGCGGGGCTGTAACCCGTAGTTTCTGACATGCTGGTGTTGATGGCGAAGGTTAATTCAGGCAATAGCTCATTCTACTTTTGTTGCTCGTTTCCTGCAGATTGGGCGACCATTGTCTTTAGAGTGCGGTTTGCAGGCTCGGCGGTATTTTCTTGTGAACCGTTGTCTGTCACTAAGACTTTTGGGAATCCCAAACGGGCTAAAATGCGCACCCGAAAGGCCCGTTGTAGGGTCTCGGTGGTGGCCTTTCGGAGTGGAGCAACTTCTGTCCATTTGGAGAATTTGTCATGGAAGACTACCATCATGGTGTTTCCGTGCTTTGAGCGAGGTAAGGGTCCAACAAAGTCAGCACATAATATAGCCCACGGTTCCTGGGGTATCTGCATCAGCATTTCTCCAGCCGGTTGTTGCTGGCTAGGTTTGTATTGTTGGCATAGCTTTCTTTGACGTATCTCTGGTTACACAACAAGGTTAATTCAAGAATACTACTTGATTAGCCACACCACACTTTCGGTATTGTACCCAAAGAGACATCAGACTTCAGTATTGCACTTGAAGTCATCACCTCGATCCTTCGGTATTGCACCCAAGGAATCGGCAACCGATTAGTAAACCAACTAATCGGTATATAAACATTTTGGAGGCCCCGGCGAGATTCTGAAGGAAGACAACCAGACGTACCTCAAGAAGGATATCCAGTGATATCATAACTCAGCACGCAGAGTTTAAACGTTAAATAACCTCTAACATTCAGCATGGCGCATCACCAAGAAACAATTGAGCAGTTGGACAAGCTGACCAGGGCACAGTATGAAGTGGGCTCGGCAATAGAGCAAATGGTGAGCAACTTTAAGAAGGATCCACAAGACCGTAAAACCATCGAATATGCCAGTAAACGCATGAAGACTCTGAAGGAGGCATGGTCTACGTTCGAGCATCAGCATCATCTCGTACTCGAGCTAGACGAAGTTAACCATGAGTACTTCAAACAGGATTAGAGAGGCAACGTAGCAAACCTATACGACTGGCCGTTCACCAAATTGCAGCACATCATCAATGAGGAAGGAGAGAAGCGTAAAACACCAGAGCAACTTGAAGTTCCCTTCCACGTCTATCAAGGAGGCTCTAATCGCAAGGACAACACACCGCGAAACACCCACCAGGAAGGCGATGGACTCATAGCCCTAGTACGGCAGCAAAAGGCGTTGGTGTGTGCAATTTCTCGAGTCATTGGGGATGTGCACTCGGAAACTGATCAGTCACATCCACCAGTGTACTATGATATCAAAACGAAATTATTGATACGTTACCACGGTAATCTGGTGCAAAATAACCAATGGATATGGCAACCAACAAACCTGGCGGAAGTTGATGGTTATGATGCGGACAAATTCTACGAGACCGAAGATGCGCTGCAAAACGTACTCATTAAGTGACGACAACATACTCCAGTCAGTACACCGAACAACTCCACGGAAATCAACACCATACCACAGACGTTAAATGTGCATTTGCCTAAAGTTACCTTGCCAGTTTTTGACGGTAGCTATTCAACGTGGATACCATTTTGCGATTTGTGTGTTAAGATGATGCATACTCAGCCAATAAGCAAGACACAAAAAAATGTTTTACTTGGCTGCTAACGTAACCGGAGAAGCTAAAGCACTCATCGGTCACTTGCCAGCATGCGAGGAAAACTATGACGCAGCCTGGCAAATCTTGTGCGATAGGTTTAACAATAAACGCAAATTGGTTTAAACTATCTATAGCAAGTTGTTTAATATAAAGAATACTAGCAGTGAAATGGGCTCAATGCTTACAACTTTACACGATGCAGCCAAGGAATGCATTTACGAGTTAAAAAGCCAAGGAGTTCCCGTAGATAACTTCCACACAATTTTGGAGTATCTTTTATTGCAGAAGTTAGACAAAACGTCAAGATCCGAGTACGAACTGACGCTAGATCAGCCTCAGGAGTTCCAACCCATTGACCGACTATTGAAATTTTTAGAAAAACATTTTCAATCATGTGAAGACCGAGAACCACAACAGAACATTATCAACAATAAATCTACAAACGTGAAGTATCATTCAACGCTATTCTCAGCAACCAAGGCCGCAACGAACTGTCTCATATGCAAAGGCAATCACCAACTTTTTGCGTGCGGACAATTCTTTGCAAAAACGACGCTTCAGTGTTTTGACATAATTAAACAACACAAGTTATGTGCGAATTATATGAAAAATGGTCATACTTCGTAAACTTCTCCAAATGCAACAAGAAGCACAACTCATTAGTGCATTTTGATCAACAGCTAGCTAAGGGTCCATCCAATAACTCGGGTCAATCCAGTCAAGGGTTATCTCAGACACTCACAAAATTCGTAAGTGAGCCTACCGTGGAGTTACATAGCTATACAGGTGTCATAGAAAAACCAATCACAACGTCATAAGTGTCCCCTGTCAACCGTGCGGCCGTGAAACATGTGCTGTTGAGCACTGTCGTCTTAAAAGTCAATGACTTCCATGGCAATGAATTTCAATGCCGTGCAATTTTGGACGGCGGATCGCAGACAAACTACATTACGGACAGGTTGGCAAAGAAGCTCGGATTACCAACACAATACAATCCGCAGTACTTTGATGGAATTGGGGAAATTCAACAATTTGCTACTCATCGGGCCAACATTAAACTTGAGTCACGGGTGACTAGTTACTCAGCCCGAATTGAAGTTGTCATACTGCCAAAAATTACACATCCACTGCCAACACAGAGTTTCGACGTGACAGCCTGGCCTATTCCTAAAAATATTCAATTGGCTGATCCGGAGTTTAATCAATCAGGTACAATTGACATTCTTATAGGCAACGAATGTTATCTGGAATTGCTAGTTGTTGGCCAAATCAAATTGGGAACCGGACTCCCCATATTGCAAAACACCGTGTTCGGATGGGTGCTTGGTGGACACAACACAATTTCATCAACAGCTGAGACTACGTTCTGCGGTATTGGAGTGACGAATGAAGATGAATCATTAACCCAACAGCTGGCCGTTTTTGGCAGCTAGAAGAATTTGCCACCAACAGCCCGCCGCTAACAGCGACAGAAAGAACTTGCGACGCATTTTTCAACCAAACTGTGTGTCGAGCAGCGAACGGACAGTTCGTTGTGCGCTTGCCTTTCGCTGATAACGCAAGCCCTCTTGGGGACTCGAAGGCTATCGCGTTACAACGCTTTTACGCCATCGAATGTAAATTGCAATTAAATGCAGTATACGGCCTTCATGGAAGAATACCTGCGGCTAGGTCACATGGAAGAAGTTAGCGGAAGCATAAACCATCACCACTACTTCTTACCTCACCACTACGTTCTGAAGCCAGACAGCACCACCACAAAGTTGCGTGTCGTTTTCGACGCATCAATGAAGACGTCAACAAATGTATCATTGAACAATGTGCTACTACCAGGTCCAAAACTTCAAGAAGACTTATTTGCGGTTCTTTTGAGATTTCGAGTACGCAGCAGATATCGAGAAAATGTGCAGACAAATCATCGTGAACGAAGCTGACGAAACATCAACTACTCTTATGGGGGAACACGCCAAGCGAACCTCTAAAAAGTTACCAATTAAACACAGTGACTTATGGAGTAACATCGGCACCATATTTGGCGATAAAATGTCTAAGCATATTAGCCAAGGAACATATCACCCAATATCCGCACGGATCCAGATGCTTACAACGAGATTTTTATGTGGACGACGTTATGAGTGGAACCGATACGTTAGCAGAAGCCTTGCTCGTACAGGAGGAATTGAACTCTCTCACCAAGTCAGCAGGTTTTAAGTTAAGGCAGTAGTGTGCGAGTAATAAAACATTGTTAACCAACATCAGCGCAGAAGCTCCAGCAATTCAATTGAATTTTGACAACGATAATATGAGTGGAGCCGATAAGTTAGCAGAAGCCTTGCTCATACAGGAGGAATTGAACTCTCTCACCAAGTCAGCAGGTTTTAAGTTAAGGCTGTAGTGTGCGAGTAATAACAGATTGTTAACCAACATCAGCGCAGAGGGTGCAGCAATTCAATTGAATTTTGACAACGATAATTTTACCATCACAATGCTTGGTTTAACGTGGCAACCTGGGACTGATTACTTCCTAAAAAGGACCAAATGGAGCACAACGGCCAAAATAACGAAACGCCAAGTACCGTCGGACATCGTCGGATATTTTCGACCCATTAGGTTTTTTGTCACCAGTTGTCTCATGTGCAAAAATATTCATGAAATCGCTGTGGCGTCTAAAATTAAGCTGCGACGAAGCACTCCCTATGGACTTGCATACCTTCTGGAGCCAGATTAGAGAAAACATCCACTAACTTGAGAACTTGCATATTCCATGCTACGTATTTCCAATCACAAAGGACAATGTGCATCAGAGAGAATTACACGCTTTTGCCGATGCATCCGAGCAGGCATATGGAGCTGTTATTTATGCAAGGTCGATAAAAACAGATGGATATGGAAGCGTTCAACTGTTATGTTCTAGATCAAAGACTACACCACCAAAACAACAAACGCTCCCTCGGCTGGAGCTTTGTGCTGCACGGTTAGCAGCCCAGGTATTGGACAGGGTAAAGTATATTCTACAATGGACAGGCGAATGCTTTCTGTGGTCTGACTCTGAAGTGACGCTAGCCTGGATCACTGCCAGTTCGTCGTCCTATCACACCTTTGTTGCAAATCGAGTGGCAGCTACACAAGAAGTAACGGTGAAGCAACAATGGCGTCACGTACCTACAGACAAAAACCCGGCAGACATGATCTCACGAGGCATCAATCCGGGTCAATTCGAAATTGGTGAAGAGACAGGTATGTCTTACTACGTCACAGATTCCGTCGTTTACTTCAATGATTGACAATCGAAATTCATGGGCATATCTTCAACGAGCCACCGCATATGCACTTCGATTCATTAAAAATTGTCGCAATGTGCCAATCCAAAAATCTATCCACTTCGACGCAGAAGAAATAAAAGGTGCTACTCAGACTATAATCAAGGACCTGCAGAGACAAGCATTGAATCCTGAATATAAACTTCTGAAGCACAACAAACAAGTTGGAAGGGGAATGGGAGATCTTACATTATTTCTGGATAGAAACGACATTATGCTGGTAGGAGGACGACTAGCAAATTCAGCCCTACCACATAGAGCAAAATACCAAGCCCTATTGCCATATCGGAGTGATATCACTAAAATATTGATGACACACATCCACATTGATAACAAGCATGTTGGCCCAGCGGGTCTAGTTGCAGCGACACGGGAAGCTTATTGGCCGGTTAATGCGAAAAAAATAGCTAGATCAACCTTGAAAAATTGTGTATCTTGCACCAAAGCTATGCCGAAACCACTGCAGCAACTCATGGGACAGTTACCTGCATCGCGGGTTCAACCAAATAAACCTTTCACTCACGCTGGAGTCGATTTTTGTGGGCCATTTAAATTTCACAGCTGATGAAATTCTGCGCACACAAGAGAATCGATTTTCATTTCGCACCTGCTAGATCGCCACATTTTGGCGGCTTATGGGAAGCAGCGGTTAAATCGGCAAAGAATCTATTTTGCAAAAGTTTGTCCAATGCCCGATTAACATACGAAGAGTTAGAGACAGTTATGGTTGAAATAGAAGCCATTCTTAACTCGCGGCAGCTGACTCCTATGTCAGATGATCCACACCATTACGCAGCATTAACTCCAGGTCATTTCTTAACAGGTGCACGATTGACAAGTGTTGTCGACCAGCCCACTGAGAATCTTAACATAAATTTACTGAAGCAGTCGGACTTAGTCACAAGGTTGAAACAGGAATTTTGGAGACGGTGGAGTAAGGAGTATCTAAACCAACTCCAGCATCGCCACAAGTGGAAGACCATGCGTCATAATTTACAGCCTGGTACAATGGTATTAATGAAGGAGGATAACTTGCCAGTTATTAAATGGCGGCTTGGTCGAGTAACTCAAGCATTTCCTGGTGCTGACGGCCTAGTGCGAGTAGCGGATATTCGAACTTCGACAGGCCTCACCAGAAGAGGCGTCCATTTTCTCGCGCCATTACCAATGTCTACCGAAAGTAATCCAGTAGAACAACCAGATAAGCAGCCAGCTCCAGTAGAAGAACCCACAAATGTCAACGACGGCATAAGTCACACACCAGCTAAGCGAAGACGATTTATGTCACCCTCATCAGTATTGTTCCATAAGAGATGAGTATACAACCATAATGACACATCGGACATATGTTTCAAAGGTCACCAGAACGATTGTATCGAAAGTGAATCAACTTGACAGACGATATTCAAGTACTACATGAACATGTGCAACAATTGCAAAACAATGAGCTAATGGATCTACCGCTTAAGAGCCGAGAAGTTTGTTCATCACCTTGATCTGTCTTATCTGGATCTCTTACCAGCGATATTCGAAGCAAAAGAGGCGACGAGCTCCAGATTTTCGAGTACGGGTTCGCGCAAACAGCATATAATATGTTTATACCTGCTCCAACGCAAAAGTCCAATCAGCAATTCCCATTACCAATGCCTGCTCTTGAACTCTGAATAAGCAGTACACCCGACGAACGGATATACAGCGTGAGAAGCCTCATCAGCATTTCCTTACACGTGCGGTCTAAAGTATTAATTTGCCCTAAGTATGCACAAATGCTGGTGCCTTGCACATAATTGCAGAAACCACAAATATATTGAATTCTGTAGAATTATAATATAAATTCAATCAAATAATTAAATTAAAATTGAGATATACTTTTGAAGTCAAACATTCAACAGTGTTTTCCTTTGTCGCCAATTATCAAACACAAGGTTAATTCAAGAATATTACTTGATTAGCCAGTATTGCACCCAAAGAAGCAACCGATTAGAAAACCAACTAATCGGTATATAAACAATATATATATACGAGTATATATATATATATATATATATATATATATATATATATATATATATATATATATTTATTTATATTTAAATATATATATATATATATATATATATATATATATATATATATATATATATATATATATATAGATATATATATATATATATATATATATATATATATATATATATATATATATATTTATATATACTCGTATATATATATATATATATATATATATATATATTTATATATATATATATATATATATATATATATATATTTATATATATATATATATATATATATATATACATATATATATATATATATATATATATATATATATATATATATATATATATATATATATATATATATATATATATGTATATATATATATATATGTATATATTTATATATTGCAATGAGCTAGCCAGTGTGTCCAGATACGATGACCAAGGGGTCATAACAGGGTTTAGGAATTCACTGGTATGATTTTACTTAAATGATATTGATAAATTTCAAAAATATCGCTAACTAAACTTTGAAACATTTTTTTGCAGAATCTTCCGCAATATATATTCTTAATGTGTCTAAATTAAATTCAAAAGTTTACTTAACATAATAGCTATATGCAATGGGAATATGCATTTGTACTGATTTTACGTTGACTGAATTTTGAATATTTACTGATTCGAAAATACATTCAAAATAAGCATTTTGTTGCATTCTCCTTGATGTTGTATTAAGGCCTACTCAGTGATGAAATATAAAAAAAAACAAACACGTATGTTTTGCTTAATCTGTAACTGAGTATACAAATAATAATAAAAGCTTTAATTAATTTTCCTCAATTGTGTTGAGAAAGTTTTCAGGAATTTGTAATATATATATAAAATATAATAATAAAACTGTAAAAATATATAAAAATAGAATTAAATTAGCTTAACACGTTGTATTGGCCAGTGCAACAAAATAACGTTAGAATTAATTTCAAATAATTAACAAGTACAATAAAACAAAACTAATAGTTTAAAATAAACAACGATACAATAACACAATTAAAATTAACTCGAACAAATAACAAGACACTAAAGTCAAATATTTACAATTTATATGTTATACTTATATATTTTCTTCATAATATACCTATGTAATGGAAGTTTGGCATTGAATTCACATTTAATCGAATGATCCTCCACTATCTGTAGGATCATTCTCCGAAAAGGGGAGGTGTAATATATTCTGATCAACCCTCCCAAAGTGATCGATACATTGTTACAATCATTTTAATTACACTATTCTAATTGCTTGTTTGTCCGCTCTTTCGTTTCAAAAGTAATTCGAGGAATATGAAGTAATCAATTCATTAATGGGCCAGTGGAACATTGCCATTCTTTGTTATGCTTAGCTCTTCGGCATTACAACAAAATTCTAAAGAATTTGTTGACGTAAATTTATTAATGGGCTAGTAGAGCATTTGCGTTCTCTGCCATGCTTCAATTTTCGTTGTTACGATAATTTCTAACATTGGCTCAAATTACTTTCCGGTACAGTTTCTAAAAATGTCAAGCCAAGCTTTCAATTCCTAATTCATTAAGTCATTTATAAATTTTAGCTAAGTCTACACTTTTATGTTATAAAAGATTTAAGTAATTCAAATAAAGACACATTCAATTCGATCATTTTCGGGGACGTATAACTTAGTTTTATTTGTGCATAGAGCGAGACATTAAATGGCGATCCTGCCAGGAGTCACGTTTGCGAACAATTGAAAAAGATTATAAAATTTAGTTTCGGAAGAGACAATCTATGCAAGAGAAAAATGCTTAGCATAAAAAATACAAAATGAAGAACAAAATTTTCATCCTTCAACAAACTACGAGAACGCTTAAGTTATTGACAAGACTGCAAGAAAGCAAGAAAAAAATGTCTCTTTTTTACAAATTAACAACATGGCATGGTTGAAAAAGACATTAAATGCCATCTTCATAGCTTTTACCGGCTACGAAATTGGTCAGATAGTGAGAAACGAAAAAACTGAGAAAAAAGATATTGTGCACTACACGCCTGTACCTGTGAAAAACGAACATCAAGAAAATGAAACCAATTACTGTGCAATTAGCCTAGTAGGGTCAGTTACTTTATTCGTCGCGTTCATAATAATTAAAAACTACATTAAAAATAGACTTCGACATGCACCAAGCGCACAGCGAATTTAATATAGAACAGTTTAAAAGAGTGCCACAAATTAAAAAAAAAAAATAACATCTCTAAGAAATATTGAAGAAGTGCCTCCTTGCCTTGAGGCGCCAACACCTCCCGAATCAGGGACGGGGGCTGCGGTAATAATAACAGCAACATGAACAGCAATAGCAGCAGCAACGTGAACAGCAATATCAGCAGAAAAAACTATAACCAATCAAATATTATTACAACAGTGGAAGACTCGACAAGACTACAATACGACATCGTTCTTCATTTCGGAAACGAACTATTGTCAAAGGTAAAGAAAGAACAACGCTGAATCGAATCAACGGAGGAGCTAATGCAAATACTTATGGCACCATAAAAGAAAAGTTATGATAAGTTCCTTATATTATCAAAGTTATCATAAGAACAACTAGGAAATTAATAATCAATTTTGTGTGTTCAAAAAATATTTACTAATGTCGTGGACTGCAATAGTTCAACAAATTATTGATATAAAGAATGAATTTGACAGGTCTTTTAAATGTTTGAATAGAGAAAATTTACCAAAAAGGGAAACAGCACACAAGCACATTATTAATTTAGTTAACCAACATAATAGTTTGGTGACACTCTATAAAGATTATTTTGAAAAATTACTGCCGGTGCGTTTGGTTTCTTTCGAAAAGATTTTTTTAAAGTTTAAAACTCGACTTCCTGATATTCTTGACAGTTTTTGCAATTGGTACAACTCATAACCGACACGCATGAGACTGTTGCTATTACTCTAATTAAAGCAAAGCTAAAAGTTACTGCTAGAAATATCATAACCAATGAAACTACAATAGATCAGGTTGAAAACAAACTAAGAATTTCAATAAAAGGTGATTCTACAGAAGCATTATCTGCAAAGCTTATGAATGTAAAGCAGCAAATCAAAAATCCCAATACAGTTGCGAAAGAAGTTGATGAAATAACTAACCTGTTACAAAATGCATTCATTTCAGAAGGGTTGCCTTCTGAAATAGCATCGAAATATGCTACACAGACGGCAGTAAAGTCTCTAATAAAAAATTCAACTAACGAAAGGACAAAAATTATTATGCAAGCAGGTCAATTTCCATCTTTGGGGGATGCTATCACAAAATATGTCAGTGCATCGAAAGATAGTAGTAGCACTTCAGATATTTTCTTTGCCAGTTCATATAGAAATTCTTCTCGTGGTGGAAAATTTGACGGTTACAACAAACGTTATGGAAATTTCAATAACTATCGAAACAGAAATGGGAAGTACAATAATAATAATAATAATAATAATAATAATAATAATAATAATAGTCGTGGTAATAACAATAACCGCGGCAGAGGAAGATATTACAGTAACTCCCAATATAACAACAGTAATTACAACAATAACAACAATAATAAGAACAGACCAACGGGACATTATAACGCTAGAATATTTGAAGCTGATCAACAGAATCAGGGAAACTCAACTGTTCCCCTGAGCAATGCAGGGGAGCAACACTAAGTACAAAGATTTTCACTATTTATCTTAATTTCTGTTGCTACATTACTTTCCACACCACTTTCACAAAAAACCCAGTAACCCTTTTAGTCGATACAGGAGCAGATATTTCGTATTTAAGTATGTACCAATAATATCAGATAATGGCTGCAAAATTAGAGGAATAGGAGAGGGTATAATTGAATCAATAGGAAATTTACTGGTAAAAAGTTTTAATTGCATACATTCAATTCAAGCGGTAGAGTCCAATTTTCCAATACCTTGTGACGGAATATTGGGGTTGGATTTCATATGAAAATATAATTTTATTTTGGATTTTTCACAAAGTGTCAGTTCTTTCCACTTAAATGTTGGATCTCAAAAAGTTTCAGTATCTTTAAAACCATCTCCTATGAAAAATTCGATTTCATTCCCAGCCAGAGCAGAAGTTATTAGAAAAATAGACGTTGAAAACTTGAATGAAGATTTGTTTGTACCTACACAAGAACATTCAAATGGCATTTTTATACAAAATTCCATACTTTCTAAATATCATTGCCATGTAAGAGTGGTAAACACGACTGAAAATAATGTTATGCTGGAAAATAAATCCATCAAAACTGAAAGATTAGATAATTATGATATAATCAATCTCAAAAATTGCAAGAATACAGAGAAATATGAAAGGAAAAATCTTATTCTTAATAAATTAACTAAAAATTTTGGCAACTTTGTAAAAAAGGATTTAACTAAATTATGTGAAGAAAATAACAACGAATAACTTTTACAAACAAAAACTGAGACTAAGTGAGAATAGCCCGGAATATCTTAAAAATTATAGAATTCCAGAAACTCAAAACACTGAAATCAGTAGACAAGTCCAAAAACTAAAAAATGATGACATTATAGAACCATCGGTATCAGAATATACTAGCCCTCTGCTACTGGTACCCAAAAAATCATTGCCAGGTGAAACTGCTAAAAAATGTCGTTGGGTGATTGATTATCGTCAGGTAAACATGAAACTATTGGCAGATAATTTTCCTCTCCCACGTATAGATGATATATTGGATCTACTGGGTCGTGCTAAGTATTTTTCATGTTTGGATCTGATGTCAGGGTTTTATCAAATTGAACTTTCAGAGGAATCTAGAGATATCACTTCATTCTCAACAAATCAAGGTTCATATAGATTCAAGAGACTTCCTTTCGGATTAAATATAGCACCCAACTCCTTTCAGAGGATGATGAATTGCATTTCTTATTAACAAAAAATCAGAAAATTGCTCAAGACATGGTAAATCAACACATCTTGATATAAATATATCACTCTATATAATCAAGGGTTAAGTATCTCTAAAGGAACTATTTCCAAGGCTTGAAAGAGAAGCCTGTAGTGTAGGAGTTGATAAATTGCAAATTAATACAAGGGATGATATCTTCAGAATATCATCCATAAATGAATTTAAAAGGCTAGCCAATGAAAATTTAAAAAGTTTAGAAATCGCGATAACACATGAAATAAAAACTATAGAAAACGAAGAAGAAAAATTAAAATTGTTCAAATTTTACCATGACAATCCAATTTACGGAGGCCATGCTGGAGTTACAAGAACTCTAAAAAAGCTAAAGAACTATTAATTCTGGAAAAACATGACAAGGGATGTTAAAACCTACATAAAAAGTTTTACTAAATGCACTCTTAATAAACCAAAACCATCAACAAAAGAAGAACTAATTATTGCCCCTACACCAACAAAATCATTTGATACAGTAATAATTGACACAATAGGACTGTTACCAAAGACAGATAATGAACATGAATATGCGGTGACCATTGTTTACGACTTAACAAAATATTTAATAACTATTCCAATACGGAACAAATCTGCAAACACAGTAGCAAAAGCAGTTTTTGAGAAATTCATACTACAATTTGGAACCATAAACAAAGTTATAACAGACATGGGAACAGAATATAAAAATCAAGTTTTCTCAGAATTGTATAAATTATTAGGAGTTAATCACACCACGTCAACTGCATATCACCATCAAACAGTAGGTTCAATAGACAGATCACATCGAACATTTAATGAATATTTAAGATCGTATATTTCCGTAAACAGATCAGACTGGGATAAATAGTTGAGTTATTTCACGTATTGCTATAACACTACACCCTCAACAATTCATGGCTATTGTCCATATGAACTAGTTTATGGCAAATTACCTAGCAATATAGAATGCATGGCATCTAATGGTGTAGATCCTTTGTATAATGTAGATTCATATGAGAGAGAGGTAAAATATAGATTCCAAATAGCACAGAATAGAGCAAAAACTTTTATTGAAAGATATAAGCTTCAACAGAAAGCGACACATGATATTAAATCGAAACCACAGACATTAAAAATTGGAGACTACGTGGTTATAGAAGACCCAGCAAGACATAAATTTGACTCGATATATTCAGGTCCATATAAAATTATCGACTTTGACGCATTTAATAATTGTACTATCAAATTAGATAATAATAAAACTGTAAACATAAAAATAGAATTAAATTAGGTTAACACGTTGTATTGGCCAGTACAACAAAATAAGGTTAGAATTAATTTCAAATAATTAACAAGTACAATAAAACAAAACTAATAGTTTAAAATAAACAACGATACAATAACACAATTAAAATTAACTCGAACAAATAACAAGACACTAAAGTCAAATATTTACAATTTATATGTTATACTTATATATTTTCTTCATAATATACCTATGTAATGGAAGTTTGGCATTGAATTCACATTTAATCGAATGATCCTCCACTATCTGTAGGATCATTCTCCGAAAAGGGGAGGTGTAATATATTCTGATCAACCCTCCTAAAGTGATGGATACATTCTTACAATCATTTTAATTACACTATTCTAATTGCTTGTTTGTCCGCTCTTTCGTTTCAAAAGTAATTCGAGGAATATGAAGTAATCAATTCATTAATGGGCCAGTGGAACACTTCCATTCTTTGTTATGCTTAGCTCTTCAGCGTTACAACAAAATTCCAAAGAATTTGTTGACGTAAATTTATTAATGGGCTAGTAGAGTATTTGCGTTCTCTGCCATGCTTCACTTTTCGTTGTTACTATAACTTCTTACATTGGCTCAAATTACTTAGCGGTACAATTTCTAAAAATGTCAAGCCAAGCTTTCAATTCCTAATTCATTAAGTCATTTATAAATTTTAGCTAAGTCTACACTTTTATGTTATAAAAGATTTAAGTAATTCAAATAAAGACACATTCAATTCGATCATTTTCGGGGACGTATAACTTAGTTTTATTTGTGCATAGAGCGAGACATTAAATGGCGATCCTGCCAGGAGTCACGTTTGCGAACAATTGAAAAAGATTATAAAATTTAGTTTCGGAAGAGACAATCTATGCAAGAGAAAAATGCTTAGCATAAAAAATACAAAATGAAGAACAAAATTTTCATCCTTCAACAAACTACGAGAACGCTTAAGTTATTGACAAGACTGCAAGAAAGCAAGAAAAAAATGTCTCTTTTTTACAAATTAACAACATGGCATGGTTGAAAAAGACATTAAATGCCATCTTCATAGCTTTTACCGGCTACGAAATTGGTCAGATAGTGAGAAACGAAAAAACTGAGAAAAAAGATATTGTGCACTACACGCCTGTATCTGTGAAAAACGAACATCAAGAAAATGAAACCAATTACTGTGCAATTAGCCTAGTAGGGTCAGTTACTTTATTCGTCGCGTTCATAATAATTAAAAACTACATTAAAAATAGACTTCGACATGCACCAAGCGCACAGCGAATTTAATATAGAACAGTTTAAAAGAGTGCCACAAATTAAAAAAAAAAATAACATCTCTAAGAAATATTGAAGAAGTGCCTCCTTGCCTTGAGGCGCCAACACCTCCCGAATCAGGGACGGGGGCTGCGGTAATAATAACAGCAACATGAACAGCAATAGCAGCAGCAACGTGAACAGCAATATCAGCAGAAAAAACTATAACCAATCAAATATTATTACAACAGTGGAAGACTCGACAAGACTACAATACGACATCGTTCTTCATTTCGGAAACGAACTATTGTCAAAGGTAAAGAAAGAACAACGCTGAATCGAATCAACGGAGGAGCTAATGCAAATACTTATGGCACCATAAAAGAAAAGTTATGATAAGTTCCTTATATTATCAAAGTTATCATAAGAACAACTAGGAAATTAAAAATCAATTTTGTGTGTTCAAAAAATATTTACTAATGTCGTGGACTGCAATAGTTCAACAAATTATTGATATAAAGAATGAATTTGACAGGTCTTTTAAATGTTTGAATAGAGAAAATTTACCAAAAAGGGAAACAGCACACAAGCACATTATTAATTTAGTTAACCAACATAATAGTTTGGTGACACTCTATAAAGATTATTTTGAAAAATTACTGCCGGTGCGTTTGGTTTCTTTCGAAAAGATTTTTTTAAAGTTTAAAACTCGACTTCCTGATATTCTTGACAGTTTTTGCAATTGGTACAACTCATAACCGACACGCATGAGACTGTTGCTATTACTCTAATTAAAGCAAAGCTAAAAGTTACTGCTAGAAATATCATAACCAATGAAACTACAATAGATCAGGTTGAAAACAAACTAAGAATTTCAATAAAAGGTGATTCTACAGAAGCATTATCTGCAAAGCTTATGAATGTAAAGCAGCAAATCAAAAATCCCAATACAGTTGCGAAAGAAGTTGATGAAATAACTAACCTGTTACAAAATGCATTCATTTCAGAAGGGTTGCCTTCTGAAATAGCATCGAAATATGCTACACAGACGGCAGTAAAGTCTCTAATAAAAAATTCAACTAACGAAAGGACAAAAATTATTATGCAAGCAGGTCAATTTCCATCTTTGGGGGATGCTATCACAAAATATGTCAGTGCATCGAAAGATAGTAGTAGCACTTCAGATATTTTCTTTGCCAGTTCATATAGAAATTCTTCTCGTGGTGGAAAATTTGACGGTTACAACAAACGTTATGGAAATTTCAATAACTATCGAAACAGAAATGGGAAGTACAATAATAATAATAATAATAATAATAATAATAATAGTCGTGGTAATAACAATAACCGCGGCAGAGGAAGATATTACAGTAACTCCCAATATAACAACAGTAATTACAACAATAACAACAATAATAAGAACAGACCAACGGGACATTATAACGCTAGAATATTTGAAGCTGATCAACAGAATCAGGGAAACTCAACTGTTCCCCTGAGCAATGCAGGGGAGCAACACTAAGTACAAAGATTTTCACTATTTATCTTAATTTCTGTTGCTACATTACTTTCCACACCACTTTCACAAAAAACCCAGTAACCCTTTTAGTCGATACAGGAGCAGATATTTCGTATTTAAGTATGTACCAATAATATCAGATAATGGCTGCAAAATTAGAGGAATAGGAGAGGGTATAATTGAATCAATAGGAAATTTACTGGTAAAAAGTTTTAATTGCATACATTCAATTCAAGCGGTAGAGTCCAATTTTCCAATACCTTGTGACGGAATATTGGGGTTGGATTTCATATGAAAATATAATTTTATTTTGGATTTTTCACAAAGTGTCAGTTCTTTCCACTTAAATGTTGGATCTCAAAAAGTTTCAGTATCTTTAAAACCATCTCCTATGAAAAATTCGATTTCATTCCCAGCCAGAGCAGAAGTTATTAGAAAAATAGACGTTGAAAACTTGAATGAAGATTTGTTTGTACCTACACAAGAACATTCAAATGGCATTTTTATACAAAATTCCATACTTTCTAAATATCATTGCCATGTAAGAGTGGTAAACACGACTGAAAATAATGTTATGCTGGAAAATAAATCCATCAAAACTGAAAGATTAGATAATTATGATATAATCAATCTCAAAAATTGCAAGAATACAGAGAAATATGAAAGGAAAAATCTTATTCTTAATAAATTAACTAAAAATTTTGGCAACTTTGTAAAAAAGGATTTAACTAAATTATGTGAAGAAAATAACAACGAATAACTTTTACAAACAAAAACTGAGACTAAGTGAGAATAGCCCGGAATATCTTAAAAATTATAGAATTCCAGAAACTCAAAACACTGAAATCAGTAGACAAGTCCAAAAACTAAAAAATGATGACATTATAGAACCATCGGTATCAGAATATACTAGCCCTCTGCTACTGGTACCCAAAAAATCATTGCCAGGTGAAACTGCTAAAAAATGTCGTTGGGTGATTGATTATCGTCAGGTAAACATGAAACTATTGGCAGATAATTTTCCTCTCCCACGTATAGATGATATATTGGATCTACTGGGTCGTGCTAAGTATTTTTCATGTTTGGATCTGATGTCAGGGTTTTATCAAATTGAACTTTCAGAGGAATCTAGAGATATCACTTCATTCTCAACAAATCAAGGTTCATATAGATTCAAGAGACTTCCTTTCGGATTAAATATAGCACCCAACTCCTTTCAGAGGATGATGAATTGCATTTCTTATTAACAAAAAATCAGAAAATTGCTCAAGACATGGTAAATCAACACATCTTGATATAAATATATCACTCTATATAATCAAGGGTTAAGTATCTCTAAAGGAACTATTTCCAAGGCTTGAAAGAGAAGCCTGTAGTGTAGGAGTTGATAAATTGCAAATTAATACAAGGGATGATATCTTCAGAATATCATCCATAAATGAATTTAAAAGGCTAGCCAATGAAAATTTAAAAAGTTTAGAAATCGCGATAACACATGAAATAAAAACTATAGAAAACGAAGAAGAAAAATTAAAATTGTTCAAATTTTACCATGACAATCCAATTTACGGAGGCCATGCTGGTGTTACAAGAACTCTAAAAAAGCTAAAGAACTATTAATTCTGGAAAAACATGACAAGGGATGTTAAAACCTACATAAAAAGTTTTACTAAATGCACTCTTAATAAACCAAAACCATCAACAAAAGAAGAACTAATTATTGCCCCTACACCAACAAAATCATTTGATACAGTAATAATTGACACAATAGGACTGTTACCAAAGACAGATAATGAACATGAATATGCGGTGACCATTGTTTACGACTTAACAAAATATTTAATAACTATTCCAATACGGAACAAATCTGCAAACACAGTAGCAAAAGCAGTTTTTGAGAAATTCATACTACAATTTGGAACCATAAACAAAGTTATAACAGACATGGGAACAGAATATAAAAATCAAGTTTTCTCAGAATTGTATAAATTATTATTAGTTAATCACACCACGTCAACTGCATATCACCATCAAACAGTAGGTTCAATAGACAGATCACATCGAACATTTAATGAATATTTAAGATCGTATATTTCCGTAAACTGATCAGACTGGGATAAATAGTTGAGTTATTTCACGTATTGCTATAACACTACACCCTCAACAATTCATGGCTATTGTCCATATGAACTAGTTTATGGCAAATTACCTAGCAATATAGAATGCATGGCATCTAATGGTGTAGATCCTTTGTATAATGTAGATTCATATGAGAGAGAGGTAAAATATAGATTCCAAATAGCACAGAATAGAGCAAAAACTTTTATTGAAAGATATAAGCTTCAACAGAAAGCGACACATGATATTAAATCGAAACCACAGACATTAAAAATTGGAGAGTACGTGGTTATAGAAGACCCAGCAAGACATAAATTTGACTCGATATATTCAGGTCCATATAAAATTATCGACTTTGACGCATTTAATAATTGTACTATCAAATTAGATAATAATAAAACTGTAAACATAAAAATAGAATTAAATTAGGTTAACACGTTGTATTGGCCAGTACAACAAAATAAGGTTAGAATTAATTTCAAATAATTAACAAGTACAATAAAACAAAACTAATAGTTTAAAATAAACAACGATACAATAACACAATTAAAATTAACTCGAACAAATAACAAGACACTAAAGTCAAATATTTACAATTTATATGTTATACTTATATATTTTCTTCATAATATACCTATGTAATGGAAGTTTGGCATTGAATTCACATTTAATCGAATGATCCTCCACTATCTGTAGGATCATTCTCCGAAAAGGGGAGGTGTAATATATTCTGATCAACCCTCCTAAAGTGATGGATACATTCTTACAATCATTTTAATTACACTATTCTAATTGCTTGTTTGTCCGCTCTTTCGTTTCAAAAGTAATTCGAGGAATATGAAGTAATCAATTCATTAATGGGCCAGTGGAACACTTCTATTCTTTGTTATGCTTAGCTCTTCAGCGTTACAACAAAATTCCAAAGAATTTGTTGACGTAAATTTATTAATGGGCTAGTAGAGTATTTGCGTTCTCTGCCATGCTTCACTTTTCGTTGTTACTATAACTTCTTACATTGGCTCAAATTACTTAGCGGTACAATTTCTAAAAATGTCAAGCCAAGCTTTCAATTCCTAATTCATTAAGTCATTTATAAATTTTAGCTAAGTCTACACTTATATGTTATAAAAGATTTAAGTAATTCAAATAAAGACACATTCAATTCGATCATTCTCGGGGACGTATAACTTAGTTTTATTTGCGCATAGAGCGAGACATTGAATGGCGATTCTGCCAGGCGTCACGTTTCGGAAGAGACAATCTATGCAAGTGAAAAATGCATAGCATAAAAAATACAAAATGAAGAACAAAATTTTCATCCTTCAACAAACAACAAGAACGCTTTAGTTATTGACAAGACTGCAAGAGTGCAAGAGAAAAAAATTTCTTTTTTTTACAAATTAACAACATGGCATGGTGGAAAAAGACATTAAATGCCATCTTCATAGCTTTTACCGGCTACGAAATTGGTCAGATAGTGAGAAACGAAAAAAGTGAGAAAAAAGATATTGTGCACTACACGCCTGTACCTGTGAAAAACGAACATCAGGAAAATGAAACCAATTACTGGGCAATTAGCCTAGTAGGGTCAGTTACTTTATTCGTCGCGTTCATAATAATTAAAAACTACATTAAAAATAGACTTCGACATGCACCAAGCGAACAGCGAATTTAATATAGAACAGTTTAAAAGAGTGCCACATATTTAAAAAAAAATAACATCTCTAAGAAATATTGAAGAAGTGCCTCCTTGCTTTGAGGCGCGAACACCTCCCGAATCAGGGACGGGGGCTACGGTAATAATAACAACAACATAAACCGCAATAGCAGCAGCAACGTGAACAGCAATATCAGCAGAAAAATCTATAACCAATCAAATAATATTACAACAGTGGAAGATTGTGTACAATACGACATCGTTCTTCATTTCGGAAACGAGGTATTCTCAAAGGTAAAGGAAGAACAACGCTGAATCGAATCAACGGAGGAGCTAATGCAAATACTTATGTCACCATAAAAGAAAAGTTATGATAAGTTCCTTATATTATCAAAGTTATCATAAGAACAACTAGGAAATTAAAAATCAATTTTGTGTGTTCAAAAAATATTTACTAATGTCGTGGACTGCAATAGTTCAACAAATTATTGATATAAAGAATGAATTTGATAGTTCTTTTAAATATTTGAATAGAGAAAATTTACCAAAAAGGGAAACAGCACACAAGCACATTATTAATTTAGTTAACAAACATAATAGTTTGGTGACACTCTATAAATATTATTTTGAAAAACTAACGCCGGAGCATTTGGATTCTTACGAAAAGATTTTTTCAAAGCTTAAAACTCGACTTCCTGGTATTCTGGACAGGTTTTTAATTACAGAGAGTCCTTCTGAATCCTTTTTAGAAACTTTTGACTTAAAATTAGAATTACAAGAAGGTACAGATCCGGAATTGTACTTGGATACCTCGACACTTACCAGGAGTTACAAGCAGAAAAAATAAAAATTCCTCAATCAGTGACTGACTTTCTTAGAAGTACAGCAAATCTGTTACCAGAATTGAATGGTAGGTCAGAAAATTTGCGTAGTTTTTTGGATGCGGTACAACTCATAACCGACACGCATGAGACTGTTGCTCTTACTCTAATTAAAACAAAGCTAAAAGTTACTGCTAGAAATATCACAGCCAATGAAACTACAATAGATCAGGTTGAAAACAAATTAAGAATTTCAATAAAAGGTGATTCTACAGAAGCATTATCTGCAAAGCTTATGAATGTAAAGCAGCAAATCAAAAATCCAAATACAGTTGCGAAAGAAGTTGATGAAATAACTAACCTGTTACAAAATGCATTCATTTCAGAAGGGTTGCCTTCTGAAACGGCATCGAAATATGTTACACAGACGGCAGTGAAGTCTCTAATAAAAAATTCAACTAACGAAAGGACAAAAATTATTATGCAAGCAGGTCAATTTCCATCTTTGGGGGATGCTATCACAAAATATGTCAGTGCATCTGAAGATAGTAGTAGCACTTCAGATATTTTCTTTACCAGTTCATACAGAAATTCTTCTCGAGGTGGTAGAGGCCGTGGAAAATTTGACGGTTACAACAAACGTTATTGAAATTTCAATAACTATCGAAACAGAAATGGGAATTACAATAATAATAATAATAATAATAATAATAATAGTCGTGGTAATAACAATTACCGCGGCAGAGGAAGATATTACAGTAACTCCCAATATAACAACAGTAATTACAACAATAACAACAATAATAAGAACAGACCAACGGGACATTATAACGCTAGAACATTTGAAGCTGATCAACAGAATCAGGGAAAGTCAAGTGTTCCCCTGAGCAATGCAGGGGAGCAACACTAAGTACAAAGATTTTCACTATTAATCTTGGTTTCTTTTCACTCTGCTTGCAAATCTAAAAAACTTAAAAAAAGTGTCAAAGTGCGACAGGACGTTTAATTGGCATTTTTTTGATAAACACTGTTTAGTGGTGGTTGCTGTCTGCCATTTAATAAAAACAAATAGTGACAAAAAGTTAAAACAAAATTGCCACAAAACAAACAATAACAATAAACATACATACATATACGAGTATATAGGTAAGTGCGCCAAAATGAGTGTTTTACGCTCGCCACAGAGCGAGCGTAGGAATACACAAAAAAATGAGACAGTTATGGAAAATCAAAGAGCCGGCTCTCGTATGAGTGCGTTTCCTATGATAGTCAATAGCGGTCCATCTATGCCGGACACTCTCAGAGAGCGATCTTCTCCAGAAAAAAAATCAAAAGGTTGATGGTATAAATATGCAAGGTGCCCTGTCCTCCTCAAACAATTTCTCCGATGCCCTAACGACCACTAACAAAATAATTACAACTCTAGCCTCATCAAATGCAACAACAAATACAGCCGTTTCGTACACAAATTCAATATGTGCAAGCAAACTCACTACAGCTTCGGCTCCACCTCTAATTACTGCATCTTGCTTAGCAGCAATTGCCCGTTCAACACATAACAGCATTAACATACTCTCAATTAAGCACCCACTAGGAAATACACAAAATGAATCACCATATAAAAGCCGTGTACTTACTCCTAAAACTCACTCAACAACAATAACCCACTCATACACACAGATAAATATATTGATTCACTCACAATAAAACACCCAGTAGGAAATATTCAAACCGATCCACAATCTAAATGTCGTATAAAAATTCCTGTAGTGAAAACAAACCAAACCCCTAAACGCGCTAGATCAAGCCCAGAAAACACAACACAAAATAAACAAAAACAGTCAAAACTAGGGGACTACTGGCTTGATTTGTCAACTTGTTCAAATTGATTCTCGATACTATCAGAAGTTGAAATTGGTACCAGTCCACAAGAAAGAGACCAAAGAGTCCCGAAACCTCCTCCAATCTACGTCTCTGGAGTAAATAATGCTCAACCGTTACTAGATCTGCTCAAAAACATTGCCAAGAATGAATACCAGCTCAAATTCCTCAAAGATAGCGAGGTTAAAATACAACCAAATAAAGGAGAAGGGTACAAAACTATTATAAAAGCTCTGGCTGAAAAGAACACAGAATTCCCCTGTAGTGTATGAAAAGCATAATGTATATATATACACACAAACGCCAACACCATACGCGGCGTAGGCACATGCAATGTGAACGGAGACCCAACGTAAGTACATCGAACTCTCATATAAGAATATGTACGTTATGAAGCGCGAACAGCGCGCACGTTTTTGATTACGTTGCATTCTCATGTTCGATGCCCTCGAACGAATGTACACTGGCATTGACCGTGATACTTTCCGCTGACATTGCAAAAGCCCTCTTTATGTATTAAGAACTATATTATATACTAAGTCTTAGCACATAAGGAATTAAAAGTATAAATAGCAATAAGATTTTACCAATAAATCAGATCTGGAAACCAAACCTTTCGTTTCTCATTTAATATTTGGCTGTGCTCCAGTAGTCGCCGATTTAAATTGTGCGCAAGCTCTCGCGCCGCTAAATAATACTTTGAGCCCATCTGTTCATAGCGATCATATATTTCGCTGCATACACAAATATTTGGCTGTACTCTCGTAGTCGCCGATTGAAATTGTGCGCTAGCTCTCGCGCCGCTAAATTAATTAATTGAGCCCATCTTTACATGGCGATCCTGCCAAACTGGCAATTCTCTTATCGATCCTGGCAAACTGGCAATTCTCTTATCAATCCTGCCAAACTGACACTTTATTAAAAACCCAAACATTTTAAACAATCCTAAAATAATCCTAAAACTGCAATAAGAAGATGAATACCGATTTCCACCGACTATTCGAAAAAGTTCAACAACTGGCAGAGCAACATATCCACAAAGAAGCAAACCATCAAAGCCTGACGTTATACCCTGTTGATGGAAGAACTCCAACCCCACGCTTAATAAAGCAAAATTTTGAAAAAATAACAAAAATCGAAGAATACGTGCCACAATCTACAACTCCACACAAACCACCACTTTACATACCATCTACTTCACGAGCACGCCCTAAACCAATAACCATAGAAGAGTATAAACAAAAGAACTCGATCCACACTCCACAACCACACAAAGACGAACAAACAACAAAACGTCAACGGAGAAAACGAGCAGGGAAAAACTCGCACAAAAATAGCATTACTCTGGCGAGATTTCAACCTCGCGAACACAAAAATTAAGCAAAAACAAATAAAAACTAAAATTCATAAAATAAAATACCCTAATGTTAGAACATAGGATTATAAAGATTGTATTAAGAATAAGTTAGATAAGATTAAAACAAGAAAAAAAATATATATATATAAATAATAATAATATAAAATTTTATACAATGGGTAAAACTCAATCGAAAGTTCAAAATCACAATGGAGACCCACAAGTCACAAAATAATCAAGTTCAACATTCTGAATCCCTAGAGGATCAAGATTTAAAAATATTGATCATATTAATAATAGTATGCGCTCAATTAGGAATTACACTGTTATCCATGTATAAGAGGTATAACAAAAAACAAAATTTAAAAGCGGCAAAATCAATATTTGATTTGACCGAAGTAATGTCAAGAAAATAAAATAAAAAATTAAAATAAACTCATTAAAAAATTTAGAAAACTTAGTAACAAAGTTAAAGAAGACACCAAGAAGAATTTATTCATATTCATATGTAGAAGCCCTACAAAAAGATTTACAAAGTTATTCGACATTGTTCAAACTAGAAGTAGCCGCATTATCTCAAATTGACCAAGAAAAGCGACAGACTTATTTAAAAACTACAGCAATTACATAGAACATATAATAGAAAATAATTTAAAAAATTTTACAGACGAAAACATAGAAGAAACCAAAGCCACCACCATGACAGACTTCAAAATAGAAACAGCAATCAAAGTAATTCCAGAATTTACTGGAAACTATAAAGAAATAGACTCATTTTGCAAAATATGCACACTGTTGAACGATCCACTAACGCCAGAGGGTAAGAAGACACTCCTTGATTTCATTTTTCACGTAAAACTTAGCTTCAATGTTAAAACAGCAATAGGTACTACATTAACACTCGACAATTTTGATACATTACTAAGCACACTAAAGTCCAGATATAAGAGCCACTCAACCATTACACAGGTACACTCTCAATTGATAAATACTATACAAAAAGGATCTGTCAGTTCCTTCAAAGAACGAATTTTGACACTGATTTCCGAACTCACTACACTACAAATTGAAAATCTAGGAACAAACGTAACAGCAACTGAGAAGTCTGCAATAGCAAAAACGAATGAGTCATATGCTTTAATCACTTTCAAAAACGGACTCAAAGATAACTTAAAACCAATCATACTAGCAGCACAACCCAAAACATTAAATGAAGCAGTAAATCTCGCACTAGACCTAGAACAATCTGTATCCAATACTAATCAAATTTTTGCCATAAATCAAAACAATCAACAATTCAGAAGATACAGTAATTACAACAGCACGAATAACCGATATAACAAAAACACTAATTATAATCATACTTGAAACAACAACAACAACAAAACGACTTACAACGAAACAATAGAAACAACAATAATAACCAATATAACGGCAACAGACGGTATACCAATCAAACACAAAGCAACAATGGGAACTATGGACATCCTAACTACAACAGCAACTATAAAAACACCTACAATAACAACAATAATTACAATAACAATTACAACAGAAACTATAACAGCAATTACAATAGAAACCAGAACCAAAACAACAGACAACGTAACAATATATACACATTAAACGCACAGGGAAACGACCAGGTCCCGGAGGACCACGACTATATCGCTCCGGGAAACAACTACAACAACAACGAAAATTAAATATCTACAAAATATCAAATAACTTAACAAACTGCATAACTTTACATTGCACAAATCTACAGCAACACTTAACATTTTTAATTGACACCGGAGCTGATATCTCTGTTTGCAAGCAAAAAAGCGATGACCAAATAATTTCCTCAATAGATAAATGCAAGCTAACGGGGATAACAAATGAAGAGGTACATTCATTAGGAAAATCACATTTAGAATTAAGAATACAACAACAAAACATTAAACAAGAATTTCGTATAGTAAAAGACACATTTCCCATAGAAACCGATGGTATACTCGGAAGAGACTTTTTATCAGCATTTCTGTGCAAAATTGAATATGAAATATTCACCGTAACAATCACGATAACAGACACAGACATAACGCTACACTTGGAAACTCGTTTACTACCCACTCCATACATAACGATACCCGCAAGAACAGAAATAATTCAACATATAAATTTAGAAATAAAAGAAGACAAATAAGTGTTAAATAGTGAAATAGAAAAAGGCGTATTTGTAGCAAATACAATAGTACCAGCAAAGGGAATGAGCCACATCAAACACAGGAAGAACTAATCCATATGTTCAGAGAATATCAAGATATATTTCATCTGGACGATGAACCACTTACTGCAAATAACTTCTACACTCAAAACCTATCCATCACAGACAATTCACTGGTTTACATAAAAAATTATCGTTTACCCCAAATACAACATGATGAAATAGAAAAACCGGTACAGAAACTACTCAGGGACAAAATAATTGAAGAATCACACAGCCCTTACAACTCACCATTGTTATTGTTTCCTAAGAAAACTCACGATAATGAAGACAAAAAATGGAGACTAGTAGTTGACTATAGGAAATTAAACGATAAACTAACCAGCGATAAATTTCCATTAATGAGATTGGAGGATGTACTAGACGGACTAGGTAGAGCAAAATACTTCTCTACTCTGGACAGGACGAACTCTTTTCACCAAATTCCACTGAACAAGAACTCCAGGCCCTTAACAGCATTTTCAACAACAAATGGACATTACCAATTTACGAGACTCCCTTTTGGATTGAAAATATCCTTTTAACAGTTTCCAAAGAATGCTTACATTGGCCTTGGCAGGTTTAGGTTCTAATGCTATCCTTTACGTATACGATATAATTGGGTTCGGATGCAGCCTCAAACATCACAATGAAAATTTAAGAAAAATATTTGAAAGACTGCGTCAATACAATTTGAAGCTGAACCCGTCAAAATGTCATTTTCTAAGACCCGAAGTAGTTTACCTAGTCCATTTGATCACCCCACATGGTATAAAAACTGATCCAGCAAAATACGAAGCAATTAAGAAATACCCTACCTCAAAAAACCCAGATGAGGTAAGAAGATTTATTGCATTTTGCAACTACTATCGTAGATTTATACCCAACTTTGCGAGTATCACAAAAAGCCTGAATAACCTTCTAAAGAAAGGCCAACCTTTTGTATGGAGCGAGGAACGACAAACAACATTCAGCACTTTAAAAAACAAATTGATGAGCCCACCAATACTGAGATACCCAGACTTTACAAAACCTTTTATATTAACCACTGACGCATCTGACTAAGCTCTAGGTGCAGTACTATCGCAAGGTGAAATTGGCGAAGATGTTCCAATTTCCTACGCAAGCAAGTCCTTATTAAAACATGAAATAAATAAATCAACCATTGAAAAAGAACTACTTGCAATCCATTGGGGCATACAGTTTTTTAAGCCATATCTATTCGGAAGGAAATTCCTCGTGGTAACGGACCACAGACCATTAGTGTCGCTTTTCGTCCACAAGAACCCTTCCTCTAAACTGACAAGAATACGACTAGACCTATCAGAATATGAGTTCGAAATAATATACAAAAAACGAAAATCAAATACCAACGCAGACGCACTTTCCAGAATCAAAATTGATTCTTTACGTTAAAATAAATGATTCCTAAAGAAACCGATGAAAAAGCTAAAAGAACATTAATTATAACAAGGGGAATGGCTGCCAAAAAACATGCAGACCAACAAAAACAAGTACAATACAAAACCCAAGAGAAGTCTGATCAACTTCATATCTGGGACTGTACATCTATTACTGACGTCAGATACATTACAAAATTGAAATTTGAAAAAGCGAACGATATAAATATGAAGAGTACTCAATTAATCTATGCAAAACATAAGAATATATTGCGCGTAAGGTACAACGATAATCCACCGAAATCCGTTTCGATTCTGGAGAAGTTGTCACCTCTTAATACAAAAACTATGCATAGTAGATCTAGTGATAACTATACGAAATACGTTTCGATTATGGAGAAGCTAGCATCTGAAATAAAAAAATTAAAAGTCGACATTTTAGCGCTATCGAATAAGGATATAATTTTTTAAAGTATACAAAAAGAAGAATTTAAAAATATATTTAACAAGCTGCAAGAACAGCAAATTAAAGAAAATCGTTTCGCATACAAGATTATTTTATATGAACCCCTTAAAATAATTGAAAAGGATATAATTAAATATAAATTAATAAATGAATACCACAACTCAACACATGGAGAAAACCTTGGTATAAGAAAAACCACTCTAAAACTAAAACAAAGATATGTGTGGAAAAATATGAGTCGAATGGTGAAAGATTTTATAAAAAACTGTGACAAATGCGCACAGAACAAAATAACTAAACATATACACGAAAAAGATATAATAACAGACACACGAAACACTAGTTTTGAAGTACTTGAAATAGACACAGTTGGACCACTAAGAATGTCAGGCAGATTCAGATACATACTGACAATACAGTGCGAACTGACAAAATTTGTAAAGCACACCCAATAGAAACCAAAGACGCTAAAACCGTACCTAAAACAGTAGTAGAACAATGTATCCTAAAATATGGCCATTTTAAGACATTAAAATCAGATAGGGGCACTGAGTTCACAAATGAGCTCATGCACAACATTTGCAAATTACTAGACATTGAACAACAATTCTCAACACCATACCATCACCAAACATTAGGATCAGTAGAAAGAAATCACCGCGTATTAAATGAATTCATGTTATCTTTTACCAACGACTATGACTGGCACAATGGGATCCCGTTCTATACATTTGCATATAATACAACCCCCCATGTAGACACACAATACACACCTTTTGAGCTTGTATATGGCAAATTACCACACCTCTCAAGTACTGACAGCCAAGAAAATCCAAAAATATACAATATGGATAACTACGCTAACGAACTCAGAATTAGATTACATTATTCAATAAAAAATGCAAAAGCATTAATCGAAAAATCGAAACTACAAAAAAGTATTGTAACACAAAAACACATAAACACACTAGATTTAAATATAGGAGATATGGTATTAGTAAGAAATATGAATAGAACGAAAAACCAAAAACCCTACAATGGTCCTTATAGAGTAATTGAAATTCGGAATGTAAATTGTCTATTAGAAATAAAAGGAGAAATAAAAGAACTCCATAAAAACTTATTAAAAAAACATACACCATTGTAAAGATAAACAAGTAAAATTTTAAGTAATTAATATAACATTAATACTTTTATAAAAAAAAAAATTTTTTTTTGTTTAAACACCAACAAAATTTTTTTTTCCCAGTAGGATAAGGGTGTAGTGTATTAAAAGCATAATGTATATATATACACACAAACGCCAACACCATACGCGGCGTAGGCATATGCAATGTGAGCGGAGACCCAACGTAAGTACATCGAACTCTCATGTAAGAATATGTACGTTATGAAGCGCGAACAGCGCGCACGTTTTTGATTACGTTGCATTCTAATGTTCGATGCCCTCGAACGAATGTACACTGGCATTGACCGTGATACTTTCCGCTGACATTGCAAAAGCCCTCTTTATGTATTAAGAACTATATTATATACTAAGTCTTAGCACATAAGGAATTAAAAGTATAAATAGCAATAAGATTTTATCAATAAATCAGATTCGATCTGGAAACCAAACCTTTCGTTTCTCATTTAATATTTGGCTGTACTCCAGTAGTCGCCGATTGAAATTGTGCGCAAGCTCTCGCGCCGCTAAATAATACTTTGAGCCCATCTGTTCATAGCGATCATATATTTCGCTTCATACACAAATATTTGGCTGTACCCTCGTAGTCGCCGATTGAAATTGTGCGCTAGCTCTCGCGCCGCTAAATTAATTAATTGAGCCCATCTTTGCACCATACATATAAACCCAAACATGAAAAAGACTTTAGCGTAGAAGAAATAAAAGAGGAAATAACTAGGTTGGGATTCGGTGTTACAAACGTTTCAAATATAAAACAAAGAATTACAAAGCATCCGTTGTCGATGTTTTATGTCAACTTAAAACAAAACAAAAATAATACAGACATTTATAAAGTTGAAGCAATTATGCACACAAAAATAAAATTCGAACCACCAAATAAAAAAAGGGAAATAGCTCAGTGCACAAAATGTCAGAGGTATGGCCACACTAGAAAATACTGCAACCATACTCCTCGATGCGTTAAATGCGTTGGCAATCATGCAATGTCAGACTGCCCTAGTAAAGAAAAATCACAGGATGTGAAATGTGTGCTATGCGGAAGAAACCACCCGGCTAATTACAGAGGCTGTAATGTGTACAAAGAATTGCAGCAAAAAACGCAAAAAGTCGCACGCTAAGGCAGAAAGTGTTTGAAAACACTAATTTTAACAACGCCCCAGATTCCGAAAGCCAACCAGGTTGCACATATGCGCAAATCGCCAAACAGAGCACGCAACAAGAGCAAACTCTAAACCAGCAAAGTGAAAATCAATTCGCCTCACATCGATCAAATGACATGAATGAATTAAAGAGTATGCTGAGAACCCTTATGACACAAATGGGAACAATGCTCAATTTATTAACAACAGTGATCTCTAAACTGACTTAATGGAACAAAAACTTATAATTGCAGTATGGAATGCGAACGGGCTTTCTCGTCATAGTAATGAAGTCAAAACATTTATGGAACAGAACAAAATTGACATAATGCTAATATCTGAGACACACTTCACAAGCAAAAGCTTCTTAAAAATAAATCAGTACAACATATATCACACAAATCATCCAGCTGGCACAGTAAGCGGTGGTACTGCTATCATCATTAAAAACAAAATAAAACACACAGTACAAGACAATTATGAAAAATCTCACATTCAAGCAACAAGCATAACAATACAGGACCAATATGGACTGCTAACCATAACATCAGTGTATTGCTCTCCGAGGTATTCCATTAAAAAAGAGCAATATTACCATTTTTTTCAAACACTTGGTGTGCGATTTTTGGCTGGTGGTGATTACAACGCTAAACACCAATTTTGGGGTTCTCGGACAATCAATCCGAAAGGAAGAGAGCTACTAAAAACAATGCAAGACCACAACCTTATACACGTATCAACAGGTCAACCCACATACTGGCCATCTAATAGAAACAAAATTCCAGATGTCATTGGCTTCTGCGTGATGAAAGGTGTTCTCAGAAGCTGTGTTGAGATATCCCCGTCGCTGGATCTGCCATCAGACCACTCTCCTATTATTGCAACACTGAACTCGGAGGTAGCATGCACAAAAAAACCAATCACACTACATACGAAACAAACAAACTGGTTCCATTTCAAGGAAATTGTAGATGACATTCTGTGCCTCAATATTTGTCTGAAGAGTGCTGAGGATATTGAGTTTGAGGAAATACATAACGCTGTGCACAAAACACTGAATGTGAAAAAGGCACCTGGCTACGGCCTGATAACAGGTAAAATATTAAAGGAACTACCAAATAAAGGAATAAAATGCCTTACCTATCTCTTCAATGCAATAATTAGATGTGGATATTTTCCGCGTCAATGGAAAGTGGCCGAAATTATTGTCATCCCAAAACCAGGAAAGCCCTTGGAGGAAGTCACTTCTTATAGACCAATTAGCATTTTGCCAATTGTTTCCAAAATGTTTGAAAAGCTCCTGTTAAACAAACTTAAACCAATTCTGCTCAAAAAGGAGATAATACCCAATCATCAATTTGGATTTAGGGAACACCACGCCACAACAGAACAAGTTCATCGAGTGTACAGCATAATAAGAAACGCTCTTGAGGAAAACTGTTATTGTACAACTGCTTTCCTATATATAACACAGGCGTTCGATAAAGTATGGCACCCTGGCTTACTATTTAAACTGAAAAAGTTACTACCTCAGACATTTTATGATATCTTAAGATCATATCTGGAAGAGCGGCATTTCAGAGTAAAGACCAAAGAAGAAGTCACAGAACTGTTCTCAATAAAGGCGTGTGTACCACAAGGCAGTGTTCCAGGTCCTGTGCTCTACACTATCTACACGGCTGACCTTCCACTGACGGAGAATACAAAAATCGCAACCTTCGCGGATGATACAGTCATAATTGCTACAAGCAGCAACAACATAATCGCTGCAAATTATCTCCAAGAAAGCTTGGATAAGCTCCAAATCTGGCTAAATAAATGGAGGAGTAAGGTGAATGCAACTAAGTCTGTGCAAGTAACCTTTTGCTTAAAAAAGAAGACTTGTCCTTCAGTAATATTAAATGATTGTCATCTGCCCCAATCCGAAGACGTTAAATATTTAGGGCTACATCTTGATCGACGTCTGACATGACAGAAGCATATTCTTACGAAGAAAAAACAACTTGGAATAAAGCTTACTTCCTTATATTGGCTCTTGAGATATAAATCCCAGTTATCGCTTGAAAATAACCTGCTCGTTTATAACACAATTATAAAACCCATATGGACATATGGTATACAGCTATGGGGTTCAGCGGCAAAAAATAATATAAAAATTATTGAGAGATTCCAATCAAAAGTATTACGCTTGGTAGTAAAGGCTCCATGGTTCGTCAGGAATGATATAATACGTCACGACTTAAACATCCCTACTGTCCATGAGGAAATAGCGAGATACAGCAATAAATACCTGGAACGACTAAGTAAGCATCCTAACATTCTAGCTTCAATTCTTCTGGAGACGACAGGCACAACACGGCGATTGAAGCGAGCAACACCACTAAATTTATAATAATAATTTTTTCTAACGCAATAGTTCTGAACTAACCTTATGGGAGATTAGCACTGGCTCCTCTTCCTCATGTTGATTTAAATAACTATTTTAAGAAAATTACTTTGTGTATTTATTGATTTATGTAGCTGTTTAATATTATTATTTAATTTGATTATTGCCCCAAGGGGCAGAATGCAAATAAAACTGAAGTTAAAAAAAAAAAAAAACTATTAATCTTAATTTCTGTTGCTACATTACATTCCCTTTTAGTCTATACAGGAGCAGATATTTCGCTCATCAAAGTAAACACTGTATTTAAGTATGTACCAATAATATCGGATAATGGCTGCAAAATTAGAGGAATAGGAGAAGGTATAATTAAATCAATAGGAAATTTACTGTTAAAAAATTTTAACTGCATACATACATTTCAAGCGGTAGAGTCCAATTTTCCAATACCTTGTGACGGAATCTTGGGGTTGGATTTCATACGAAAATATAATTTTATTTTGGATTTTTCACAAAGTGTCAATTCTTTCCACTTAAATGTTGGATCTCAAACAGTTTCAGTATTTTTAAAACCATCTCCTATGAAAAATTCGATTTCATTCCCAGCCAGAGCAGAAGTTATTAGAAAAATAGACGTTGAAAACTTGAATGAAGATTTGTTTGTACCTACACAAGAACATTCAAATGGCATTTTTATACAAAATTCCATACTTTCTAAATATCATTGCCATGTAAGAATAGTAAACACGACTGAAAATAATTTTATGCTGGAAAATAGATCCATCAAAGCTGAAAGATTAGATAATTATGATATAATCAATCTCAAAAATTGCAAGAATACAGAGAAATATGAAAGGAAAAATCTTATTCTTAATAAATTAACTAAAAGTTTTGCCAACTTTGTAAAGAAGAATCTAACTAAATTATGTGAAGAGTTTAGTGACATTTTTGCGTTGGATTCCGATAAAATAACAACGAATAACTTTTACAAACAAAAACTGAGACTAAGTGAGAATAGCCCAGTATATATTAAAAATTATAGAATTCCAGAAACTCAAAAAACTGAATGAAAAAAAAAACTAAAAAATGATGACATTATAGAACCATCGGTATCAGAATATAATAGCCCTCTGCTACTGGTACCGAAAAAATCATTGCCAGGTGAAACTGCTAAAAAATGGCGTTTGGTGATTGATTATCGTCAGGTAAACAAGAAACTATTAGCAGATAATTTTCCTCTCCCACGTATAGATGATATATTGGATCTACTGGGTCATGCTAAGTATTTTTCATGTTTGGATCTGATGTCAGGTTTTCATCAAATTCAACTTTCAGAGGAATCTAGAGATATCACTTCATTCTCAACAAATCAAGGTTCATATAGATTCAAGAGACTTCCTTTCGGATTAAAGATAGCACCCAACTCATTTCAGAGTATGATGAATTTAGCATTTTCGGGACTAAAGCCTGACCAAGCTTTCCTGTACATGGATGATCTTATTGTAATAGGATGCTCAGAAAAACATATGTTTCGGAATTTACAAGACGTATTTTTGACATGTACAAAGTATAATCTGAAGTTGCATCCTGAAAAGTGTACATTCTTTTCACAGAAAACTGTATTTTTGGGACATAAATGTACAGGAATTCTTCCAGACAATAGTAAATATGAAACAATAAAAAATTATCCAAAACCAATAGATGCCGACTTGGCACGACGTTTCATCGCATTCTGTAATTACTATAGACGTTTTATACCGAATTTTGCGAAATATGCTATACATATTACACGACTTACACGTAAAAATGCTGAATTTGTGTGGAGTAATGACTGTGAAAAGGCTTTTCAATACCTGAAGAACTCATTGCTTTCACCTAAACTATTGCAATATCCGAATTTCCCAAAAGAATTTTGTATAACCACCGATGCTAGTTAATTGGCATGCGGAGCGGGTTTGAGCCAAGCGTGCAGCGGCATTCAATTGCCTATTGCTTTCGCGTCCAAAACCTTCTCAAAGGGAGAAAGCAATAAATCAGTGATTGAACAAGAATTAACAGCAATCCATTGGGCAATAAATTATTTCAGACCGTACGTCTATGGTAGAAAATTTTTAGTTCGCAGTGACCATAAACCACTTACATGTTTATTTTCATTGAAAAATTCATCATCGAAGCTCAACAGAATCCATTTAGACTTAGAAGAATATGACCACACTGTGGAACATATAAAAGGCAAGGAAAATTGTGGAGCTGATGCACTGTAGCGTATAGATATAGGTCAACTCAAGGAAATTGACGAATTGCAGAATGTTTTAGCTTTGACAAGAGCACAAAAGCGCAAGGAAGGTACAAAATCCAAAAATGAATCAAATAAACAAAAGACCCAACAAAGTCAAAATTCACCGAAATGCTATGAGGTATCAAATTCCAGACAAGTAAAGAAATTCACTAAATTGCATTTCTTATAACCAAAAAATCAGAAAATTGCTCAAGACATGGTATATCAACACTTATTGATATAAATATTTCACTCTATATTATCAATGGTTAAGTATCTCTAAAGGAACTATTTCCAAGGCTTGAAAGAGAAGCCTGAAGTGTAGGAGTTGATAAATTGCAAATTAATGCAAGGGATGATATCTTCAGAATATCATCCATAAATGAATTTAAAAGGCTAGCCAATGAAAATTTAAAAAGTTTAGAAATCGCGATAACACATGAAATAAAAACTATAGAAAACGAAGAAGAAAAATTAAAATTGTTCAAATTTTACCATGACAATTCAATTTACGGAGGCCATGCTGGAGTTACAAGACCTCTAAAAAAACAAAATAACTATTACTTCTGGAAAAACATGGCAAGGGATGTTAAAACCTACAAAAAAGTAGTACGAAATGCACTCTTAATAAACCAAAACCATCAACAAAAGAAGAACTAATTATTACCCCTACACCAACACAATCATTTGATACAGTAATAATTGACACAATAGGACCGTTACCAAAGACAGATAATGAACATGAATATGCGGTGACCATTGTTTGCGACTTAACAAAATATTTAATAACTATTCCAATACCGAACAAATCTGCAAACACAGTAGCAAAAGCAGTTTTTAAGAAATTCATACTACAATTTGGAACCATGAACAAAGTTATAACAGACATGGGAACAGAATAGAAAAATCAAGTTTTCTCAGAATTGTATAAACTATTAGGAGTTAATCACACCACGTCAACTGCATATCACCATCAAACAGTAGGTTCAATAGAAAGATCATATCGAACATTTAATGAATATTTAAGATCATATATTTCCGTAAACAGATCAGACTGGGATAAATGGCTGTGTTATTTCACGTATTGCTATAACACTACACCCTCAACAGTTCATGGCTATTGTCCATATGAACTAGTTTATGGCAAATTACCTAGCAATATAGAATGCATGGCATCTAATGGTGTAGATCCTTTGTATAATGCAGATTCATAGGAGAAAGCGGTAAAATATAGATTCCAAATAGCACAGAATAGAGCAAAAACTTTTATTGATATATATATAAGCTTCAACAGAAAGCGACACATGATAATCGAAACCACAGACATTAAAAATAGGAAACTATATGGTTATAGAAGACCCAGCAAGACATAAATTTGTCCCGATATATTCAGGTCCATATAAAATTATCGACTTTGACGCATTTAATAATTGTACTATCAAATTAGATAATAATAAAACTGTAAACATAAAAATAGAATTAAATTAGGTTAACACGTTGTATTGGCCAGTACAACAAAATAAGGTTAGAATTAATTTCAAATAATTAACAAGTACAATAAAACAAAACTAATAGTTTAAAATAAACAACGATACAATAACACAATTAAAATTAACTCGAACAAATAACAAGACACTAAAGTCAAATATTTACAATTTATATGTTATACTTATATATTTTCTTCATAATATACCAATGTAATGGAAGTTTGGCATGGAATTCACATTTAATCGAATGATCCTCCACTATCTGTAGGATCATTCTCCGAAAAGGGGAGGTGTAATATATTCTGATCAACCCTCCTAAAGTGATGGATACATTCTTACAATCATTTTAATTACACTATTCTAATTGCTTGTTTGTCCGCTCTTTCGTTTCAAAAGTAATTCGAGGAATATGAAGTAATCAATTCATTAATGGGCCAGTGGAACACTTCCATTCTTTGTTATGCTTAGCTCTTCAGCGTTACAACAAAATTCCAAAGAATTTGTTGACGTAAATTTATTAATGGGCTAGTAGAGCATTTGCGTTCTCTGCCATGCTTCACTTTTCGTTGTTACTATAACTTCTTACATTGGCTCAAATTACTTTCCGGTACAGTTTCTAAAAAGGTCAAGCCAAGCTTTCAATTTCTAATTCATTAAGTCATTTATAAATTTTAGCTAAGTCTACACTTTTATGTTATAAAAGATTTAAGTAATTCAAATAAAGACACATTCAATTCGATCATTCTCGGGGACGTGTAACTTAGTTTTATTTGCGCATAGAGCGAGACATTAAATGGCGATCCTGCTAGGAGTCACGTTTTCGAACAATTGAAAAAGATTATAAAATTTAGTTCCGGAAGAGACAATCTATGCAAGTGAAAAATGCATAGCGTAAAAAATACAAAATGAAGAACAAAATTTTCATCCTTCAACAAACAACAAGCACGCTTTAGTTATTGACAAGACTGCAAGAGTGCAAGAGTGTTTTTTACAAATTAACAACATGGCATGGTGGAAAAAGACATTAAATGCCATCTTCATAGCTTTTACCGGCTACGAAATTGGTCAGATAGTGAGAAATGAAAAAACAGAGAAAAAAGATATTGTGCACTACATACCTGTACCTGTGAAAAACGAACATCAGGAAAATGAAACCAATTACTGGGCAATAAGCCGAGTAGGGTTAGTTACTTTATTCGTCGCGTTCATAATAATTGAAAACTACATTAAAAATAGACTTCGACAGGCACAAAGCGGACAGCGAATTTAATATAGAACAGTTTAAAAGAGTGCCACATATTTAAAAAAAAATAAAATCTCTAAGAAATATTGAAGAAGTGCCTCCTTGCCTTGAAGCGCCAACACCTCCCGAATCAAGGACGGGGGCTGCGGTAATAACAACAGCAACAGGAACAGCAATAGCAGCAGCAATATGAACAGCAATGCTATTTTATAAATTAAAAACATGAATGCAAATATTTATGAACGATTAAGTAATGTTTATTAAAAAAATCCATAAAATCAAAATATTTTTTTATATTAAAATGTGAATTGTGCTTTTATATATATTTTCTTATTTTAAATATATTTCCTTTATTTGTATAATATATAAGAAACATTTCTTAGCAAAATTGAATTTTATTCAGCATATATTCAATGATTTGTATGACATTCACAAACATTTATAGTGACAATATTTTTGTATAATGTTTTTAAACTAGGGCAATAAAAATCATGTATATTTTGTGTTATCTCTTGTTCAATCAAATTTTCTATGCAAGTTATTTATTCAAAAGCTTTCACATATAAAGTTGAACTTCGTTCTCTCTTCACATTAATAGGAATAGTAAAATGTTGATTAAAACATTTCAGTTTGTTAAATATTTTTAATTCATCAATGTGGACATTACAGCTATAAATCTTGAACAATTGATTATTTTTTCGTAGTAAAATTCGTTACGCAGTTAAGGCGTCAGTTATTCAAGGGGATTAACATACGAGTATATATGAATACATGCCGTAATTGATTTTTGACGGAAATTAAGTCTACCACCTCCACGTGGTAACGGCTGGTAACAATTGCACAAATGGATGTGACGTGCGATCTATTCGTGATAACGATCTAATGTACATCTAATATCTAATGTACATCTAATATTTTTGGGGCGGTGGGAGTAAGGGAAAAAATCAAGCAAGTTGTTTTGCGATGGTTTGCAGTCAGGGGGTAATACCAGCTGTATTTTTACGGAGCTACCTCGATACCGAGTCAACTCGAGGTATATTCATGACCAATCCGTGCTATATTTGAAGATTACCATGTCTGCTTCGGTGGACGCTGATAGTAAGAATCAGATGGATGTCAACACAAATATAAAAATTTGTATGGACAAGCAGTCCAGTAAATGCAACGGAAGCTATTGATTCATATATTTGTGCGGCGGAAGGTGGGGCTTCAGAACTTAGTGAAAGTATAGACAAGCCAACGATGGCTAGCCGATCTCGTATAGCGAGAGCTGGCATTGGGGAACAACCTGGTTCCAGTGGAAGTGGCACTACCAGAAGTATTCTCGTTACGAATAAGTCTAAAACTTATATGGCTTATACCGGGTTAGGCCCTGGTAGACGTGACGGCATAGCAACGTCTGAAACGACTGATGCCTCCTCAGTGGTAAAGCCTACACGGTATAACTACAAGAAGAGACGTGCTGCTTTGCAGAAGCGTCCTGAAGTGAGGGAGGTCCGAAAAATAAAAATTCTCTATTAGCTCGACAACAAATGTTACGGAGGGAGTCCCACAGGTTCCGAAACCGAATCCGCCGCCAAAAAGTCAACTGTCGGACGACCCGCCCAGAAATTCCAGCACGATAAAGAAGCCCTGCCATCATATGACTTCAACTTCACCAAAGACCTTCTACGAAGCTGTGAGAAGTATAATCTCAAGCGCTTTCTTTCAGATTTTGAAAGAGCATCCTGGCCCAGATCCTTTTTGTCACGATAGTGGATGGCATCGAAACCACGTGAAACTTATCGCATTGGCCGATCAGAGATCAACAGATCTATACAAACTAACCATCTCCAGAATCGGTGAAGTGTGACCTGGGTCTAAGTTTCAGGTAATATCAAGGGAGGATACCAGCTGAACCATCTGCCCCCAAATGGTTCTGTAGATGCTGCGGGTATGTAAGCCAGAACTCCCGACATCATCGTGGAAAGTCACGAGTACGGCAGTGCTAATTTTGTGGTGAGCATAGACTCGTTGGAATCTTTGTCGCGTTCTGATGGTGTCGTGAACTACGGCTACTCGTCCATAGCATTAAGGGTCTAAAAAGGACGTGAATGTGTCCAACACTATGGACCCTTTAGGAGTTGAGGTAGACCCTAACAACTATTCTCAGCTGGAAGGAGAGGCCCACACCACTTCTGTTGGCAGTGATGGGGCGACAGAGGTGGAACCTGGCTCTGGTTCTGTTAAGGCATTTGCGCTATATAGGGCATCAGTCGATAGCATCATAAGACAGACTAGGATAGTCTTCATTCCAAAAGACAGAAAAAGCTTACATACTCATCCAAAAGATCTAAGACCGATCTCATCTTTTCTTTTAAAAAACCATAGAAAAAATGATGGAAATCCACTTAAGCTTAACTTTAGACAAGAATCTAATCTCATCGGCTCCACATGTCTATACCAAGGGGAAATCGGTAGAGACTGCTCCACATAACCATATTTCCACTACAGAAGGTTCATTGTATAAGCAGGAATTCACTCTGGCTGCCTTTCTTGATATTGAAGGGGCCATTAATAATGTCCAAAAGGAGGCCATCATTACAGCACTCACTGAACTTGTGATGGAAACGGGCTTGGTAGGCCTAATTAGTAAAATGTTGAATAGCAGAATCATTGGGGCGAATCTAGAAGAATCAGTTCTATGTAAGTTGGAGGGCAGGGGTACACGGCAAGATAGTGTCCACTCAAAGCTTCTATGAAACACAGTTGTTAAAATTAGAGGAGGTGGTATGTATGGTGATAGCTTATGCTGATTATGTTGTTATTGCTGTTTCTTGAAAATTCATATCTACTTTGAGAGATTTGTTGCAAAATGCTCTAGATATTCTTTCAAAATGGTCGGAGAACAGTGGTCTTGGAGTAAATGCGAATAAGACTCAAGTTAATCTGTTTACTCAGAAACATAAAATTCCTCATTCCAATTATGCCTAAGGGAAACGGTCTAGAAATTTCAGAAAAAACGAAATATTTGAGTCTTAAAATTAACAGGAAACTAGCTTGGAAGTCAAACACTTCCGAAAGAGCTAGGAAATCTGGGGTAGCTTTTTATGCCTGCAAAACCCGGGGCATTAAGCTTAGGGTAGCTCATTGGCTTTATACTGCAGTTGTCATTCTCCTATAAGGAAATGTTGTTTGGTGAACTGCAATGCAGAAAAGGACCTACTGTGAAATGCATAGTAAGGCACAGATCAGCAGAATTAGCGATAAGCGGTACAATCAAAACTACGCCAGCCCTGGCATCGGATAACATACTACATCTGCCACCCTAAGAACTCTTCTGCAAATAAAGCCTCATGCTCTGCTACTCGGCTCAAGGCGAGTGCACAATGGAAAGCTGTCCCGTATGGACACGCATACTAGAATCCTATACATACCCTGCCTTTGTCTTTTTGTTTCGAAAGAAATTTTTAGGTAAATATTCCTTCCAGACAGGAATGGCTTGAGGGGAATCCATCACCAGATATTCCCATTAAGATGTACACAGACGGATCAAAGATGAATTCTGGTGCAGGGAATGGATCAACTGGATCACTGTAATGTTTTTCAAGCGAAAATAACCGCTATTCAAGAAGTCTTGAATATCTACATTTTTTCAGATAGCCCAGCTAAGGGCTTTGAATGCATTCCAAATAACAGCAAGGAGTTTCTTAGACTGTCTGACTGTTAATTACCACTTTTTTAAATTGGTTAATATTTTTATTTGTCAGGTCATTATTGATAACATTTTCCTTCATCGTCAAATGTAGTCAGCCTTAATTCCAAATGTTTAATAAAGTTGTTTATGTTATTTAAAGTAATGTTATGGAATATTGTATAAAAATTTTCGATCACTTGGGTGTTGTCAAGTTTAATTGTTATTATTAATTATTATTTTTTTTATAATATTTATTCGACGTAGACTGGAACGGAATGGAATTTTCTGTGTTCTTTTATAAATATAAAATTGTAACCCTGTACCAGCATTGAGGGCAACATTGAAAGAGTATTACCCTTTCACATGGTAACATTTTTATGTAGAAAAGAAAGCGCTATCAAATATCCACTTTGTCCTTCGAATTTTTCCATATGTATTTCGCATCGGCAAATAAATTATTAAGAATACAATTATTGGAATCGGAAATATATTTGTACATTCTTTTAATGTTGTTGAGATGGAGATTTTGGTTATTTGGAATTTTAGATTTTGGTTCATTTTTATGCCTAAGTGATTTATAGTTTTTGATAAATAAGTTTTCTTAATTTCTAGTTGGTTCGGTTTGTCTGTTTTTGTTAAGTTTTTTAGTCAGGGAAATCTAAAAATTCTGAGCTGTCCTCTGTGGTCTAGTGGTAAGCATGCCAGACTCACACCCCGAGGGTCGCAGGTTCAAATCCTTTCATGGGCTTGGTCTCCAAAATACTGCTTCTTTCTATAAAATTATTTTCTCTTCGAGTCGAAGGCCTCTGTAGCTAGTACTCATTCCCCAACACCTTGCACTCATAATTAATTATGGTGTAAGATATTGTTGAAAGCGTGACCCTTCCAACGGGGGGAGGATGTTCGTAGTAACACTTTATTTAATTATAAATACTCGTATTTTAGTAATATAACAATGTCTCTTAATATAACAATGCTTAACTCTCTTAATTTAACTCTCTCTCTCTCTCTCTCCTCCTTTAATTTTGTATATGTATTTTTGATGTATTAGCATAGCTTGCACTGTGCAAATAAAATTCTCCCCAGTTGATCGTATACCTTAAGCACACGTAGTTGCAGTTTTTATTATCGGTCGTTTAAAAATTGAATAGTTCAAGCGGTTGGTAAAAACGCTTACCATTCCCTTAAACATTGGTGACCCCGACGTGATATCGGTTGCGTTTTTTCATTTAATTCGTTTTTGGATTGGGTATTCCAACGGGCTTTTATTAGGTCGGAACTTTTCCTGCTAAAATTGGTTGGCTGGAAAATACACCGACGCTTTCTTTTTGACTTTGTGTGACCTTCGGGGATAATTGGGGATTCAAACACTTGGTTTGATTCTCATATTAAACATTATCTGCTCGCTGCCGCTGCCAGCGCAATTTCGCTTACTTCGTTTACCTTTCGTTGCCGGTGCATACGAGTATATTGCTTTCTCGCTGCTTCGTTTAATGTCGCTACAGTTGTGTTCGGTCAATTCAGTTCGCTGCAATCGTGCTGCTACCTATATTGTCATATTGATTACTTTGTGATCGTGACTTTCTATAACACAGTTTTAGTGTTCGGACATTCGGTTTAATAAGTTCATGAAACGTGTGCATTTAAATGCAAGGGTTAAAATAATTACCTAAAGTTTAGAGGCAAAATAAATACGGTTTCGGACATAACGGTACTCGCTATTTCTCAGTTTACCTTTCGTTGTAGCTACACTAGACAATATCGGTACTTTTCGTTCGTCATATCGGTTTGTGATTTTTAGTTTACAGCAAATACTACCATGTCAAGATCAAAGAAAGGTCGACATTCCGTGTCAAATCCAGCGGTTCTGGAAACGGTTAATAAAAATCGGATGTTCTTGGCGCGTAAAAGTGCATGGTCATCTCGCAATTGCAACTTGGAATAAAGCTTACTTCCTTATATTGGCTCTTGAGATATAAATCCCAGTTATCGCTTGAAAATAACCTGCTCGTTTATAACACAATTATAAAACCCATATGGACATATGGTATACAGCTATGGGGTTCAGCGGCAAAAAATAATATAAAAATTATTGAGAGATTCCAATCAAAAGTATTACGCTTGGTAGTAAAGGCTCCATGGTTCGTCAGGAATGATATAATACGTCACGACTTAAACATCCCTACTGTCCATGAGGAAATAGCGAGATACAGCAATAAATACCTGGAACGACTAAGTAAGCATCCTAACATTCTAGCTTCAATTCTTCTGGAGACGACAGGCACAACACGGCGATTGAAGCGAGCAACACCACTAAATTTATAATAATAATTTTTTCTAACGCAATAGTTCTGAACTAACCTTATGGGAGATTAGCACTGGCTCCTCTTCCTCATGTTGATTTAAATAACTATTTTAAGAAAATTACTTTGTGTATTTATTGATTTATGTAGCTGTTTAATATTATTATTTAATTTGATTATTGCCCCAAGGGGCAGAATGCAAATAAAACTGAAGTTAAAAAAAAAAAAAAACTATTAATCTTAATTTCTGTTGCTACATTACATTCCCTTTTAGTCTATACAGGAGCAGATATTTCGCTCATCAAAGTAAACACTGTATTTAAGTATGTACCAATAATATCGGATAATGGCTGCAAAATTAGAGGAATAGGAGAAGGTATAATTAAATCAATAGGAAATTTACTGTTAAAAAATTTTAACTGCATACATACATTTCAAGCGGTAGAGTCCAATTTTCCAATACCTTGTGACGGAATCTTGGGGTTGGATTTCATACGAAAATATAATTTTATTTTGGATTTTTCACAAAGTGTCAATTCTTTCCACTTAAATGTTGGATCTCAAACAGTTTCAGTATTTTTAAAACCATCTCCTATGAAAAATTCGATTTCATTCCCAGCCAGAGCAGAAGTTATTAGAAAAATAGACGTTGAAAACTTGAATGAAGATTTGTTTGTACCTACACAAGAACATTCAAATGGCATTTTTATACAAAATTCCATACTTTCTAAATATCATTGCCATGTAAGAATAGTAAACACGACTGAAAATAATTTTATGCTGGAAAATAGATCCATCAAAGCTGAAAGATTAGATAATTATGATATAATCAATCTCAAAAATTGCAAGAATACAGAGAAATATGAAAGGAAAAATCTTATTCTTAATAAATTAACTAAAAGTTTTGCCAACTTTGTAAAGAAGAATCTAACTAAATTATGTGAAGAGTTTAGTGACATTTTTGCGTTGGATTCCGATAAAATAACAACGAATAACTTTTACAAACAAAAACTGAGACTAAGTGAGAATAGCCCAGTATATATTAAAAATTATAGAATTCCAGAAACTCAAAAAACTGAATGAAAAAAAAAACTAAAAAATGATGACATTATAGAACCATCGGTATCAGAATATAATAGCCCTCTGCTACTGGTACCGAAAAAATCATTGCCAGGTGAAACTGCTAAAAAATGGCGTTTGGTGATTGATTATCGTCAGGTAAACAAGAAACTATTAGCAGATAATTTTCCTCTCCCACGTATAGATGATATATTGGATCTACTGGGTCATGCTAAGTATTTTTCATGTTTGGATCTGATGTCAGGTTTTCATCAAATTCAACTTTCAGAGGAATCTAGAGATATCACTTCATTCTCAACAAATCAAGGTTCATATAGATTCAAGAGACTTCCTTTCGGATTAAAGATAGCACCCAACTCATTTCAGAGTATGATGAATTTAGCATTTTCGGGACTAAAGCCTGACCAAGCTTTCCTGTACATGGATGATCTTATTGTAATAGGATGCTCAGAAAAACATATGTTTCGGAATTTACAAGACGTATTTTTGACATGTACAAAGTATAATCTGAAGTTGCATCCTGAAAAGTGTACATTCTTTTCACAGAAAACTGTATTTTTGGGACATAAATGTACAGGAATTCTTCCAGACAATAGTAAATATGAAACAATAAAAAATTATCCAAAACCAATAGATGCCGACTTGGCACGACGTTTCATCGCATTCTGTAATTACTATAGACGTTTTATACCGAATTTTGCGAAATATGCTATACATATTACACGACTTACACGTAAAAATGCTGAATTTGTGTGGAGTAATGACTGTGAAAAGGCTTTTCAATACCTGAAGAACTCATTGCTTTCACCTAAACTATTGCAATATCCGAATTTCCCAAAAGAATTTTGTATAACCACCGATGCTAGTTAATTGGCATGCGGAGCGGGTTTGAGCCAAGCGTGCAGCGGCATTCAATTGCCTATTGCTTTCGCGTCCAAAACCTTCTCAAAGGGAGAAAGCAATAAATCAGTGATTGAACAAGAATTAACAGCAATCCATTGGGCAATAAATTATTTCAGACCGTACGTCTATGGTAGAAAATTTTTAGTTCGCAGTGACCATAAACCACTTACATGTTTATTTTCATTGAAAAATTCATCATCGAAGCTCAACAGAATCCATTTAGACTTAGAAGAATATGACCACACTGTGGAACATATAAAAGGCAAGGAAAATTGTGGAGCTGATGCACTGTAGCGTATAGATATAGGTCAACTCAAGGAAATTGACGAATTGCAGAATGTTTTAGCTTTGACAAGAGCACAAAAGCGCAAGGAAGGTACAAAATCCAAAAATGAATCAAATAAACAAAAGACCCAACAAAGTCAAAATTCACCGAAATGCTATGAGGTATCAAATTCCAGACAAGTAAAGAAATTGCTCAAGACATGGTATATCAACACTTATTGATATAAATATTTCACTCTATATTATCAATGGTTAAGTATCTCTAAAGGAACTATTTCCAAGGCTTGAAAGAGAAGCCTGAAGTGTAGGAGTTGATAAATTGCAAATTAATGCAAGGGATGATATCTTCAGAATATCATCCATAAATGAATTTAAAAGGCTAGCCAATGAAAATTTAAAAAGTTTAGAAATCGCGATAACACATGAAATAAAAACTATAGAAAACGAAGAAGAAAAATTAAAATTGTTCAAATTTTACCATGACAATTCAATTTACGGAGGCCATGCTGGAGTTACAAGACCTCTAAAAAAACAAAATAACTATTACTTCTGGAAAAACATGGCAAGGGATGTTAAAACCTACAAAAAAGTAGTACGAAATGCACTCTTAATAAACCAAAACCATCAACAAAAGAAGAACTAATTATTACCCCTACACCAACACAATCATTTGATACAGTAATAATTGACACAATAGGACCGTTACCAAAGACAGATAATGAACATGAATATGCGGTGACCATTGTTTGCGACTTAACAAAATATTTAATAACTATTCCAATACCGAACAAATCTGCAAACACAGTAGCAAAAGCAGTTTTTAAGAAATTCATACTACAATTTGGAACCATGAACAAAGTTATAACAGACATGGGAACAGAATAGAAAAATCAAGTTTTCTCAGAATTGTATAAACTATTAGGAGTTAATCACACCACGTCAACTGCATATCACCATCAAACAGTAGGTTCAATAGAAAGATCATATCGAACATTTAATGAATATTTAAGATCATATATTTCCGTAAACAGATCAGACTGGGATAAATGGCTGTGTTATTTCACGTATTGCTATAACACTACACCCTCAACAGTTCATGGCTATTGTCCATATGAACTAGTTTATGGCAAATTACCTAGCAATATAGAATGCATGGCATCTAATGGTGTAGATCCTTTGTATAATGCAGATTCATAGGAGAAAGCGGTAAAATATAGATTCCAAATAGCACAGAATAGAGCAAAAACTTTTATTGATATATATATAAGCTTCAACAGAAAGCGACACATGATAATCGAAACCACAGACATTAAAAATAGGAAACTATATGGTTATAGAAGACCCAGCAAGACATAAATTTGTCCCGATATATTCAGGTCCATATAAAATTATCGACTTTGACGCATTTAATAATTGTACTATCAAATTAGATAATAATAAAACTGTAAACATAAAAATAGAATTAAATTAGGTTAACACGTTGTATTGGCCAGTACAACAAAATAAGGTTAGAATTAATTTCAAATAATTAACAAGTACAATAAAACAAAACTAATAGTTTAAAATAAACAACGATACAATAACACAATTAAAATTAACTCGAACAAATAACAAGACACTAAAGTCAAATATTTACAATTTATATGTTATACTTATATATTTTCTTCATAATATACCAATGTAATGGAAGTTTGGCATGGAATTCACATTTAATCGAATGATCCTCCACTATCTGTAGGATCATTCTCCGAAAAGGGGAGGTGTAATATATTCTGATCAACCCTCCTAAAGTGATGGATACATTCTTACAATCATTTTAATTACACTATTCTAATTGCTTGTTTGTCCGCTCTTTCGTTTCAAAAGTAATTCGAGGAATATGAAGTAATCAATTCATTAATGGGCCAGTGGAACACTTCCATTCTTTGTTATGCTTAGCTCTTCAGCGTTACAACAAAATTCCAAAGAATTTGTTGACGTAAATTTATTAATGGGCTAGTAGAGCATTTGCGTTCTCTGCCATGCTTCACTTTTCGTTGTTACTATAACTTCTTACATTGGCTCAAATTACTTTCCGGTACAGTTTCTAAAAAGGTCAAGCCAAGCTTTCAATTTCTAATTCATTAAGTCATTTATAAATTTTAGCTAAGTCTACACTTTTATGTTATAAAAGATTTAAGTAATTCAAATAAAGACACATTCAATTCGATCATTCTCGGGGACGTGTAACTTAGTTTTATTTGCGCATAGAGCGAGACATTAAATGGCGATCCTGCTAGGAGTCACGTTTTCGAACAATTGAAAAAGATTATAAAATTTAGTTCCGGAAGAGACAATCTATGCAAGTGAAAAATGCATAGCGTAAAAAATACAAAATGAAGAACAAAATTTTCATCCTTCAACAAACAACAAGCACGCTTTAGTTATTGACAAGACTGCAAGAGTGCAAGAGTGTTTTTTACAAATTAACAACATGGCATGGTGGAAAAAGACATTAAATGCCATCTTCATAGCTTTTACCGGCTACGAAATTGGTCAGATAGTGAGAAATGAAAAAACAGAGAAAAAAGATATTGTGCACTACATACCTGTACCTGTGAAAAACGAACATCAGGAAAATGAAACCAATTACTGGGCAATAAGCCGAGTAGGGTTAGTTACTTTATTCGTCGCGTTCATAATAATTGAAAACTACATTAAAAATAGACTTCGACAGGCACAAAGCGGACAGCGAATTTAATATAGAACAGTTTAAAAGAGTGCCACATATTTAAAAAAAAATAAAATCTCTAAGAAATATTGAAGAAGTGCCTCCTTGCCTTGAAGCGCCAACACCTCCCGAATCAAGGACGGGGGCTGCGGTAATAACAACAGCAACAGGAACAGCAATAGCAGCAGCAATATGAACAGCAATGCTATTTTATAAATTAAAAACATGAATGCAAATATTTATGAACGATTAAGTAATGTTTATTAAAAAAATCCATAAAATCAAAATATTTTTTTATATTAAAATGTGAATTGTGCTTTTATATATATTTTCTTATTTTAAATATATTTCCTTTATTTGTATAATATATAAGAAACATTTCTTAGCAAAATTGAATTTTATTCAGCATATATTCAATGATTTGTATGACATTCACAAACATTTATAGTGACAATATTTTTGTATAATGTTTTTAAACTAGGGCAATAAAAATCATGTATATTTTGTGTTATCTCTTGTTCAATCAAATTTTCTATGCAAGTTATTTATTCAAAAGCTTTCACATATAAAGTTGAACTTCGTTCTCTCTTCACATTAATAGGAATAGTAAAATGTTGATTAAAACATTTCAGTTTGTTAAATATTTTTAATTCATCAATGTGGACATTACAGCTATAAATCTTGAACAATTGATTATTTTTTCGTAGTAAAATTCGTTACGCAGTTAAGGCGTCAGTTATTCAAGGGGATTAACATACGAGTATATATGAATACATGCCGTAATTGATTTTTGACGGAAATTAAGTCTACCACCTCCACGTGGTAACGGCTGGTAACAATTGCACAAATGGATGTGACGTGCGATCTATTCGTGATAACGATCTAATGTACATCTAATATCTAATGTACATCTAATATTTTTGGGGCGGTGGGAGTAAGGGAAAAAATCAAGCAAGTTGTTTTGCGATGGTTTGCAGTCAAGGGGTAATACCAGCTGTATTTTTACGGAGCTACCTCGATACCGAGTCAACTCGAGGTATATTCATGACCAATCCGTGCTATATTTGAAGATTACCATGTCTGCTTCGGTGGACGCTGATAGTAAGAATCAGATGGATGTCAACACAAATATAAAAATTTGTATGGACAAGCAGTCCAGTAAATGCAACGGAAGCTATTGATTCATATATTTGTGCGGCGGAAGGTGGGGCTTCAGAACTTAGTGAAAGTATAGACAAGCCAACGATGGCTAGCCGATCTCGTATAGCGAGAGCTGGCATTGGGGAACAACCTGGTTCCAGTGGAAGTGGCACTACCAGAAGTATTCTCGTTACGAATAAGTCTAAAACTTATATGGCTTATACCGGGTTAGGCCCTGGTAGACGTGACGGCATAGCAACGTCTGAAACGACTGATGCCTCCTCAGTGGTAAAGCCTACACGGTATAACTACAAGAAGAGACGTGCTGCTTTGCAGAAGCGTCCTGAAGTGAGGGAGGTCCGAAAAATAAAAATTCTCTATTAGCTCGACAACAAATGTTACGGAGGGAGTCCCACAGGTTCCGAAACCGAATCCGCCGCCAAAAAGTCAACTGTCGGACGACCCGCCCAGAAACCCCAGCACGATAAAGAAGCCCTGCCATCATATGACTTCAACTTCACCAAAGACCTTCTACGAAGCTGTGAGAAGTATAATCTCAAGCGCTTTCTTTCAGATTTTGAAAGAGCATCCTGGCCCAGATCCTTTTTGTCACGATAGTGGATGGCATCGAAACCACGTGAAACTTATCGCATTGGCCGATCAGAGATCAACAGATCTATACAAACTAACCATCTCCAGAATCGGTGAAGTGTGACCTGGGTCTAAGTTTCAGGTAATATCAAGGGAGGATACCAGCTGAACCATCTGCCCCCAAATGGTTCTGTAGATGCTGCGGGTATGTAAGCCAGAACTCCCGACATCATCGTGGAAAGTCACGAGTACGGCAGTGCTAATTTTGTGGTGAGCATAGACTCGTTGGAATCTTTGTCGCGTTCTGATGGTGTCGTGAACTACGGCTACTCGTCCATAGCATTAAGGGTCTAAAAAGGACGTGAATGTGTCCAACACTATGGACCCTTTAGGAGTTGAGGTAGACCCTAACAACTATTCTCAGCTGGAAGGAGAGGCCCACACCACTTCTGTTGGCAGTGATGGGGCGACAGAGGTGGAACCTGGCTCTGGTTCTGTTAAGGCATTTGCGCTATATAGGGCATCAGTCGATAGCATCATAAGACAGACTAGGATAGTCTTCATTCCAAAAGACAGAAAAAGCTTACATACTCATCCAAAAGATCTAAGACCGATCTCATCTTTTCTTTTAAAAAACCATAGAAAAAATGATGGAAATCCACTTAAGCTTAACTTTAGACAAGAATCTAATCTCATCGGCTCCACATGTCTATACCAAGGGGAAATCGGTAGAGACTGCTCCACATAACCATATTTCCACTACAGAAGGTTCATTGTATAAGCAGGAATTCACTCTGGCTGCCTTTCTTGATATTGAAGGGGCCATTAATAATGTCCAAAAGGAGGCCATCATTACAGCACTCACTGAACTTGTGATGGAAACGGGCTTGGTAGGCCTAATTAGTAAAATGTTGAATAGCAGAATCATTGGGGCGAATCTAGAAGAATCAGTTCTATGTAAGTTGGAGGGCAGGGGTACACGGCAAGATAGTGTCCACTCAAAGCTTCTATGAAACACAGTTGTTAAAATTAGAGGAGGTGGTATGTATGGTGATAGCTTATGCTGATTATGTTGTTATTGCTGTTTCTTGAAAATTCATATCTACTTTGAGAGATTTGTTGCAAAATGCTCTAGATATTCTTTCAAAATGGTCGGAGAACAGTGGTCTTGGAGTAAATGCGAATAAGACTCAAGTTAATCTGTTTACTCAGAAACATAAAATTCCTCATTCCAATTATGCCTAAGGGAAACGGTCTAGAAATTTCAGAAAAAACGAAATATTTGAGTCTTAAAATTAACAGGAAACTAGCTTGGAAGTCAAACACTTCCGAAAGAGCTAGGAAATCTGGGGTAGCTTTTTATGCCTGCAAAACCCGGGGCATTAAGCTTAGGGTAGCTCATTGGCTTTATACTGCAGTTGTCATTCTCCTATAAGGAAATGTTGTTTGGTGAACTGCAATGCAGAAAAGGACCTACTGTGAAATGCATAGTAAGGCACAGATCAGCAGAATTAGCGATAAGCGGTACAATCAAAACTACGCCAGCCCTGGCATCGGATAACATACTACATCTGCCACCCTAAGAACTCTTCTGCAAATAAAGCCTCATGCTCTGCTACTCGGCTCAAGGCGAGTGCACAATGGAAAGCTGTCCCGTATGGACACGCATACTAGAATCCTATACATACCCTGCCTTTGTCTTTTTGTTTCGAAAGAAATTTTTAGGTAAATATTCCTTCCAGACAGGAATGGCTTGAGGGGAATCCATCACCAGATATTCCCATTAAGATGTACACAGACGGATCAAAGATGAATTCTGGTGCAGGGAATGGATCAACTGGATCACTGTAATGTTTTTCAAGCGAAAATAACCGCTATTCAAGAAGTCTTGAATATCTACATTTTTTCAGATAGCCCAGCTAAGGGCTTTGAATGCATTCCAAATAACAGCAAGGAGTTTCTTAGACTGTCTGACTGTTAATTACCACTTTTTTAAATTGGTTAATATTTTTATTTGTCAGGTCATTATTGATAACATTTTCCTTCATCGTCAAATGTAGTCAGCCTTAATTCCAAATGTTTAATAAAGTTGTTTATGTTATTTAAAGTAATGTTATGGAATATTGTATAAAAATTTTCGATCACTTGGGTGTTGTCAAGTTTAATTGTTATTATTAATTATTATTTTTTTTATAATATTTATTCGACGTAGACTGGAACGGAATGGAATTTTCTGTGTTCTTTTATAAATATAAAATTGTAACCCTGTACCAGCATTGAGGGCAACATTGAAAGAGTATTACCCTTTCACATGGTAACATTTTTATGTAGAAAAGAAAGCGCTATCAAATATCCACTTTGTCCTTCGAATTTTTCCATATGTATTTCGCATCGGCAAATAAATTATTAAGAATACAATTATTGGAATCGGAAATATATTTGTACATTCTTTTAATGTTGTTGAGATGGAGATTTTGGTTATTTGGAATTTTAGATTTTGGTTCATTTTTATGCCTAAGTGATTTATAGTTTTTGATAAATAAGTTTTCTTAATTTCTAGTTGGTTCGGTTTGTCTGTTTTTGTTAAGTTTTTTAGTCAGGGAAATCTAAAAATTCTGAGCTGTCCTCTGTGGTCTAGTGGTAAGCATGCCAGACTCACACCCCGAGGGTCGCAGGTTCAAATCCTTTCATGGGCTTGGTCTCCAAAATACTGCTTCTTTCTATAAAATTATTTTCTCTTCGAGTCGAAGGCCTCTGTAGCTAGTACTCATTCCCCAACACCTTGCACTCATAATTAATTATGGTGTAAGATATTGTTGAAAGCGTGACCCTTCCAACGGGGGGAGGATGTTCGTAGTAACACTTTATTTAATTATAAATACTCGTATTTTAGTAATATAACAATGTCTCTTAATATAACAATGCTTAACTCTCTTAATTTAACTCTCTCTCTCTCTCTCTCCTCCTTTAATTTTGTATATGTATTTTTGATGTATTAGCATAGCTTGCACTGTGCAAATAAAATTCTCCCCAGTTGATCGTATACCTTAAGCACACGTAGTTGCAGTTTTTATTATCGGTCGTTTAAAAATTGAATAGTTCAAGCGGTTGGTAAAAACGCTTACCATTCCCTTAAACATTGGTGACCCCGACGTGATATCGGTTGCGTTTTTTCATTTAATTCGTTTTTGGATTGGGTATTCCAACGGGCTTTTATTAGGTCGGAACTTTTCCTGCTAAAATTGGTTGGCTGGAAAATACACCGACGCTTTCTTTTTGACTTTGTGTGACCTTCGGGGATAATTGGGGATTCAAACACTTGGTTTGATTCTCATATTAAACATTATCTGCTCGCTGCCGCTGCCAGCGCAATTTCGCTTACTTCGTTTACCTTTCGTTGCCGGTGCATACGAGTATATTGCTTTCTCGCTGCTTCGTTTAATGTCGCTACAGTTGTGTTCGGTCAATTCAGTTCGCTGCAATCGTGCTGCTACCTATATTGTCATATTGATTACTTTGTGATCGTGACTTTCTATAACACAGTTTTAGTGTTCGGACATTCGGTTTAATAAGTTCATGAAACGTGTGCATTTAAATGCAAGGGTTAAAATAATTACCTAAAGTTTAGAGGCAAAATAAATACGGTTTCGGACATAACGGTACTCGCTATTTCTCAGTTTACCTTTCGTTGTAGCTACACTAGACAATATCGGTACTTTTCGTTCGTCATATCGGTTTGTGATTTTTAGTTTACAGCAAATACTACCATGTCAAGATCAAAGAAAGGTCGACATTCCGTGTCAAATCCAGCGGTTCTGGAAACGGTTAATAAAAATCGGATGTTCTTGGCGCGTAAAAGTGCATGGTCATCTCGCAATTGCAGTTAATACAGAAGGGACTAACTGAAATTGTGTTACGTTCATCTGATGAATTACTGCTTTCCATCAAATTGGAGCAGCTCAATCGATTGCAAGAGCAGTTCGAAGACGTGCAAACTCAATTGGAGATGGAGGACCATGAAGAAATTGAGAGTGATGCTCGATGCCAATTTTTTGAATACTTTTCGGAGATTAAATCTGCGATCGCCAAAGAGCTAAAGGAACGTGCGTCTTCAGGTGCGATGGCATCTACTCCCAAGACAGTTTTCGGTGGAGGCTCAGATGTTTCAAACTGTAAAACTTCGTATTTGCCGAAGTTAGAATTGCCACGCTTCGATGGTACGATCACTGAGTGGCCTGACTTTGTCATTGTTTGAAACAATAATTGGCAACCATGAAAATTTAAAGGGCGTGGAAAAATTCCAGCATTTAAAATCTTGTTTGAGTGGAACAGCGATGGATGCCATTCGGTCATTGGAAATAAACGACCAAAATTATATTAATGCGGTAACTTTGCTAAAATCTAGATTCGATATTAAACGCATTCAGTTTCAGACACATGTTAAGGAAATTATCAATCTAAAGACGGTTCGTGATGGCTCTGCCATTGGTTTAAGGCAAATGTGTGATAAGATTAAATCTCACCTTCGAGCCTTGTACTCTATTGCCGGTCGAGATGAACTTCGTGATAGTGTGCTCATATATCTGGTTAACAGCAAGGTCGATGCTGGAACCAGAGCGAAGTGGGAGGAGGAATCTCCTTCGCACGACATACCAACGTGGGAATCTATGGTGGAGTTCCTGGAGAAGAGATGCCGGATAATGGAAGGTATAACTGCAGTCTCGGTAAGCCAGACACTGAGCAAGCAGGTGGGTACTAAACATGCGTTCGTCACAGTTCATCCTAATCAACCTTGCACATTTTGCAATGTAAGGGAGCATGCAATTACTTCCTGTTCGCCTTTTTTAAGGTTATCTCCCACCTTACGGTTTAAAGAAGCCAAAAAGCTACAGCTATGTATTCATTGTTTGAAACCAGGGCATATTATCAAAAAATGCAAATCTGTCTGTTGCAAGCAGTGCTCATCTAAGCATCATACACTATTACATTTTGATCGCATTGCTTCGCCTCAAGCTGCTGCTGTAATATCAAATTGTTCTAACATTTCTGCTCCTGCCCACAATTCACTTCTGAACTCTCAGCTTGCCACATCAAGCGCAATGCCTGAAGATTTTATTTTTCTCGCTACTGCAATTGTGTTTTTGAAACCAAGAACAGGAAACCCGATTCCATTCAGAGCAATCCTTGATTCCGCGTCACAATTAAATTTTATAACAAATCGTGCCGCTAGTCAGCTACAACTCAAAACAACCAAATGAAAAACCCAAGTGTCTGGAATTGGTGAAAGGGATTTTGTGGCTGACCAAACTGTTGATATCTGTTTTCAATCTCATGATGGTGGTTATCATACCTCAATCACAGCCGTTACCATTCCTTCGATCACCGACCATCAACCCAATATCTCTTTAAATGCAACATTTTGGAATATACCTTCAAATATAACTCTTGCCGACCCAACATTCTTCAAATCTCAGCGTGTGGATATTTTGATTGGAGCCGGACTCTTCTTTGATTTGATGTGCGTCGGCCAAATTCGATTGAGCCCAACCTTACCACTCCTTCAGAAAACAAAGTTAGGCTGGATTGTATGTGGTGGAAGACAACCTTCCACTAGTAAAATTGTATCTTTAGCAGTCGTCGAAAAACGTCCTTCAGAAAATGATTCTGATGGCTCTTTAGAGCAGCTATTAAGGAGTTTTTGGGAGATAGAGCATTTTGTTGAGACTGAGCGTAAGGCTACTAATGAAAGCTCTGAGTGCGAATTGCACTTCAAAAACAATGTTAAACGTTTAAGTTCTGGCGAGTACTCTGTGCGTCTTCCTACAAAACATAGCATTGACCTCCTTGGTGAATCGTATCAGCAAGCATTATTGCGCTTTAAGTCTTTAGAAAGAAAGCTTCTTCGAAACACTGAATTACGAATTCAATACTCATCATTTATTAAGGAGTACAGAGATTTAAATCACATGTCATTTGCCGACGATTGTTACCTTGGCACTCCAGCGTATTTTTTGCCTCATCATTGTGTTTTTAAGTCAGACAGCACAACAACAAAATTGCGAGTTGTGTTTGATGCGTCGGCATCAACTTCCACTGGCTATTCGCTTAACGATTTGCTGATGGCTGGACCTACAATCCAGCCAAATCTTTTTAGTATTCTATTACGCTTCCGAACCTTTGAGATCGCTCTAACCGGAGATATATGCAAAATGTACAGATGTGTACGAATGCAGCATCCTGACAATTTTCTTCAAAGCATTTTATGGCGTGACTCTCCAGAGGAAAATATACAAATATATAAGTTAGATACGGTCACATACGGTACCTAATCGGCGGCATTTTTGTCTATTCGTACCATGCATCAATTAGCTTATGATGAAGAGCGAGTTCTGCCAATCGGTGCAGAGACAGTTCGCAGAGATTTCTATGTTGACGACCTCATTTCAGGAGGAAATTCTGAAGACGAAGTCACGGAGATTATGCGTCAAACAACTGAGCTCCTTAATAAAGGAAATTTCAAATTAAGAAAATGGTGTTCCAACAATTCTAAGGTGCTAAACCAAGTTCCAGAAGAAGATAAAGAAAAATATTTGAGATTGATTGATGGGAGCGACGTGACCAAAACTCTTGGCTTGGTATGAGATCCTGTGGCAGATTCTTTCTTGTTTTCATTCATGCCACACTCTCTTCCGGGTAAAGTGACAAAACGATCGGTATTGTCCACCATTGCCCGATTTTATGACCCATTAGGCTTGATTGGTCCTGTCATCACTAAGGCCAAAATCTTGCTTCAACAACTATGGAAGGACAAGGTAGACTGGGACGAGAGCTTACCCCAGACACTTTCATCAACTTGGGTAAATTTATTGGAAGAATTTAAAACAGTAGAGAATTCTAAATCTCATCGCTTAGTTTTGTTGCCATGCTCGAAGGTGGAAGTTCATGCATTTTGTGATGCAAGCCTGTCGGCATATGGTGTGTGCATTTACATTCGATCACAAAATAAGAATGGAATCAATGTAGATTTACTTTGTTCGAAATCACGAGTTTCACCACTAAAAACCCTGACAGTCCCAAAACTAGAGTTATCTGCAGCTATGCTCCTATCAGAACTTGTAAGCTCAATTTCAAAATTAGGAATTTTTGAATGTGATTTTCACTGCTGGTCAGATTCCGTGGTGGTATTATCATGGTTACGAAATGAACCGTCAAATTTCACAGTATTCGTTTCAAATAGAGTGAATAATATTCAGATTCTCACTGCAGGAATGAAATGGCATTTTGTACCAACCACAATGAATCCTGCAGATATCCTGTCAAGGGGATCCACACCAAGTGAATTACTGAAATGTAAGCTTTGGAAGCATGGCCCTCTTTTTCTTCAAGGCGATCGAGATACGTGGCCAGATTCTCCAGGTTATGCTAAGGAACTACCCGAGAAGCGCAAGAATATTTTGCTTTCAACATCAAACATGTCGGACTTATCATTAAAATGCAAATTTCTTAACTCCTTTGGAAAGCTGCAACGAGTATTCGGCTATATTTACAAATTTATTTCGCGAGGCAAGGACCGAAGGGGTCCACTTACAGTAGAGGATGTTCATCAAGGCACATATTTATTGATTCGAATGGTACAACAAAGGCACTTCCCAGATTACAAAATACTGAAATCTGGTAGTCGCGTAGCATCATCTAGCAAAATCTGCTCTCTCACACCATTTTTAGATAACTTTGGTTTAATGCGAGTGAGATGACGCCTCCAGCATTCAGCTCTGGACTTTGAATCGAAGCATCCAATTATATTGCCCCAAGGGCATCCGGTTACAAATTCGATAATAGAATTCTTTCATCGCAAATTAATGCATGCAGGGACGCAGGCATCATTAGCCGCAATTCGTCTACAATATTGGCCAGTAGGTGGTCGCAAGGCAGTAAGCCACATAATTAATAAGTGTATCAGGTGCTTGCACGTACGGCCTAGGTTAACGGAGCATATCATGGGAGATTTACCGGAAGGAAGAGTAAAGGCAAACAGAGCCTTTCTAGTGACTGGTACGGACTTTTGTGGGCCATTCTACTATCGGTCTGAAGTTCGGAATAGACCACCAATAAAATGTTACGTCTGCCTATTTATTTGCTTTTCTACAAAGGCTGTCCACTTGGAACTGGTAAAGGATTTGTCTACTCCAGCATTCTTGGCAGCTCTACGCCGTTTTACATGCACTCGAGGAAAACCGAAAACGATTTGGTCAGACAACGCAACAAATTTCGTAAGGGGCGAAAAATGAATTGGTTTCTCTAAAAAGGTTGTTCTTCAATGAGACTCACTTAAGGGCAGTTGAGCAGCAATGCCTCAGCGATGGAATTGATTGGAAATGCATACCACCTAGATCTCCACATTTTGGAGGACTCTGGGAGGCGGCTATTAAAACCGCCAAGTTTCATTTTTATCGAGCTGTCGGTTCAAACATTCTAAATTTCGAAGAGCTCCGTACTCTTGTGTGTCAAATATCCGCAATTGTAAATTCACGTCCTCTTTGTCCCATTTCAGAAAATCCTGACGATTTAGACGTACTAACTCCTGCCCATTTTCTTATTGGCGGTCCCTTCACCGCTATAATAGAAACGGATGTCACTCCTTTTAATTTCAATCGATTAAATCGTTGGCAACGCGTTTGCTATATGCAGCAACAATTTTGGAGAAAATGGAGTTCGGAGTACTTAACGCTTCTGCAGCAAAGAACCAAATGGCAACACGCTTCAGCAAATCTACAAGTGGGAGCTCTTGTTTTGATAAAGGACGAAAATATTCCACCTTTAAAGTGGCAAATGGCAAGAGTAGCTGAAACAATTAAGGGTGATGACAATGTTGTTCGTGTGGCGGTTCTTCGCACATCAAGTGGTATACTCAAACGAGCCGTGACCAAACTATGCTGCCTTCCTACAGATCCTGGCAATGTTGAAAGCGTGACCCTTCCAACGGGGGGAGGATGTTCGTAGTAACACTTTATTTAATTAGAAATACTCGTATTTTAGTAATATAACAATGTCTCTTAATATAACAATGCTTAACTCTCTTAATTTAACTCTCTCTCTCTCTCTCCTCCTTTAATTTTGTATATGTATTTTTGATGTATTAGCATAGCTTGCACTATGCAAATAAAATTCTCCCCAGTTGATCATATACCTTAAGCACACGTAGTTGCAGTTTTTATTATCGGTCGTTTAAAAATTGAATAGTTCAAGCGGTTGGTAAAAACGCTTACCATTCCCATAAACAGATATAATAATAATAATAATAATAATAATAATAATAATAATAATATAAATTCTGGATTAAATTGGAGAATTTGATGTTATTATAATTTGATGTTTTATACCTCCAACATGTTATACCTCCAACTTTGTAATTTTTGACCTTCTAAGAAAAAGAGTTCCTTATTTTTCTTAATAATTTCATTTAAGCTTGTGAATTCTTCCTGATTTAAGTGAGAAGTACTTAGTTTTTTTTATTATATTCTCCTTACTGCCTATGGGTTTTAGAGCATGAATTTCTTCCTGATTATATGGGCAATTAAAACTCGCAAATTTAATTACTTCATTTTTAGTTCGATTTCGCGTTCTTTTCAATTAATTATTGCTCCAATTGCAAAGATCCTGAAATAGCAACAAAATTTTTGTTGGTAAGATCTAATAGTCTCCAAGACATTCTGGCTTCCATTTTAAATTCTTTTGGGATAGATGTAATTATTTACAAATTGATTGTTGTTTTTCCTTCCACTGTGCTAATTTGTAAAGGAAAAATTTTAAGTATAGATCTGTCATTTGTAATTTTCTGTAAGGTGTAGACATATTTTCAAGTCGCTCTGGAAGAAGCAACGTAAAAGTTATTTTATATTGTTTGAATTGTCCGGAATTAAAAGATTTACGTGCCAGCAATTTGTTGTGTTGCTCGGCGCGTTCAAACCGTATTTTTCATAATTTAATGTAATCAAAATTTTCGTCTTCTTTGTTTATTCTGTTTTACATGAATTTTCTCATTCAATCATTTATTAAATCGAAAAACACTAAAATAAAGTTAGATCAGTCAGGTTTGAAAATTTTGGCGTTCCCACATTATTCAAATTACATAAACCAAAAAAAGAAAATATAATTGAGAATATAATCAGTGCTCGCCATGAGTGTGCAGTGCTCTGCCCGTGGGAGAGAACATGTTCCACAAACGAGTTTCAAAACCAAAAACACTTCTCAAAAAAAAAATGCAACTGCCGCTCCTAACAGTGTGTTCACAGGCAATACTAACAAGAATACAGTAAAAATGCAATCAATGGAAACGAAAAAAGAGGCAGCCCAACCTATCAACACTAACTGTACAGATAACGTTCACATCCCATTATATCGTGGAATGCAGAGTGTATGTCTCCAATAAGCTGGAGAAAGACAGCATTATAACTTTCGCGAGCATGACTAGAATACCAATAACAACAAATTCATCAACTATAATATCAACGAATTGCTCCACATACGGTGCTACTCTAACGGCTTTCTTTGTTGTAATTGTCCCAACGATATGTTCTTCTGCTGTGTGCAAACTCCTCTTAAAGGCGTACATGCTAGTCAGCTGAAACCTCTATCTAAGAGAGCACGAAGCTCACCCAAGAAAAATAACATCAAACAGCAACAAAAAACAAAAAAATAGCAACGAACTCGAGCCAAAGTACGCTGCCAAACTACTGGTTGAGTAGCACTACTTACGAGAATATGTTTGCTGCTTTGTCCGTTAATGATGATGAATTTGCAGAACTTTCGAACAGTGGCCAAATTACCCAACAAAAAACCACCTAACGCATAGAATCTATTAATATATAAACGAGTAAAAAGTCTGAAGTCGGGTTAGACCGACTACGAAATACCCTTTACCTTTTCTTGTGCGTGCGAGTTCAACAATTGGGATGTTTTCTTCATAAATCATCATTAGGAGCATATCTACGGTAATTTTCTGTAGGGTACCTTGAATTGATTACATCGATCCCATTTATTGTGTATGGCTTTGTAGTTTCAATATAACCACTAATATATAATTTCGTCCAAAAATATTGTATAGTTCGTAAGTTATAATAATATGTCAATAGTAGGCGTGGCTGTATAAATAACACGCCCATTTTTTGTGTGTTGTTTAATGTTAGTACCCGCAACATTCCTGTGAAATTTCGTTGATAAATTTTTAAGAGGCACCTCGTATCGATTTTTGGTTAATTGTGGGCGTGGCAGTAGTAATAATCTGCCCATATTTGGAATGCATGCTAGTACAGACACAGTGTATACATCTACCAATTTGTTTTCATATATCATCACTAGAAGCATGGATAGGGTAATTGCCTTTAAGTGAGGTCCCCAAAGTTCATTATATGGGAGGGAGGCGTATCCTTTCTCTGATTGACCCCGAATCTTGTATATGGCTTTGTAATAATATGTGAATAGTGGGCGTGGCTGTAGAAATAACACGCCCATTTTTTGTGTGGGGTTTACCGCAACATTCCTGTGAAATTTCGTTGATATATCTTTAGTAGGAACAGAGTAATGATTTTTGGCTAATTGTGGGCGTGGCAGTAGTAATAATGTGCCCATATTTGGAATGCATGCTAGTACAGACCCAGTGTATACATCTACCAATTTGTTTTCATATATCATCACTAGAAGCATAGATAGGGTAACTGTCTTTAAATGGGGTCCCCAAAGTTCATTATATGGGAGGGAGGCGTATCCTTCCTCTGATCGACCCCGAATCTTGTAAATGACTTTGTAGGGTCCATATACGTACTAATGTAAAATTTCCGCCCACTTTTTGCACAATGTTTGGTGGGACCCACATCTCCATAACTGCCAAATAACATCAAGATTCCGTCAATTGGACCGAAGTTATAGTCATTTTAAAAAAGGTGAAAAAGTTCCTTTTATGGGAGGTAGGCGTGGTTTTTGTCCAAATCGGCCCATATAGCAAATAATAATAATGCGGCAAGCTGCGTAATTTCTCAGGACACTGCTATAGAAGGAGAAAATACACAGAAATCTGTGTCATAAGGATATGAATTATAGAACGCCCAAGATAGATTTTAACACAACCCACAACATTAACTTTCCAGCAAGGCAGGAATGGGAAGCAGGGAAAACCCTTCAGGGGAAATGACCTGACCATTTTCACTGACGGGTCAAAAATAGACATGGGTACAGATGCGGGAGTCTATTCGGACACACTAGAAATTGAACGGTCCTTTAGACTTCCAAATTTGTATAGCGTCTTTCAGGCTGAGATCTATGCCAATGACAAAGCTGAACATATGATAAGAGCTAGCGAGCTTACTCTCTCGAGAATAATCACCTATGTAGATAGTCAAGCATTGATCAAAGAGTTAAACGCTATTATTATAAAACCTAAGTGTGTAGAATCACAATTTGCGATAAAACAGCACAAGATAGACATTGAAAATGGAATCCAGCCATATGTAATACTTCAAATTCAAGCTACTACACTGATTAGGGATCTAGGTTAACTAAAAAAAAAGGATTCATGCCAAATACAAAAATAATTGCAAATTTTTAAAATCAGCCGAACCCACATACTGGTCAACAGACAGAAAGAAAATATGAGATTTAATTGACTTTAGCATAACAACAAACATAAAATGTGACCAATTAAAAATTCAATCTCATTTTAAATTATCTTCGGACCACTCTCCTATAATAATTGGCTATACAAATGACATCAAGCCTGTTGAACCAACCACGCAGATTTTCAATACCACAAAAAATTGGAATGAGTGTTGACAGTATATTGAATATCAACTGGAAATGAACATCTCACGGAAAAACAAATAGATATAGAAATTGAAATTATACACTACAATGATATACCAGGACGCAAGAAATAAATCAATGCAAAAGCGCAAATATAGGAAAAACATTCAACCGATATCTTCATTAGGAAAAAATTGTCGAGAAAAGAAAGGTGAGGAAAGTTTGCAGATAATTAGATCATCTGAGGATAAACACAATTTAAACCTAGCCGGCAAAAATCTTAAGAAAAGTTTAGCCAAAAGTAAAATATAGAAATAGAAAATTATCTAAAAAACTATTCATTGTGGAAATGCTAAAAAAAACTAAAAAAAATGATAAGGCATCAGCCATTACTACGGAAGCATGACAACTCATAGGCTTCTATCAATAAAGAAAAAAGAACAACACTTGTTAAATACTTTGAAAAAGTTCTTTCAAATACCACATCCAAATATATTGAAACAGGCAATGATTAAAATATTGACAATGCAACTTAAATAAAGAAAACAATAAAAAATGAATAAACCACAAAAAGGAAGCGGGATATGATATATTGACAGACAAAGCAAATGCAGAGACTAAGAGTAAATTTAACAACAAACATATAAAATTAAAATCCAACAAACATTTAAAAATGGAGACTACAACTAATACCTAGGTATACACATGGACTCACAAGGCACTACCACATGAAACAAAAATGAAAAAAATAAATGAAATATTCCGTCAACTATATTGGTTAGTCGGTAAACAATTTGAACTCACAATTAACAAGTTGCTGCTATACAAGTGTGTAATTAGTCCAATTTGATTATACGGACTCTGAGAATAGGGAACGGCTCAGAAAAAATTCTATAATAATAAACAAGTCTGGTTTGTACGCAACAAATGAAGACATACGAGTACATCGCAAACTAAACTTGACAACAATTGACGAATAGAGAAAAAAGACATCCACTAAAAATAAGGTTACTCTGCTTGGGTACCAGAACGAAGAAATAAAGGAGTTGCTAATTTAGAAGAAATCACCAGACGCCGCTTGAAGAGAGCTCGACCAAACGACCTAATGAACTACGAAAAAAAACCTTTATAAAAATTTCAATGTAAATTATTATTAGTGTATCACTCTTTGCCACCGGCCATACTATGATCTAATTAATTTGCTATCAAATTGTCAATTCAACATATTGTTAAAAAAAAATGGGAAATAAAAAAAAGAAGAATAAATATGGATAAGCTTCATCCTGTATCAATCAAACAGTCAATATTTTTATTTTCAATTGTGATTTCCATTACGGACAATGAACTTCGAAAGCGTTGACATGAAAAGTTTCTTCCATTCTTGAGTTTCCTCTATTCTGGAGAAATTGAGTGCTATCTTGATGGTAATATTTGCCATGTTAATTATTACTTTGTTATGTTGTGCGCTATTGTTGTTATCATAAAATCGGCTTTGTTTATTCTGTTCTGAACGATTTGGAATTTGGTCGGACTGTATTTTTGATAGACCTGAATATGTGAGATAGTTATTTCTAGTGTTATTTTGAATATTGAAATTTTGAAATTTCTTTGAATAATTCGAATTTCTTTGTTTTATTAACTCAATTTTTTGGTTGAATCCTGAGCTAATAGGGCAAAATATATCTCTTCTAAGAGGATGATACTTTTTTTGATCATAGAAACAATTCATCTTTCCTTGACATTTTAATATACTTTGTTCATTAAATTCATGCTTAAAATCTGGAGGATGCTCATCATCAAGCTCATATTTTAAATTTAATTTGCATAATATGCACTTAATATCCTTATAACATTGACTTTTAGTAATACACCTAATAATCGGCAGCAAATTTATCCGCCTATACGATGCACCTTCTTCTTGTGACTTTCCAGGTTTTAGAAAAAAATTTATTTCAGCAATCTTCCATTTGTCGAAGGAAATAGACACACATCATTACTGCATTATAGAAATATGTTATGTATTGGAACGTATTACCCGGTAGCGCTTTTAAAATTTCACCTTTTTTCAGGTCATATTCTGGTGTTCATAGCTTTAATGAACGGAAATCGATTAGTGAGGATGCTTCAACTTTTTTGTTGCCTCCTATAATGAGTATTTCGTGGCATCTGTTACTGACAAATTTTATAAATAGTGCTGAGTTTCATTATTTTCTGCTGCCATGAGCTTGTGTCTAAGTTATTTTGCTGCCTTATTAATACTTTTTTGTTTTATGGACATCTCGTAAACCCTTTATCTCCTTAGTAGAATTCGGAATGGTGGCACAAGCACCGTTTTATATTATTTTAATTTGATTTTCGACCGCTTCTTTAGTATCAACGATATGTCCCGGGACAAACGTGTCACAAATAATATTTTTAAATTGAAGCCAATAATATGCGTAAAATATTGGATCTTACAGTTATAATAGTAGGTCTAATGAAAAATCCCAAAATGGAGTCCCTTGGACACAGTTTCTATGAAAACATTTAATCACACAAAGATCAATAAAATAAGGGATAATGGGATAGCCAGACTGGTTGCGTCTCCTGTTGAAACATGCATAAGTTGATAAGCTTATAATATTTTTTGGTATGACCTTATCACTCCCACTTTCTTCACTGTGGAATTTCTCGATGGCTCAAATTAAATTATAGTTAATAAAAAAAAAAGTTTTCAATTGCTCTTCAATAGACTTATTATGAGAATTTAAACTATATTAATACATAATTAAAAGATATGACAGACACCGGTTCGCACAGTCACTTTAGCACCTACAAAAGGCTTCAAAGGGAAAATTGCAAGACAGAGACAGACAGATGAATACACCCCAAATATTTGGCGCAGCCGGTCATCACAACCTACAGGAGTAAACCTGAAGCAGGCATAGCGACATGCAACTAACTGGAGGAGTTTTTAACCATTCCTGAAGCAGGCGAAGCCTCCTGCAATCCATGAGATGCCGCAAAGCTGAAAAGTGGTGAATACTTTAATACCAACGTAATATTAATTAGTTACTTCTGCAACCGAAGGGGCGCCTTAGCACTGGTTAAACAAATCGTAACGTATAGGCGCCATTGCGCTGTTGCACGCAACTGAGTCTTGGCAACCATTGTACCGAAATTACACCTTCTTTTTATTCGACACAATTTCATTGCAAAACACTAACAAAACAAGCGAAAATGCAATATATTATGTTCCCATTCAGAAGTTGTGCAATTAATTAAGTATAAATTTATACTTATGTAATTAAAACTATTTTGTTTTCTCCACGGCATTACACTGCAGTTGCCTTTCTATTTTAATTTACACGGAGTTATGTTTGTTTATTTTTTATTACGCCTTTTAGATATATTATACTTAAATATAATTTAACTTTAGATTAAATACCAAGAAAAGTCTATGTTGTGATAATATTATATAGAGCTTAAATTCTTTAATTCTTTACATTTGAATTGGAACATTCTGCAGTAAAATTTTTACCAATATTTTTAATTTTTAACATTTAATAATTTACGTGAGGAAGAGGTAATCGAGAGTGATCTAGCCAAATCTGACCTAACTGGTAACAAGATGGACCTGAGGAACATTACATCACTATTACATCCGAGTCGTTAAGGGCGAAGGGGACGAAGTGTTGGAAAGGCTATTAAAATGAGAAAGTAATTGACGCACCTGAGAACTTTACCAAAAGAGCAGGAGACGGCGATGGTACCGTTTCCGTGGGAGAGGGCTAATAAGAGTTATACCATCTGAAAGAACAGAGGTCGTGGAACTTCGAGTAAAATGTCAATTTTAGATCATTTGAGGACTAAACGTTAAGGTCAATAATAGTTATATTAATACTAAATTGGGATTGACTGTCAAAATAATAAACTTGTACGTTCAAGTAAGGTACTGATTGATAAATAAAATTAATATGATCATTTAATCTTTGTCATTAATATGATTTTAAGAGAGACATTTTTTGTCAAATTTTTGTAAGGCACAAAGTATAAATAATATATAAATAAAGGAAAGTTGCTGGGTCTAGGGGAACAGTTCAACAGGAACTAAGAGGTTAACGCGGTCACGTACAGTAGGGCCAAGTATTTTTCGGAGATTATATAAATGGATTCGTCAGATTATATAAATGGATAGTCAGACAAATTTAATTTTGGGATAGAGTGTGAGTCCCGTTTCATTTGACGAGGAAGTCAGGAATAAATTGAAGTCGGTGAAGGCGGAGGTACAGCTGTTTACTGGGAAACTCTTGGACCGGTTCGAATCGAATACAAGCCGGGAGAGTTAGTTTAAGTAGTCTCCTCGGCGGTAGCGGCCATTCAGCAGCGGGCTACGAAAGTTGGAGCCTGTTGGACTAGTACACCTGTAGAGATAATGGCGGCACGTTACAGGTGTGAGGATAGAAGAGTGCGGTGGAAGAGAGCGTTATTAATTTTTGGGTCTGTTTCCATATTCACTTCTCTCGGATCTGAGAGGTACGTTACTAAACAGGGGCTTCAGCTAATTGATCTTTGAGACTCTGCTCATGCTAGAAAACTACTGTATACCGAACTGGTGCCTTGCTGCTCTTCGGTAGCCAGTACTGCTACTAATGGAGATACCAGGTTACTATCTGGCTCCAGACTTACAGATAAAAGAGGTTCGACACCGACTTAAGGTGTTTTTGAAACAAATGCTGATTGCCTCTCCTCACTAAACACAATCCATGGCCTTGTCACCCGACTTACTCTTCGGGTGATAATTATTCAGGCCAACGAAATTCTGGAGGCAATGCCAGCACTGTCTGTGTCTGTACAGCAGATGTTGATCTTAACCTCTCTCTAACTGGTAAGGTATTATTGCCCACACTCCCTCTGTTAAAATCAGCACACTCTTTCTTCAATAGAGATGCAACTTCCTCCGTTTCTGTTTTCGAAATACTCCTTTTGCGGTTTTGTATCTTCTATTTCCTTGTGAGGGCAGGAAAATTTCTCTTCCGTTCTATTCTGAATTCCCGCCCAGACTTGGTCTGGGACCTTCAGTGGTGACACAGCTCTTCCAGCTTTTGCCTATTTCCAAAGTTCCTGAGCTTCTTCCCGGCTTGTATTGAACCTCTTGGTTCCTGTTGAGCTTTTCCCCCCAGACCCTGCATTTCTGCTATCTGCTTGTGGTAGTAAACATTGTCCTTCCGTAACCTGCCGTCTTTTCGAAAGTTATGTAATAACTTCTGGATTGCCCCGCCAACTTCATCATTTATCATTTCCAAAACCAAAATCAGATAAAACTCGTACTCTCAAAATAAAAATTAAAAATTCAAAAACGAAATACACATTTCAACTTTTTATTTATATATTATTTATACTTTGTTCCTTACAAAAATTTTACAAAAAATTTCTCTCTTCATATTAATGATCAAAGATTAAAGGATCATATTAATTGCATTTATCAATCAAAACCTTGCTAGAAGGTATAACTTTATTATTTTGACAATCAATCCCAATTTAGTATTAATATAACTGTCATTGGCCTTAACGTTTAGTCCACAAATTAACTAAAATTGATATTTTACTTGAAGTTCCCCGTGTTCTTTCAGATGGTACAACTCTTGCCAAAGCTCAGTAGCCCTCTTCCAAGGAATCGGTACCCTCGCAGTCTCCTGCTCTTTTGATAGAGATCTCAGATTTTTAATTTTTTATTTTTTTTTTTATTAACGAACCTTATACCATATACAAAAACCTTTTATAATTGCACCTAGTAAATACTGGTAATGCTAACTAGCAATTTTGTTCGAATAAATTAAACAAATTAAAAGAAAAGCGTTAAGTATTTTATGTACATGCGGTACAATATCGGCTACTCGAGTTCCATTAGGTCTGACACTCTTTTCCGTTTTAGCCGCCTACGCTGCGAAGTCATTAGAATTGAACTGGATGCTGCACCGTTGACATCCTATTTCAGTCGCTGTTTGTGAGAAATGGCAAATTTTTTTGTCACATCAGTGACAATTGGGATGCCAAGATCACAATGGAGATCGTTACTTCTAACATAGTATAGTGCATTAACAATACATCGCAGCACTTTATTTTGAAAACGTTGGATAGTGGCAATGTATATTTCACTAGCACATCCCCAAAATTGGATTCCATAGGTCCAGGTCGGCTTCAGTATTTGTTTATACACCATTAGTTTGTTGTGAATTGACAGGGTAGAGTGTCTGCCAATAAGGTGGTACAATTTGTTGAGTTTCAGGTCAAGCTCCTCTCGTTTTTTCTTTACGTGAGCTTTCCAGCGCAATTTGGCGTCGAGTGTAATACCCAGGTATTTGGCTTCGTTGACATGTGGGATTATTAACTCATCCATGAAAATCGGTTTGTAAGGTACATTTTTCAGTGAAAAAACTATATGCGCTGATTTGGTTTCGTTTAACTTAATGCGCCATTTCTTAGCCCATCAAGCAATACAATTAACAGCCTCTTGTAGCTTAGCCGTCGCATCTTCGATAGTGTTACCTGTAGCCAGAACACCAGTATCGTCCGCAAATCTTGCGGTTACTTGCTGATTTGCTGTTGGTTGGTCGTATGTATACAGGAGGTACAGCAGAGGCCCCAGGATGCTCCCTTGCGGTACACCAGCACTAATTTTTTTCAAAGAAGAATGGGCGTTTTCGTACTTAACACTAAAGTACCTGTCATCAAGGTATGATGAAAGCACCTCGCAATATTGCGTTGGCAACAATGTCCGCAGCTTTTGTAATAGACCTGTATGCCACACCTTATCGAAAGCTTGTGAAACGTCTAGGAAGACGGCGGAACACACTTTTTTCCCTTCCAACGCATTTTCGACCATATTCACAACTCTGTGGATTTGATCAGTTGTCGAATGGTTTTTCCTAAAACCAAACTGGTGAGCGGGAATCAATTTTTTTTTCTCAATTATTGGCATTAAGCGCGTTAAAAGCAATTTTTCAAATAGTTTTGACAATGCTGGCAGTAAGGATATTGGCCTATACGATGATACGTCGTTAAGTGATTTCCCAGGCTTGGGTACCATGATTACCTCTGCGAATTTCCAATATATAGGAACATGCCTCAACCTGAAGCACATATTAATTAAAGCAGACAGATAAGAGACGCAATTATTGGGCAGTTTACAAAGAACTTCCGTCGTTATTAAGTCAAATCCTGGCACTTTTTTAAGTTTCATTTTATGAATTTGCTTACCAACTTCTTCGGGAGTTACTTGATTAATGTGTGTATCGCACTCTAGCCAACTTTCATTTATAACTATTTCATCATTTCCTTCATTTGGACTAAAGGTCTTTTCCAGCTGTTCAGCAAACAACTTTGCTTTTTGCGCGCTTGTTTTGGCCCACAGTGTATAGTTGATTTTAACTGGAGCACAGTGTTGTATTGGCATGCTGAATGATTTAGCCGCCTTCCACAATGAGTACTCTGTGGTCTTGTCAGCTGTAAGAAATCGATTAAATCTGTCATTATTGAATGACTTGATTGCTGTGTGTAAATGTTTACTGGCTAATTTTAAATTCGATTTGATTGCTGGAGATCTGGTTTGTTGCCAAAATTTCCGTAGCTTCCGTTTCTTTGCAATTAAGCTCTTAATAAAAGGTGGATATTTTTTCCCGTGCAGAACAAGTCTTAGTGTGGGCGTACTATTCCACGCTGCCATCTGTATTTGCTGTGTAAAGTGGAGTACAGCATCATCAAGTTGCTCATTGGTAACAATAGAATCAAACTTGGCTAATTGTTCTAGCTGCACTTAAAAGTAATTCCAGTCAGTACAAGCATTTACTAACGTTGATGTGCTTTGATTTAGTGCTGGGGTTTGGGAAATTTCCAATTGCTCCGGCGAATGGTCAGAACTCAGATCAAATCCTTCAGTGATAGTTAAATGCGTTGCAGGAAGGTTTTTGTAGAAGTCAATTAAGTCTGGTACTTTGCTAGTATCCGATGGCCAATATGTTGGTGTACCAGTTGAAATTGAATTACAACATGTACGCTGCATGGCTTTGAATAATTCTCTTCCTTTTGTCGTGGTGCGCCTTGAGCCCCAAAACGTATGTTTTCCGTTGAAGTCGCCTCCAATTATAAAACGACCATGGAAACGATTAAAAAGAGACAAATAGTCTTCATATTTCAACTGGTGTCTAGGTGGACTACATAGAGCAGTTAGAACCAGTGGTTGTTTGGAAGTTTCAACGGAAACGGATGTGGTTTGAAACTCATTTGTGCTGATTTAGTCCTCCAAGTGATGTTTAATGGAGCTTTTGATTATGACTGCGCTACCACCCCTTGTACAATTGTCAGGATGTATTGTATGGTAAATCGCGTATTTTTTAAAGGACACATTGTATTTTTTAAAGGCGATTGCTTAGTAAAATGAGCTTCAGCAATTAAGCATATATCAATATCTTCATTGTTAAGCACGACTTCCAGCTCATTTTTTGTGTTTGGCTAAACCATTTGCGTTCCATAAAATCAGTCTTAGACAATCAGTCATAATTTAAAAATAGCATGTTGTACTCCAGGGCTCCCAAGCGCAATTCCAATGCTTTGAACATTTTTTCCTGGCGGTCTAGCTTTGCCAAGATTATTGAATTTTCTTCACATCTTCAGAAGTGTCGAATGTCAGAACGAACATATCAAGCGGTTCCTTCGTCTTCCATTTAAGTTTGCTAATAGCACTAATTACTTTGAGGCCTTGATTATTCAAATCACTTATAATAGATTCCTGGTCACACGAATGGTGCAGTTTTTTTACCATTACTTTTATTGGCCTGGTTTGCCTGTCTTCATAGCTGAACCAAGGGATACTTTCATTAGTTAACAACTTCGTAACAGCCCGATAGTCAGAAGAGTCAAAAGTTATTACTCTGTATGCACCATTATTAATAAGTTTCACAAAGAACTTGTTTTTTATAGTTGGAATAAGCTGGGTGTGTAATTTCTTAAAATCTTTTGTACTGTTGACAACAATTGGAGGAGGTCGAGGTATTTTACTGGTAGTAACAGTCACTTTAGCACTTGAAACTGAAGGTCCACTTTGTGTGATCACTTCCGGAGAGGTCTCTGCCTTCCGTCTTTTGGCTGGTCTTTTCTTTTTGAGGATCCAGTCCGTCTCTCTGGCTAGTTCATCCTCATCAGTCTCATACTTTTTTTGTTATCAATAATTTTTGTGTTGGTATAATTTTCGGTTGATTTAAGTTTTACACTCTCCCTTTTGAGTAGAGATAACTCGTTTTTTAACAATGAGCATAATTTTTCTAAGTTTTGGATTTTTTCGAGCAATTCTGTGTTTTGCGATTTAAGATTTAGTATTTTTTCTTTGGAACCAGGTGGTGATGTTTTTAGGTTACTTATTTTAGTTTAAAATTCTAGCAATGTGGCAGCACGCGATAATCATATTTAATTGAATAATAAAAGGTAATAGATGATGGGTGACTTATCCCATACACTAACCACACTTAGTAATAGCTGTGTCACTGTAATAGATTGGCTGTCACTGTCAGAAGTGCAGTGAGACAACTGCTGTTGATTATATTACTTTATTTTTTAAGTTCTTTTGAGTACCGTTCTGCCCTATATTTTCTTTTCTATTTTAATTTTTTTAATAATTTTCAATCCTTGACGAGGCAAATAGTTGGGATCACTCAATATTTCGAAGGTTTTAAATTGATTTTTTTCGTTTTTAGGCGCTCTACACTTTTTTTATACTTTACAGAATTTATTTTCTAGTAGGTGCGACGAAACGAACCGATCTAGACGACGCGCGACAATGAAATTTTCTCAGATGAGTTAATTACTTTCTCATTTTAACAGCCTTTCCAACCCTTCGTCCCGTTCGCCCTTAACGACTCGGATGTAATAGTGATGTGATGTTCCTCAGGTGCACCTTGTTACCAGTTAGGTCAGATTTGGCAAGATCACTCTCTTCCTCACGTAAATTCTTAAATGTTAAAAATAAAAATATTGGTAGAAATTTTACTGCAGAATGTTCCAATTCCAATGTAAAATGCTTAAAGAATTTAAGCTCTATATAACATTATCACAACATAGACTTTTCTTGGTATTTAATCTAAAGATAAATTCTATTTAAGTATAAATTATCTAAACGCGTAATAATAAATTAATAAACAAACATAACTCCGTATATAATTAAAATAGAAAGGCAACTGCAGTGTAATGCCGTGGGGAAAACAAAATAGTTTTAATTACATAAGTATAAAATTTATACTTAATTAATTCCACAACTTCTGAATGGTAACATAATATATTGGATTTTCCCTTGTTTTGTTAGTGTTTTGCAATGAATTTTTGTCGAAGAAGGCGATTATTTCTACAAAATCAGTTGCTTGAAAATTTTGTAGCGCAATGAGAAGATTCATTCTTGTCTAATACCCTAAGCTTATTGTATTTAAATTTAAATTAAAATTTACATTCGAAAAAAGAGTAGTTTAAGACTAACTTTTCAATGTAGGTATCGGCGAATTGGAATAATTCTGCACAAGTCAACAATATACGTTTATAAATGAACATCAAACTGCAAGGATGAACTGAATATGTACATATGTAGATAAACCATGTACTCGTATGTATCAACATACACAACATAATCGTGCGTACATACATATACATGCAGTTTTCAGCAGAGTACATGTACATATGTATGTGTTTTAATATTTTTTGTTGTTTAAGAAATTAGAGTACAGTTTGTGGGAAAACTAAAAATATGGTAAGTTTAAGTGGTTTGGGGCAAAATGATTGTAGCATATAATTGTGATCAATTAAAAGTGCCTGGAAGGTATGTATGTAGTCTTATTAGAGCAAGCGTGCAAAAAATATAATCCTTTATATGTATATTCATACCAGGCTTTAAGTAAATTTAAATAATATAATTTAATTAAATGCGATGAAAGATTTGGTCATGCAACATAAACACTATACATAAACGGATTTATCTTGTATATTCTCGGTTATGTCAGATGTGTATATAAGCTTGTCCAGAATTGAAAAGACAAAAAATTAGTTCGTAAAATAACCAGTTGTCGGCACATTAATTAGGTTAGGATATTTTAGACTGGCATGCCATGAAAGCCACACATAGACCTTTGAGGTCCTTTGCGATGCCAGATTGATATCCATTGAAGAGCTGTAGTATAAATCGTTAAACAGAGAGACGCTCTTAGCAAATCTTAAGAGCACAACTACCCTTAATTGTGCTATATCTTTTAGTCCTTCAAACCAGGGGCTCCCAGATATGTTAAGTGCCTTTTCGATATTGCAGGGAATAGGCATAGTAGATGCTCCAAACATTATCTTGTGCCTTGCTCCCCACATTTTCTGCATTCATTATTGTTTGTGAGTCCTGTCCATTTCGGGTGTGCTGCCGTTTGACAGTGACCGGTTAGAATTCCTACTACCGTTCTGCAATCTTTCCTCGGAAGTGCCAGTATTGGTTTGTATCGATTGTCGTACGGTTTGCACATGAACTTTGCGATTTTACATGTGGTAGTACTACACTGTTCTTTCTGGTCATGTCATCTTCAATACAGCTTTTGACCATTTTTAGAGGCAGCAGTACGTTACTTACTTGCTCGTTTGGTAGTAAGATTCCGCTTTTGGAAATGTAATCGGCACCCTCGTTTCCTTCTATATTCTTATGCCCTGGCACCCAACAGATATGTAGCTTCCGATTGATGGCCAGTCTATTCATTGCTGCCTTGCATTGTAGAGCATTTCTGGAAGATGCACAGCAAGAAGTTATAGCTTTGATTGCAGCCTAGCTATCTATGTAGAAGTTTATTGAGGAGTTCGGAGCTCTGCGATTTTCCATGCAGCAAAAACTTCATCCGCTTCTGCACATAAATTATAATAGTAAATATTTTTGTATGAATCGATTATTGTGAAATGTACATCTATTGAGAGGGATTTGAAATTTAAATCGAAATGCCACTAATGATTATAGAAAAGTATGTTGTTTGTATAATAGTTAATAAATAATATTTGTAAAAAATAATATATAATATATAGAGTTGTAAAATGTTTATATCAATGTATATCGAATATATGAAGAATAAATGAAAACTAATTATTATGACTTTATGTTACTAAAAGAATTTTGGTTGTTAAGACGTATTAAGTATGCGCTATATATAGATATAAATCATACATAAGAATGTATGTTTACAACTAAGAAAAATTAAAAAATGAAATGAATGTAAATTGTAAAGTAAGAAATTAAAAATGAAATAAATGTAATAGGCAAGAAGAAGAATTGAAATTCGGTATGTCCGATATATATAGAGATATATATTTTTAGGTATTAAGGCGTTAGTGGGCAGACAAGGATATCCTGGTGGGTCATCATTATGAAATATGAACCTGAGAAAATCTTATTCCAGCGTCGAAGCTAGAGTGTGAGGTTAACCAACGTCCATGAAAACGGTGAACGGCAGATGAAGTGCAATAGGAGCGAACAAAAAAGTTGACTGAAGAAGATGAAGAAGTTAGTTTAGAAGACCTAGAAGGAGAATAACAAAATGCAACTAAGAAACAAACAATGCAATCTGAAACGATCCTGTCCCAAAATAATTTTCAGTTAAAAAAATTAGTGGAAATTCATTTTTTATATAAACTAACTTCCCATTTTCCAGATGACTGCGATTTGAGAAAATGAAGATGGTACCGCCTGAATACTAGAATATATATCTAAACAATTATGATGCTGATGATACTTGATATTAATTGCATAGCTGACAAAACGTTATGAAAACATAAACATTTGTGTTTTTAGTATAGAACTCTGACTCCGTAATTACAGTGGGAGGCAGCTGTAACAACAATCACAGTCTCAATTTCCATCATTCATTTAGAGTCGTAAACACAATAATCTCCTGGCGCAAACTTCGTTCTAACTACTAAAAGATCCAGCATTACCTAGCCAAGCTTCATCGGCTAACTTCTCAACGTTTTCTTCAATTAGAAGATCTCCGCAAATACTTACTAAGCGAAGATTTATCTTTATTTCATCAGAAGCGCAACTATTCGCGTAAGCTTGTATCATCCTTATACGTACCGTTGAAGGAAGAAGGGAGGGGTAAGCAGAGTTCGCCGACGGAACCAACAGTTGCAGAGGACATGGCATAGAGTAGCATAGCATAAGTTAAATTTGTAATTTGTTTTTATATACCGCCAGTAGGAAAAAAATCCGATAAGGATAAAAATAAAAAAGGGGGAAAACATAAATATAAGCAAGCAGGCATCCGGCAACATGGCATCGAACAGGAAAATGGTAAGTAAACGTATTGGTGCGTAATATAAGTAGATACTTTTGCGACCCTGAAGGTGGCGTTGCGTTGGTCAAAGAAGTTGCAACTTAGAGGTATCATTGCGCTGTTGTCAGTACTGGCAACCATAAACCGTCAGTATGATCGGACGGTATACGAGTATGTATGTCGGTTGTGTTTGAAGGTTTTATTGTAGGGGCTTTCTGTGTGTTTGTCATTAGAGACATTTTGAGATAAACATTTTTTGTAATTGTGTACATTGAATCGCACATTTAAGCTTAGGGTATTTTGCAAGAATAAATTATTTCATCAAAAGGTCCATACAACACGGGTTGTTGCATAATAGTATGTGTAATTCCAAACATGTCTTTCATGAAACTGAGACATGTTCGAAAGGGTATAAATTGTTCTTCTCAATTTGAATTTTGAATTAAAGAAATCTAAAATGTTCTGCACTTTTTGGGAAAGAGAAAAGCGGTGAAGAATTATGTGGAAATGCTCGTTTTCTTCAATAAAAATTAATTATAAAACACTAGCAAAACAAATGAAGATATACTATATTTGTATAATTTGCACTCACATTCAGAAGTTGTTTAGTTAGTTAAGTATAATTTTTATACTTGAAGTTATTTTGTTTTCTCTTTTTTATATACGGAAAAATGTTTGTTTCATTTGATAATAAATCTAATGACTTATTTTTATATAATGTTGTCTCCAATACAATATACATATACATACATGTGCGCAACATGTTTCGGGTTAATAGATTCGAATTACCGGTGTCCGAATTCATATAAATATACAATCTCACAACCTGCAAATGTAACATAATGTTTAATGTGCATAAGTATATTTGAATGTATCCCTACGTTTGTATTCACAACAACAAGTAGCATTGCGGTTCAAATGACACCTGCACAAGCATTATGTGCATGCCCAAAAATGAAATATTTGCTTTTTGGTGGTATTTCTGCCGCTATTTACCTCTAGTACTCGTATATATTATTAATTATTGGTGATGTTTGCCATAAGTTATTCTTTAAGAGGATGAATTTTAATAAATGAATTTCATTCTTTGTCAACAAGAAAACTGAGTCTTTCATTTCAGTGACGGATTAGTATCTTTGTGAGACATCAATAAGGAATATATCCTTACAGTCAAACGAGGGTATTATTCCAACAGGGAATGATCATTTCATTGTAAAAGCAATTTTTGTTGTTGTGTGTATCACTTTTTATATTTAGTAAATAGGATTTTATTGTTATTACGCGTTTTGGTTAATTAACATTTTAAGATTGAAAAGAAAATTAAATGCGAAGAAAAATCTACTTTGGTGCCTTCAAATAAAGATAATTTTATGTAAGTTAACGTAAATAACATTCCCCAAAACTACACGCGCATCCGCTCTACAATAATTGCTGACGTTTTTCCAGACATCGTTCTAAAGAACTGCAGTCGACAACAATAGCAGCAGAATTGCAACAAAAACAACACAGCACGGCAGAGGAGCTTTAGGTGTAGTAATAAAATATAAAAATTGTTAAGGGCAGTTCTAAGTTTGAGTTTGATAAATAAAGAGCGCAAGCTCTAAAAAAATATATTTTTTAGTCTTTCCAATGTAAAATAAATTAACTGGCGCCCAACGTGCTCGTATCGAAAAGTTTAAGTCAACCTCAAGAAGCTTGCTACTCAGTGATACAAACCTGCACAAAATAAAAGTGTCCGAATCGGAAGTTTAAGTCAACCTCAAGAAGTTTGCTACCAAAGATACAAGTGATACAAATCTACAACAAGGAACAATTGTCAATCCATAGAAAGACGAAATCGCGAGGGAGTATAAGGAGTTTTCCCAAGTAGTAGACAACAACAAAAAGGATTCAAAAACCCTTATCAGCGCGGGATGTTCCTGGAAAAAGTATTGTAAGAATTAAATTAAGATTATTAAATTAAATTAAAATTAAGAGTGAACACTTTTAAAAAAATATAACAGAAAAAAACTGTTAAAATTAAAGAAAAAATTTAAAGAATCATTTATAAAGAAAAATTTTGAAATAATTTTTGTGGAAAAATCTTATTAAAATAAACCTTGAATTTTCGAAACAACTTTAGAAATTGTAAGAAAACACTATAAATACAAATAATTTTGAGAATAATTTTATTAATTTTGAATTGTGAGAAAGATCGTGAGGAAAGCACTATTAAAATAAGTTTGAAAACGGGAAATTTTTTTTTTTTGAGAAAAAATAGCGCAAACATAAATTGGGAATAAATATAAATATAAAAAAAAATAATATCACAATCAAACGAGCCTGCGATTCACTACCGGAAGGGAGACCATCCAGGCTATAATATAATAAAAAAGATAAAATAAAAATATAAACATAAGAAAATAATAATACAATCAAAGGAGCCTGCGATTCACCACCGGAAGGGGGACCCTCCAGGCTATAATATAATAAAAAATAAAAAGAAGAAAAAAACCTCCAAAATTCCTAAGCAATTAAGAGAAAAACACAGAAAAAATACCATGACAGAACCTTCAGGTACTAATAATGCTTTACCAAATTTCCAACTCCCAAATATTAACCTACCTCCTCCAAATCCAAATATATCAAACCCTCCAAATCAAGTGGTGGCAACACCTGAATTCGAGGCACTTGTTTAAGTATTGTCGCAAAAGTCTGTAACGACCAATGCAAAAACATTGTACAAAATATAATTAATCCTCATGCCAACTTTTACAAGGGAATAGAACAGAGTATTGATGCACAATTCTGTGGGAATTTAGGCGAACTAGACAAAGTCCCTGACGTAGTGCGAACACTAAGAGAATTTTCAGGGAACCCCAGCGAGTATAGCTCATGGCGGAAAAGTATTGAGAGAATTCTCAACATCTACAATCATCTTAAAGGCACACCAAAATACTTCGGTATTCTTAATACCATAAGAAATAAAATCACAGGTAACGCAGACGCGGTACTTGAGTCTTACAATACGCCATTAAATTGGGAATGTATTTCGAAATGCCTTACAACCCATTACGCGGACAAGCGCGACTTGGGCACTTTGGAATATCAGATGACCACCCTAACACAAGGTAGTAATAGCCTTGAACATTACTACCAAATGGTATACCAACATCTGACATTAATACTAAACAAAATCTCTAGTATGGACACTTCTCCAGATGCCATGCATTTGTTAACCGAAACCTACAGAGACAAAGCATTGGATACCTTCATTAGAGGACTAAGAGGCGATCTACCCCGACTCTTAGGAATTAGAGAGCCTGCAGACTTGCCTCAAGCTTTATATCTATGTCAAAAACTGGAAAACCAGAATTATCGGTCACAGCATGCTAACATTCCTAACAGCAGAAAACCAGCACCTCAGTTACCACCTCAACTGCCACCTCGTAGGCCAACCTATATAACCCAACAACAACAATTTTACCCACACTTAACACATGTTCCCCAACCAGTTATTAAAAGTACCCAATTCAACCAATACCCTCAATATCAACGACCATTTCAACAACCTTTCCAGCACCCTCAACATAAGCCCTTTCAACAACCATTCCGACACCCCCAATATAATCCCTTTCAACAACACGGTCCACCTCGACCAACTCCTCCAAAGCCATTGGCTAGGCCAGAACCAATGGACATTGACCAGAGCATGCGCTCAAGAGGAATAAACTACATGAATAGGCCAAGATCCCAAAATCCTCTATTCGGTAAAAGACCAAACGAACCATACACACCATCTCCATCCATGCAAGTACACCCACCTAAAATACAGAGAAACTTCCATGTATCAGCGACACCAATAGATTCTTATCATGAAACTGAATCAATAGACAATCCAAACCCAGATCAAGACAGCAAAGAAGTCAACAATATTTCTAACGAGGCTTATCCTCTTCAATATGACACTAGCACTTACAACTCTGTAGTTGATTCTATGGCAACAATGCATGTTGGAAACGAAACCCTAAGCGACTACATGTCAAGTCAAAACAACTATTATGAAGAACCAAACGATTACGCAGATATTCATTTTTTAGATTAACAAGCTCGTCCTTACCATACTTCGAATGTAAGACGAGCGACGGTAAAATCTTACGATTCTTAGTCGATACAGGATCGAATAAAAATTATATACAGCCAAGTTTAGTAAAAAAGCCAACACCAAACAAACAAAATTTTTATGCAAATTCAGTCGGCGGCAAAGTTGAAATAACTCAACACACCATGATAAACCTTTTTGGTATAAATACTATTAAAATACAGTTTCTCATTTTACCCACACTAAAATCCTTTCATGGAATTTTAGGTAATGATAGTCTTAAAGACTTATCAGCCGTCATTTTTTTCGAAAGAAAGTTATATGCTTATTAAAAATAAACTAAAAATTCGACTCAAACAACAAATTTCAGAATCAATAAACTCTGTTACCCTCAGAGACAATCACATGTCGCAAGATCAAAAATCTAAAGTTCGTAAATTAACAGAAAAATACGCAAATCTCTTTGTAGATCCAGATGAGAAACTCACATTTACGACAAAAGTTAAAGGGAAAATTAGAACAACAAGTGATGAACCGACCTACACTAAATCCTACCCTTACCCAATGTCTCTAAAAGATGAAGTGGACAAACAAATTGATCAACTTTTAAAAGATGGTATTATCCAACCTTCAAGATCTCCATACAATGCACCAGTATGGATAGTCCCAAAAAAGACCGATGCTTCTCTTGAAAAAAAATACCGATTAGTAATAGATTACAGAAAACTCAATTCAATAACTATTCCAGACCGCTACCCCATACCAGAAATCAACGAAGTATTATCGCAACTCGGCCAAAATAGAATTTTCTCGGTACTCGACCTAAAAAGCGGATTCCACCAAATCAAATTACACGAAGGTGATGTCGAAAAGACAGCTTTTTCGGTTAGTAATGGAAAATACGAATTCGTCCGACTCCCATTTGGGCTGAAAAACGCCCCATCCATATTTCAAAGAGCCTTGGATGATATTTTAAGGGAACATATAGGCAAGATATGCTTCGTCTATATAGATGATATAGTAGTCTTCAGTAAAGATGAAGATTCTCATTTCAAAAATTTATCCTCAATCTTTAAAACACTTCAAGATACAAACCTCAAAGTTGAAATGGATAAATGCGAATTTTTAAAAGACAGCGTAGAATTTTTAGGATTTATTATATCCGCAGAAGGCATTAAAACAAATCCAAGTAAGGTAGAAGCAATAAGTCAATTCCCATGCCCAAAAACACTTAAAGACCTAAGATCTTTTCTAGGCCTATCAGGGTTTTACCGAAGATTCATCAGAGACTATGCGAAATTAGCGAAACCCCTGACAGTCCTTCTCAGAGGGGAAGATGGACGAACGTCCAAGCAAGCCTCTAGTAAAAAAGTTATTAAATTTGATAGCGACGCTCTCGAAGCTTTTCAAAAAATAAAAAACTCTCTCATATCTGAAGATGTTGTTCTTAGATTTCCAGACTTTAAAAAAGAATTCCTCTTGACCACGGACGCTTCTAACTTCGCGATAGGAGCAGTACTAGAACAAGACCGGAAGCCTATAACGTTTATCTCCCGAACTCTGTCTAAGTCAGAGGAAAAATTTGCAACCAATGAAAGAGAAATGTTGGCCATTATATGGGCAATAAAAACTCTCAGAAATTATCTTTACGGTCCAGCAATTGTTAAGATATTCACGGATCATCAACCTCTGACTTACGCGTTGAGCAATAAAAATACCAATAACAAACTAAAACGTTGGAAAGCCATATTAGAAGAATATAATTACGAGTTAAGATACAAACCCGGTAGAACCAACGTTGTGGCCGACACACTATCGAGACCACCGATAAATAGCGACGTCAACCCTTTGACTGTAACTCAACATAGTGACGAAAGCTCAGGACAAGACCTCATTCAAATTGCAGAGGAACCCATAAACGTGTTCAAAAATCAAATCATCCTTATGGAAGGGCATGAAACGTCATATGACTTCAAGATAACATTCCCTACTTACCACCGACATACAATAATAGAACCAGAATTTTCTGACAACAGAATAATTCATATTCTGAAAAGTTACCTGAATCCATCAGTCATAAATGGCTTACAGACAAGTGAAAGAATCTTAGGACAAATTCAAGAAATTTATCCTATCCATTTCAGACAATATAGAATTAGATTTACTAGGAAAATGGTAACAGACTTGGTGGATGAAAATCAACAAGAAGCTGAGATTATCAGAGAACACGAACGTGCACACAGGAATAGTAAAGAAAATAAATTACAGATTATAGCTAAATTTTATTTCCCCCAAATGCGTCGTAAGGTTGAAAAAATAGCAAAGGAATGCAAAATATGTAAAGAACATAAATATGACAGACACCCCAGTAAGACTATGATACAAGCAACCCCTATACCTACATACCCTGGACAGATAGTACACATAGACATTTACTTCTCGAATAAACGTGTTATTCTTACAGCCATTGATAAATTTTCAAAATACGCCTTAGCAAGAATTCTTAAATCAAGATCAGCTGAAGACATCCAATAACCACTAAGAGAATTAATACTGTCGTTCGGTGTTCCAAACACCATAGTGGTAGATAACGAAAAATCTCTGAACTCTAATGCCGTTCTTTTTATGGTAGAAAATTTTTTTAATATAACAGTCTTTAAAACACCTCCATATACAAGTACAGCGAATGGTCAGATAGAGCGTTTCCACTCAACATTATCTGAAGTGATACGCTGCTTAAAATCTCAAAACCCTCATTACACATTCCCAGAACTTCTTGACAAAGCTATTCTTGAATACAACAACTCCATACATTCAACGACAAACAAAAAACCAAAAGACGTTTTTTTTTGCAAGAGAGCTTTCTAATAATCCTGAACAACTCGAAAGAGAAAGAGAAATAACCTCACACAAGATCAAAAAGAAACAAGATACAGATTTAGAATATCACAACAGGAAAAAGACCCCTATCAGAGAATTTACAGTTGGAGAAGTCATATATGTAAAAGCTAACAAAAGATTAGGAAACAAACTATCTCCCAAGTACAGGAAAGAGATAGTTAGAGAAAATAAAAATTCAACAGTTATTACCGAAACAGGAAAAACAGTACACAAAAGGCTTATTAAAAATTAACACCCTCATTTTAGGTTGTTGGCACATCTCTGCATTACATATGCAGATATCCAAATATTGGACTATTCTAATTCCCAACTAATAAAAATAAATACTGGAACCGCAAATATTCAGAACGGATACTTTAAAATTGTACACATTATCGATATTGCAGTTTATGAAACGTTCATCAAAAAGCTAGAAACAACAATTTTAACAGACGTAAAACCCCACCATCCTTTATACCCGATCCTTCCCTTTGAGATCCAGAGAATAAGGAATTATTTGGAAAGATTAAAAGTAAATGAAAAATCGAAAAGATCACTAGACTTTCTAGGAAGCGCGTGGAAATGGATAGCCGGAACCCCGGACCGACATGACCACGAAATATTAGTTGATAAAATGAACAACGTTTTACTTAATAATAACAACCAAGTAATTATAAATAGATTAACTTTAGAAAAAATAAGCGAAATATCTAATCTTACAAATAATATCATTAAGACATTTAAGGAACAAGAAAATATAGAGAATGATATTGTAACGAAAATAAAATATAAACTAGAATTGATCAAAGAAGAAATTGTAAACATAGCCTACGCTATACATTGGGCAAAAGCCAATATTGTAAACTCTTATGTTCTTAGTAATAATGAAATAAATATAACTGAAACCTTAATTAATAACGAGCACATTCCATATGTTAACATTGACGAAGCTTTAGAATTTGCAAATGTTAAAATAGCATCAAATAACAAAAACTTAATCTATATTGTATCATTGCCTACAAGCGAAAGTAATTCTTGTAGTGTATTTTTACTGAAAGCGATAAAAAAGGAAAAAGTTATTAACAAAATTCCATATGATAATATATTACAATGTAAAGAAAAGATATATGGCATAAATAAAAAATGCAAAAATTTTAATGATTTAGAAATATGTAATAAAGAAGATATAGTAGATATTAGTACTTCTGCCTGCATACCAAACTTGTTGAAAAGCTTGAAACCAAACTGCACAATCATCAACAACGAACATATCCCACCTATAGAGGAAATAGCTCCTGGTATACTGCTCCTCAACGCATTTAATGGCCCTGCAGTTATCAATAACGAAACAATGACCCTCCAAGGAACTTACATCATTCGGCACAAAAATGCCTTAATCCAAATAGATGGAAGAAAAATTGTCAACATTGAGACAATTCGTTATCATCCTATGCCAGCAATTCTCCAACCAGCATCAGTGTTAGAAGCAAACGAAGAGCACCTCTCACTTGAGAGACTCAAGCAACTTCATCTTAATAGCACAACAAAAATAGAGCTGTTAAAAAAAAATAATATAATTCATAGCGCAATGAGCTCGACATTGGCAATTTGCCTTACAATAGCAATATTTGTATTTTTTATAAAAAATTTCAGTAAGCTCACAAGCAAAATTTGCAATAAAAAACCACCGACCCAAATTCAAGCTGAAATTACCAAATCAACAGTAATTGGAATCGAAGATATTTCAAACCACCTACGGTCATCGAACGAGGATGTTCGAATTTAAGGGCGGAGGAGTTAACGTAAATAACATTCCCCAAAACTACACGCGCATCCGCTCTACAATAATTGCTGACGTTTTTCCAGACATCGTTCTAAAGAACTGCAGTCAACAACAATAGCAGCAGAATTGCAACAAAAACAACACAGCACGGCAGAGGAGCATTAGGTGTAGTAATAAAATATAAAAATTGTTAAGGGCAGTTCTAAGTTTGAGTTTGATAAATAAAGAGCGCAAGCTCTAAAAAAAATATATTTTTTTGTCTTTCCAATGTAAAATAAATTAACTTGTACAATAATATAAGCGAAAGCAAATATAGAAATAGTTCTCAATGGAATAGTAATTGGATCAATTGGGCGAGTTGAATTTTTGTTTTAGACTTTTTGAGCTTATGAATTGGCAAATTTGTCTTTTAAGAGGTTAATGGTTTATTGATAATTAAAAAATAAAGGTAACGCTCGATGAGATTGCCTAAGGATCATTGGAAGCACTTCGGTCAGACACAACAATATGAGATATTTTAAAATTAAAGAAAATTGTATTAATTGTAAAATTAATAAAAGCATACCTGAAATAAGGAAAAAGTTGACAAATGTAGTAAAATCTTTGGAATAAGACTTAGACTTCGTTAAGAATCATTTTGTGAGTATGCACGTCTGTTCTTACCTTCGGAAGAGCGAAGAGCAGAAGTTGCTGCTGATACAAGAACAGATTGGCGAAGCAATCCAAAAATTGGTACGCCACTTTTGAAAAGACGGCAAATTACGGAAGGACAACGCTTACTGCTGTAAGCGGATAACAGAGTTGCAAAATCTGGGTGAAGAATTCAGCAGCAACCAAGAGGTGTTGTTACATCACGCCGAGCACAGCAAAGCCAAGTACTTTTCTGAAAGTTACGCAGAATTTATCAATAGTCAACGAATGGACAGATAAATTTAAATCTGGGATAGACGGACTAGGAGAACAAGCTGTAAGTCCAGTTTCTTCTTTTTTTCTCATTTATTATTTATTGTATCGTCAATATAAATTGGTCTAATAATAAGTAATCAAATCTTAACTCTGAAACTGTTTATTATTAAGTCCAGCCAATGCTAGAAAAAAACATTTAGTTTCTGCGATTGCTTCTGTGGATGCCTTTCACGTCTCACCTAATCGACTGAGAGCAAGGGTGTCCCTGCTTCTCAGCCTAGTGCGACCTCTCTAATTTAGAATATTGCGGGCCAGTGGATTTGGGTGGAACTCAAGCTTCTTTATATACGTTGTCACATGTTTTGAAAACACATTTTGTACCATCGGGACGTTTAGATCTTTGTGAATGCACGAATTTTTGACATACCACGGAGCGGCTATAATCATTCGGAGGATTTTATTTTGTCGCCTTTGAATTTTCTCTATATTTGATATAAACCCCATTGCTGTACCGTAGCACCATATTGGCTTTAGAATCCAGTTGTATAGTAGAAGTTTATAGTTTAGGCTTAGTGTACAATTTCTCCCAATAAGCCAGTTAATTTGAACTGTTTTTAGTTTCATTTGGATCAACTTTGCTTCTACGAGTATGTGGGTTTTTCATGTTAATCGACGATCAAGATGAATACCGAGGTATTTAACCTCGCTGTGTTGGGAGTTGATATGGATAGGCGGGCATGTTTCCCTACGCAATGTAAATGTAATATGTACATATTTTTGTTCGTTCGCCTCTATCCTCCATTGTTGTAGCCATTTTTCCAACTGAGATATATATTCTTGTATTTTGCGGGATGCTCCTTGAGGGTTTTCGTGGACGCTTAGGACAGCTGTATCATCAGCGAATGTTTCTACATGGATATTATTGCTTATTGGCATATCAGAGGCGTATATCAAGTATAAGATAGGACCCAAAATGCTGCCTTGGGGAACTCCGGCTTGAATTGGTTGAGGTGTGCTCAGAAAATTACCTTCTTTGATGATAAATTTTCGTCCAGTTAAATAGTTTTTAAATAGCTTATTGCGGGCAAGTTTTGCTTTAATTTCAAAATTAAACCTTCATGCCATACTTTATCGAAAGCCTGGGAAACTTCAATGAAGAGGGCAGAACAATATTTCTTTTCTTCGAACGTTTTTCTAACTACGTTTACAAGTCTATGTGCTGGTTCAATAGTGCTATGTTTTCTTCTGAATGCAATTTGATTATCTGAAATCCATCCATTCTCATTTAGTATGGGGGTCAGCTTGCTCATAAGTAATTTTTCAAATAGTTTTGACATATTTGATAGTAGGCTAATAGGTCTATAAGATTCTGCTTCGTATGATGTTTTCCGGTCTTAGGTATCATGGTAATCAACGAAACCTTCCATTTAGTAGGATACTGTTGGTGGCGTAAAATAGCATTGAAAATGAAAAGAATTATTTTTCTTATTATACTGGGCAGTTCTAAAAGCATCTTATTACTGATTTTGTCATTACCTGGGGCTTTCCTCGAGTTTAAGCCAGCAATAGCGGTTTCAATATCACGAATATTAAATCTCAGAGGGATGGCTGCTTCCGCGACCATTGTTGGTAGCTCAACTATATCAGCAGATGTGTTTGGAATGAAAACAGTTTCCAAATGGTTTACAAAAATATTCCTTTTTTCAGTATCAGTTCTTGCCCAAGCTCCGCCCAAAGTTCGTAGGGGAGGCTTACATATCTCAGGTTTTTTAAGTCCTCTGGTTGCTCTCCATAGCGAATAATCTGTTGCGTCGAGATCTTGGTGAAATTTCTGCAGAGAAGCTGATTTTTTATATTCTAATAATTTTCTAAGCTGTTTGGTACATTCTTTGAGCCTAATTTTTAACTGCGAGGATCTGTATCGTTTCCATTATCTTCGAACTCTTCTTTTTTCTTACAAAAGCCATTCTACATTTACCGAGTGGATTCTTTTGAATCTGACCTGTCGATTGGTAGAAGTCGCATGTTCAACATCTTGCTTGAGGATTGCATATAGCTTTCTAATAGAGTCATCTATGTCTGCAAGCGTTCTTATGTATGCATGTAGGCATGTTATCCGTGCAATGGGCACTGAGGTATTTCTTGTATTTCAACCAGTTAACATGTGTAACTGTCGTCGCCAACTCACCAGTTTCTCGGGGGTTCCGTATGGTAACAATAGTGGGAGAATGATCTGAAGATAATTCTAGTGAGGCCTCAACTAGAAACATTTCGCTGGGAACGCCTTTCCTTTCTTTTTTCGATCTGATGGCCAGGTTGGTTGTCCGCATGAAATTACTTTTAACCCCATTTTAGTAATCGTATCAAACAGAACACGTCCCTTCGGGGTGATTAGCCGTGATCCCTAGAAAGCATGCTTAGCGTTTTAATCACCAGCTGCCAGAAAACGTTGTCCTAGTGATTTATAAAAATTAGGAGAATAAATCGATGAAATCACCAGGTCCTGGTGGAAATTTTCGACGCAAATATTTCTTGCCTTGGTGTTTATGCGGTTCTTCTACAGCATCTCTACGGTGCAACAAATACTTTAGGTTATAAATGGGGTGAGCTTCGTTCTTCTTCAGTTTCATATCACCTGGTTCTAATTCCACCCGAAATAGTGGTTGTGGGCCTCTGTCTCTGTTTCTGATATAGGTAACATTTTTAACCTTGAAGCCATTGATTTGCAAGCCCCCCTTTACCTCCTCTGGAGCAACGTAGGATTCAATGCCTTTTGCAATAATCTGTAGACACTTAGCGCTTTTTAGCTGGTAAGTGAAGCACTTTTTGTTTTAATTTCAAAATCTGAAATAATTTTACGGTAATAATTTTCCGGGTGTACCTGGATTTTCGTTTCTAAAATATTACCACGTTTTATTGGAGTTACGTAGAACGCTTTCTCACCAATTTATTAGCTCGTTAGATTTACGCTCCCTCAAATAAATCGGGGGTGGTGTACTCGACCTTTTCAGAGTGTATAACGACTCAAAGTTATAGCTGGGGTAAAACTCAGCGGCTCCAGGGGTCCTGTACAAAAAATTTCTCGTGCGTTGTAATGTTTTAGTTTTCTTTATTAAATCCTTATTCTTATTTCTAGGTTTACACGGTATAAAAGGGCTTTATGAAGGCCGCTCCTGAACTCGGTGCTGTGCCGTCCTGTCTCCAGTCTCAACGGTGTTAATTAAAAAACCACTTCCACCGGTTTGACTTTGAGAAGCAAGTCCTGATTTTCTATGAAGGCGGATTGAAAAACCCAGCGTTCGTAGCAAACGCAGTACTTCTTAGTGTTTAGGTCCGTGTCTTAAGTCTTTCGCTTCAACGGTGGTGGTTTGACAAACCACTTCCACCGTTCTAACGTTGACGAACAAGGTCTGGTTTACTATGAGAGTGGATTGAAATCCAGCATTCGTAGTAAATGCAGCGCTTGTGAGTGTGTATGTCCGTTGGTACTGATTTCTAATCTCGTGGCGTCTGTGCGGTAACGTTTCTAAGGTACTTACTTGCGCGATGTGTTAGCAGGAAAAGAGACCGTATGTCAGGGTGCAGGCGCTTTTATATCCTCCTGTTGCAACTCTAGTTGTTCTTCTAGTCCCGCTGGCCGTTGCTCCGACTACCGCTTCCTGTTGCTAAGGCCAAGGCATTGTTGGTGTTTTCCTCTTGACCTTAGGCGACCCTCGGCGTTTTCCTGGAAAAGTCTGGCTGTTGTCAAGCGCGTAGTAGTTGCAGCGGCACGTTATTGCTGTTGCACGCCCTGTTGTTGTTGTTGCACGCATCATTTCTTTCTGCTGGCGGTTAATATTATTTAAATTATCCACCAGCGTTTGAATATTATTTGTGTATTTCTCCTTTGTGTGATGTCCGCGCCACTTGCCTGCACAGCGATTGTTATGTCGTCGTCTCTTTTCTTTTAATTCCTTCCTCGTGTTGTTGTTGTACTATTTCCCGAGCTAACGCACTCGGTAAATTCTGCCGAGTCATGTTGTAATTAACGCAGGATTAATTGTAGTTTGCCTGTAGTGTTGTTGTTGTTGTCGGTCAGTGCAAACGGCTGGCTTGAGTCTGCCAAGTCTGTCGGCGCATTCTTGTTGGTATAATTCACATGCAGTTTATTTTCCTTCTCTTACGCAAGCGGTTGGCTTGGCTTTGCCAATGCTGTTTTTGACATTCCGCTTGCGTAGTTGTTGGTACAATTTGCATGTGATTTATTGACCAACGTTTAATATTTCGTGCATTTCATGCGCTCCCGCCTTCGCCGTGGTTTCCATTGGTTCGAAGGTATACTAATAAATAATAATAAGCGTTGATGGGGCCGCGCAAGCTGATTGGTTACGGCACTCAAACTTCTTCGCACGCGAGTGATGCTGGCGGTCTATTTTCGCAGTGACTATTGCTTTGGGCAAAATTAATCAACAATTTTGCTCGTCACACGCCCTCCCCACTTCACCGACGACGAGAAATGGTTATCCCGCAGCGCTTTATTGTGACTCGGTATGGGTGTCTATCGTACCGGATTCGTCTGCGGGTTAACGGCTTGGCTGCCAGGCGAATTACCTCCTAAACTAGTTCCACTGGTAGGTGAGCTGTTGTGTCCGCAATCAATTCACTGGCATCTTGGCAGACGATATCCTTCCAGCCGGACTCCTCGGCTGGTAGCTGCGTAGCCTGGTCCTTCCTCTGGCGTTTCCAGGTGCCACTGTGCGTGTCGTCTGAACTAGTGGAATCGCAGCGCTGGGATTCACGTGGTGTAGCTACACGCGGAACTTCTGTGTGGGTGGGCTTCCTAGTTGTTCAGCTGTCGTAGTAGGTGCTCAATTTCCTTGAGTTTCTTGGGAATCTTCTCGGCCGTATACCAGTTCTTTAGACATGTAGACTCGAATGCTTCCCCATGGATTGGCTCCATAAAGAAGCTGTCCACGTTCTGCAGCACGAACACGCCACAGTCCGTATGGTTTATCTGCATGGGCGAGCTCAGTGTGTGTGCCGGTATGTCACGTGCGCATTGGGCGTGGTAGGGGCTGTTGGCAGCCGTGTCTTGTGCTCCTCGTAGAGATATTGGCACAGTACCCCTGCTTCTTCGTTGTGTGACGTTCTCTTCAGTGAATCGAAAAACAAAATTGTGGTCCCCTTTCGGCCTGCCGCAAAAGCTGCTGGGAAACAGATGATGGCCACGTACCAGTGCAGGTGCTGGTTGATGGGGACAATGATAAAGTCGTACTAAAACACATCTTGCCCCTTCGTCCATCGTTCGACTCATGTGTGCTGGTCCACCGGGGTGCCCGGCCGTTGCGTTAATTGTGAATAGAAATGATTGGAGAACACATAAACGGGCATGCGCTGCTTGTGTGGTACACGATTCAACTGGATCCATTTCAGATAAAAATCCAGGATCACATCGTTTAGGAGACACCCCTCTTGAAGGCACTCGATATCGCAGCTGCTGACGGCGATTCCCCCTTTATCCTGTGCATACACCACGAGCGGGTGATCTCCATACTCCTCCACTTCACTGTCGCTCTCGCTACTTAGAAGGAGGGGCACTATTTGTTTTCCTTTGTCTCCATCTCCTAGCTCCAGTGGATTCTCCACGATAATTTTGCTAACGGTGACGTATAGCGGTGCCATGATTATACATTTGATTTTTTATATTTTTCCGAAAATTTGCTGGTGTACTTACTTGAGTTTGCTGACGAAAGAAAGTTTTAGCGTGCATACTTTCCCTTTTATACCCTTTTTGTGAACGTTTGTAGCGGTAGTCTTTTTTCTTGTTCCTTCTCCTATATACCGTTGCGTCCGTGACCCCTACCACTACTCCCGATTCTATCCCGACAATGCTATATGCTCGGGCCGATCATCGTAACGGGGTACTACTTTGGCGGCGAAATGGTCCATCGTTTTTGATAGGTGGTGTTGTTTTACCAATACGAGTTGTCCTATGCTTGGCTTCCACGCTCTGCGTCTTAGGTTATGGTACCTTCGCTGGTCTTGTGCTACCCTCTCTAGGTTTCGTTTCACTAGCTGGTAAGCCTCCTTGAGCTGTTCTGAACGTTCATTAGGTGTTTGTGGTAACGTACCAGTACCCAATTTCGTTTCGTCATATAGCGCTTTTGGGAGTCGTAGTTCCCGTCCTTGCACGAAATATCTATCCGGTCGTCTCCGAGACACTTGTATTCATTGCCAGCGTCAGTTCTGGGAGCAGTTCATTCCATCGTCACTGTTCCTTGTTAACGAACTGAGCAATCATAGTTTTTACGGTGCGATTGGTGCGTTCAACTGCGTTCTCCTGGGGCGTATACGGTGGGGTAAACTGGTGTCGCAACCCGTAGTCTTCAGTGAATTGTCAGAACGCCCTGCTAGTAAATTGGGACTCATTATCGGAGACTAGAACCTTTGGTACGCCAAAGCGAGCTAGAATACGCTCCCGGAAAATCCGTTGTAGAATCTCGGTAGTGGCTTCCCGGAGTGGCGCCATTTCAGTCCACTTAGTGTACTTATCATGGAACACTACTAGCATAGTGTTCCCATGCGTTGACCGTGGAAGAAGTCCCACGAAGTCGACACACAGAACAGCTCTGTGGTGGCGTTAGTTCCCGTATGGTCGCGACTTTGTCCGGATCCGTATGGATTCCCTTTTCACTCACCACGTGGCCCAAGTATTTTAATTCCTTCCGGAAAAACGCACACTTCTCAAGATTGAGTTTTAGATTAGCCTTGCGCAGCCGATGGAACACCTCCCCCAGATTTTGTTGATGCTCCTGGAGTGTTCTTCCAGTGATGATGATGTCGTCCAGGTACGCAAACGCGTGTGGTCCCATGTCGTGGCCAATTACCTGATCCAGTCCTCGCTGGAACGTTACTGGTGCGGAGTGTAAACCAAATGGCATGCCTCGCCACTGAAAGAGTCCCCTGCCGGGTACGGTAAACACTGTATACTCCTTACTCTTCTCCTCCATCGGGATCTGCCAATAACCGTTTTTAAGGTCCAGACTACTAATAAACTTGGCTTCACGTAAGCGCTCCAAAATGTGCTGAATACGGGGTAATGGGTACGCATCGGGGATGGATCTCGCATTTAGTTGGCGGTAATCCGCACACAGTCGCCACCTCCCGTCTTTCTTCCGAACTAATACGATTGGGGCGCTATGGGGACTGTGGGAAGATTCTATGCAGCCTTTCGCCAATAGTTCGTCTATCTCTTTGCTGATGAGCGCTTGTTGCGCCGGGTTCCTGGGGTAATACCTTTGCTTCACTGGCCTGTCGTCACGATTCTATGACTACTTAAGTTGGACACGCCTGGAGTCTCGTCAAACTTACTTAGCTCGGCAGCGAGAAATGTGTCGATCATAGCCTCTTCGGAGATAGCCTCAGTTCGAATGGTCGTACACGATGTAATACCCTGTGATTGCACGCCATTGGCCTGTTGTCTCAAATTCACTACTTAATCCCCACACCTTATAATGGTCCCCTGTTTCGTCAAAAAATCTAAACTCAGAAGCAAGTTGTCGGTGGAGTCAGGCATCGGAATAAGTTCTATTTGGCATACCCGTTCTCCAAGCCTTACATTAATCACTAGCGCCTCTGTTTTGCCTCGAGTTCGTCCGTCAGCCATACGTGCTCTGATGAGTGTAGGGACAACCCTACCGGTGGTAGTACGTAGTTGACGAGCGAGCCGCTCGCTAACGAAGCTTCGTGTAGCTCCCGTGTCGATCGTTGCTGTTATTTTGTGTGCCTCCAGGTCGACCGTTGCACATATACGTTGCCCATCGCAATGCAACGCGCCGTTCCAGTTTCTGTGCTTCGGAGTACCCAGCATGCCGCATGAGATTTTGTAATTCCACCAAGTATTCCTTAAACGTCTCCCGTGGTTTTTCCCGCCTTTGCCAATGCTGTTTTTGACATTCCGCTTGCGTAGTTGATGCATGTGATTTATTGACCAACGTTTAATATTTCGTGCATTTCATGCGCTCCCGCTTTCGCCGTGGTTTCCATTGGTGCGAGGGTATTCTAAAAAATAATATTAAGCGTAAGCTGATTGGTTACTGCCCTCAAAATTCTTCGCACGCGAGTGATGCTGGCGGTCCATTTTCGCACTGACCATTGCTTTGGGGGACATTTATTTTGTGAGCAAAATTAATCAATAATTTTGCTCGTCACAAGTGTTAGAATCATTCGTATCATCTTCTAGAAATGCGAAACGATTTTAGGAACTTGGGATGTCTGCATTTCCATCTTTGGGTGATTTTGCCATTGAAGCGATCTTCGAAGATTTTGGGCTTCGTCCCCGTTTTAGCTCGGTTATATATCTGCCCAGTCCAGTTTTGATTTTTCCGCACAATTCACTGGGGGTGTAATTTTAAGCGATACTCCCATTGTGGGGTAAATTACATTAATTGTTGTTGTTTTTTCGTTTGCTTGTGGGGCTGGCATGACTAACTTACTTGCTGGCGCAATTGTAGGTATAGATTCGCTGTTTAACATTAAAGCAGGAGAATATGAACGAGCCCGATTTATTGGCTTGGTTGTTAGGTACAAGTTATCCTTAGTTATTTCTTTTTTGTTTTGGCAGTAATCTTCAGCAACCAATGTCACATAAGCATTTCTGATGTTTGTAAGTTTGTTTATATTCGGGAAACTCATTACGAGTTGAGAAAATGAAGAATTAATAAATGGCTCAAATGCACCTCTGAGGAATTTTAAATTTAAATAAATTAAAATGAAATGGCATCACCAATCATCTTAGAGTACCGACAGAGGTGGCAACTCCTGCTACTTGTTTTTTGGCGCGCACTTTTGTTTTTAATGATTTTGTTGTTTTTAAAATGTTTTGTGAGTTTTACACTTCACTTTTAATCTGTTCTTGCAGAATAAAGTATTATTAAATTATGTAAATAAACTGCACTTTTGTATTAGCGTCTATATCGCGAAGTTTAAAGAACAAATTCAGATTAAACACAGTGAAAAACAGTCCCAATCATGGAGTACGTATGAAATCGCGTCTGCAAAGTTCAAACAAACTTCAGTTTCTTCTGAGAAGGAAATCCAAAATCCGTTTAATGGTAATATATTGGACCAATTCAAAGCTGATATGAGCAGAGGAGACGCCTAGGAATTGTGGAAGTAGACAAAAGCCGGAGAAGGTGGCAGATCAAGCCGGTTCGGCAATTCAAAATCGGCTTCACAAAAAGGTATTTCGGGAGCAAGGTGATGGAACTTTCTCATAGCCTAACAGAAACGAAGGAAACCGCCTCACTGATAGATATAGAGTGTGCCTCGTTTAAAATAAGGACAGTACCAATGTAATACACGTGGTCAATAATATAAGTGATCTATCAGTATAGTTTTCCTACGAAAATGATAGGCTCATTTAATGTTTTGTATTGCGCGAGAGGTAGCCAAATGTTTTAATATGAAGCGACTAAGGTCTGCTCCTTTGAGATCAAACAAATTAGTGTTCTGTTTTAGAACTGAATCTTTATTCTTAAAACTACGCTCTTTTATACTTATTTCAACCATTCAATTTTGTTTCAACCAAGTTCAATTTTCATTCCATATTTCCAATATCCAATGTGTCATCAAATTCACATATGCAACATATGCAAGCAATAAAATATCAATGTGCAATTCTTGCCTACGGCAGACCTTTGCGGTTCGAATTGCACATGACCTATTTTGAATGCATTGCTTTCGGGTAGAGGAAAGGTTTGAACGTGTGGAGTGAGTGTGTGTGTGTGATCATGCTGCGCGTGCTCTACATATTTCTTTGGTGCATTTAGTTATCTTAGTGATCGCAGGCATCCGTATGGTATGCATGACTTTCATGATACACTACACCAATAATACCTCAACAGGTAGAGTAGGAATTAAATCAGCATCGGCTGTGTAAACATAGACAATGTTAGCATTGCCTCCGGAAGATCGTTGCCCGGAATATCTCTCACCAGAAAGAATAAGTTGGGTGGTAAAGCCAATAATAATAACCAACGTTCACATGGGTAAAGCCCACGCTTGTGTGCTGAATGCCTCCGAAAAGGACTGCCTTGTAGATAGGGAATTTAGGCCTAAGTTTACTAGTAACGATAATTTTAAGGAACCGAATTATGGGTTGGTTAACCAGTTTAAGCAGGATGGAAAGAGTACTTGAATCACTAAAGTAAGAGACATGCAAAAACTCAGAGGAGAAGGCCTCCATCGAAGCCATTTATGCGTCATTCCATGACATATTATTGTGAGAAGGAGATGTTAGATGTAGAACACGAAATTCCGATTAGGGTGAACCAGCGGCCCATCAATCAAAAGCAATATATGTTGCCACAAGCTCACAAAAATGAGGTCCACAGCAAGTTGAAGGAATATAAAACCAAAAAAATTGTTTAACCGAGTACCTCGCCTTGGAACTTACCAGTTATTTCGGTACCTAAGAAGGGGGGTGCTCAGGATCAGAAAAAGTGGAGAATTGTCAATGATTTCAGGAAATGTAACGAGGCCAATCAGGTCTTCCCGATAGAAGAAATCCTGGATCAATTGGCACAAATTAGATATTTTTCTACACTTGATTTACCAATTGGCTACCATCAGGGTCTGGTGGATACCCGAGACAACCAGAAGACCGCGTTTAGTACCGGTCTAGGTCATTATCAGTTCAACACGATGTCGTTCGGATTAACAGCAGCACCGGATACCTTCCGACAATTGAGGAACCGTGTACCAACAGGCTTGCAAGAGTTAGATTGTTTTGTCTATCTCGATGATATTGTTATATATGGGTAGAACTTGCAGCAGCATTCGCAACGCTTGTGCAAGTTGTTCCTGAAATTATGAGAACACAATTTGAAATTCAGCACGGAGAAGTGTCAATTTTTGCGACGAGAGGTGATTTATCTAGGCCATCGTTGTTTAGAGGCAGAAGCACTGCTTGACCCGCAGATGGTGGAATTTAGAAATTCCGTGAAATAAAAAAGAAGTGGACTAGTGAACTATAATACAAGACTAGAAGGACTAGCCGGAATTGCGTTCCCAAAGTACGAATGGTCAGAGAGCTGTCAAAAGTCATTCGAAAGGCTAAAGGAAATAATTAGCTCACCGCCAATTTTGGCGTAACCCAATTTTGAATAAAGCTTTTGTTGAGCACTGATGCTAGCGATGCAGCGTGGGAGCCATATTCTGACAATGGGAAGTCGGAAATAGCCGACCAATAGCTTTCGAAAGCAGAGCCCGTAGCGATACGGAGAAGACACACACAAAACAAAAATTAATAGTACTTCAAACGAGACTAGGTAAAGGTTAACAAAGAGAAGACCAATGTGAAACCGCCAGTAAATAAAGCAGAAGTGGCAGAAACGCAACAAATGGATGGCGAAAGAGACAAACATCCAGCCTACAGGACAGAATGGCTTGAAAAGGACAAAGATATCCAGGGGGTGCTGAAAGGTTTCCCTGATTCACCTCTAGTAGCTCACTAAGGGTGTAAATCTGTAAATCCTGCGAGAAAATGAGACGAGTATACTCCTGGAAAGGGATGCTCAGAGTCATAAAAAAGTATGTGAGGAATTGTCCAAAATATAAGGTCAAAAAGAGTTCCAGGCTGACAAAGTTGCCAATGGTGTTGACGGATACACCGAAACAGCAATTTGACAAAGTTCATATGGATATTGTAGGTATTCACCTGACGCAGTTTCGGGAAATTGGTACATCTTGACATTCCAAGATGATTTTTCAAAATAAATGGCTAACGCAGCCACACCTGACGCCGAGGCAAGTATGGTAGCCAAAGTATTTTTTATATTTTACGAACTTATAGCGTCTTACAACAAACCGAAGGTAACTGACAACCGTTAAAATTTCGTGTCAAAACTATTTTCAGAAACATTAAACATAAATCCTTATCATAGCGAACGGTTTGCTGGAGCGACGCCATAGGCTTCTGGCAGAATACTTACGTAGTTTCGTACCCTTGTACCTGAACCTATACGTGGTGTTGGGCTTGTATACATCTATGAAAGGCGGAGGTAAGCCAACGGAAGTTTACTCTCAGGTTCACCCATGTTGGAGTGGTCAGCCTAGAGGTGTCAAACTAAGACAGATACAGGTCCGTACAAATCAGGTTTTTCATCCGGTCAAAATATCCCGAGGGTCTGACTCATATTGAGCGGCACCCTGGTATGCGTCTGATCCCTGTGGGACGGCAGTACAAAAACCTGGCACTTAAATCCCGAAAAACACCCCTCCCCCTTTTTTGTCAAATCGGCAAGGCCCTCTGTATCCGGCAAACGGTTGCAGGTTCGGACGGTAAAGCTACTGCAGCTCTGGTCAGCAGAGATTGCAGTTCCTTAAAAACTTGAATCTCGCGCCCCGGACTCTCTTACAAAAATAAATAAAGCTCTGAGGTAGAAGCATCTGCTCAATACTCGGTTGTATTGATCTCTATCCTGAAGATGGCACGGCATTAAGCTCATTAAGGGAGGCACTTGGTCAGAGGCACATTTTGCAAAAGACAACAAAGCTTCCACTAGTTCCAATGTGGGAAAAGGCAGGGAAACCGCCAACAACCACAAAAATTACAGAAACAAAGTCTCTCGGAAAGGCTGCGAAAAGTAGAGCGAAGCAGAAAGTCATCCCACCGTTCTCTGCCCTCATTTTCAAGGGCTACAGGGAGTGGAAAAGCCAAGCCTTCAAAAAGCTTACACAATGCGAGCAAGCGGCTCAACATAAGCGCAGCGACGTGAACGAGGATTTTGTTTAATTAAACTAGGAAATTTAAAATTTCAAGACAAAACCTTGTTAAAGAAAAAATAAATTCACTTTGGAAACTTTAGTTCCACAATCAAATCATTTCTTGTCTTTATTCACTTCAAAACTGCTCTTAAAACTACAGTTAACATAATGTAATAATAACTTACTCACTACTATTCTCTCTCTCATAGAGACTATAAATCTAAAAATAGAATGGAGAGTCAGAAACGGAACTACTGCTCTTAAAACTATAGTTAAGATAATGTAATAATAACTTACGCACTACTGTTCTCTCTCTCGGAAAGATTATAAATATAAAAATAGAATGGAGAGAGTCAGAGCTGTAACTATTTTACCCCTTGTTTTTAAAATACTCCTGGATTTTAAATAATTTGTATACATATTTCGGTATATTAGAAAATTTATGTTTTAATTGTGTACATACATATGGTATTTTTTGAAATTTTTTTTTTATATTATATTATTTACTTATTTCCTTGTAGCTAGAGCTTATATAATTATTCATAATTTTATTGTAATTAATTTTAATAAAATAATAAATAAAAATAAATAAATAAATTATTTCCATTTACTTCTTAATCTATGCATATACAACTCATATTATTACTAATGCATTCTTTAATTCCTATAAGACGGTCCGAACATTTGAAAGGTCGTTTAATGTTGGATGCGTGAACATTCCTTAACTTAACTTTTCTGTATTTAGGATTTTCTTTATGTCTAACGTTTAAATAAATAATTATTAAAATAATTTTTAATAAAGCCCTCAGATCAAGTTTCCTCGTAATACTCTCTATTTTGATTCGCTTTCGCTATGTTCGTATTTTTTTAATTTAAATTAGTTCTTTACCTTGTCTCTCTTTGCCACATTGTTGCTGACATTATTTGGGGTATCTTCTATTGTTGAATGGAATGTATTATTATATAATTCTATAACCTTACTGACCTTCTCTTTTATCGGTATCTTATTTTGTATATTAGGAGCTATTATTTTTTCATTTATTATGTTATTTAGTCTTTCTTTATTATGACTATTTGGCTTTGAAAAATGTATTTCTATACTCTCATCCTTACAAAATTCTTTAATATTGACAAAGTTAAATGCATTTCTATCTTTTTCATTTTTCCAAAGAGTGAAATGTATAATCTAATCTTCTCTATTAATGTTTTGTTATTTCTATCTTCTAAGAAGAAATCTCCTGCGTGTTTTGAAAATTTATCCAGAAATATAATAAATGAATGTTTTGAATGTACATATGTAGGTATCTATGTGTACTATTTTTCTTGTATTTGAAGGTGCTTCTGTAATTAAGAATTTCAAATATCGCAATTATTCATTACTGTGTTGATAATATGCTTAAGGTTAGGATAGACAATTTTTCGCTTCAAGCTTTTCCAGTTAGGTATTATACCTGAAAGTTCAGATACTTTAGTATAAAAGACAGAGACTTGTTTTATTAGTTCCTCTTCGGTCAGTAAATCCATATCTAAATACGAACACTTTACAAATTTTATATTTGTACTATTCTGGAATAGTTTTATTAATTTTATTTGTACAATATTATAAATTGAATCATTGAGTTCCCAATATATTGCAGTTTTTCCAGGTTTCATATGTCAGCTAATTATATCAAATATGTTATTAGGAATATCGTTTTCTTCTCTATATATATCCTTTGGTTTCCCAAAACTACTTCTTGTTCCGTTCGTTGCTATTTCACTAGAATTATTTGGGATCTAAACCTGTTGACAACTGCGTCTAAGATTGGGAAATGATTATTAAAATCCTCTTCTTTAGAATGTATAGTTGCCATAGTTGAGAAACAACACATTGAAAATCGTCAAATTTTTTATCTCTTCCCTTGGTATAATAAATTTTGGCCTCGTATTCCACTAATTGTGTAAGCCAACGCTTAAGGCGTGAATTAATGTGCTTGCCATTGTATATTGTCTTAAGTGATTTGTGGTCCGTTTGCAAGCCAAACTCCGTACCAAAAATTGACGGCCTGAAATAATTAACCACCCAATATTTCATTCTCGACGGTAGCATTATTTTTCTCATGGTCGTTAAGCATTCTAAATGCGAAGCATATAGGTTGTCCATCTTGGGACAATACTGCCCCTGGGGCGAAATTGCTTGCATTTCTAGCAACTTTAAATCTTTTGTTGAAGTCTGGGTAACGTAAAATATGATACTCTGTCATAAATGATTTGAGGTTTTCAAAAGCTGAAATAAAATTTGGGTCACAAGTATTTATTTTTTTGTCCTTTTTCAAATAGTAAATCATTGGATATGCGACTTTTGCATAATCCTTAATAAGTTTACGGTAGTATGCCGCGTAGTGACGGTATTCCCACTCGATTACCAATCTTATTTTTTTAATTTTTTAATTTTTATTTTTTTCTTTTTGGCCGCACTCGTTACACTGTGTGCCGTCATTTCAAGGAAAGATCTTGTTTTTTTTACCGCTGTTGGCAATCTCAATTTTCGGGAAGGGGGTAATAATTTTCTTTATAAATTGATTAATTTTGCGTGTGTTAATGGTTCTAAATTATAGTGTTTTTTCCAGATCTTCAATAGAAAAGTTACTTAAGCTTTTTGAGCCAATTAAACTAGTTGTAGAGTAATGGCTTAGAATGGTTCCTATTTCTGTTTGAATTAAATGTATTTCTAGTCTGTGTGGAATAATAATGGGTATTCGAGTGATAGTTGTTTCTGTCTAATCGTGAGGGTGGTTGATATTGTTGCGAAAAGTTGTCTTGTTGCATGTCATTGAATTGGCGTATTTTGTTTATCAGTTTGGTTATATTTTTGTACATTAGCTATTCAGTCACCGACTAGCTTTCGCAACGTTCATTTTCATTATTCTTTTCTATCTAGTGTCTGTGATCAATTAGTTCTTCCAGTGTTTCTCTACAACTGTATTTTTGTTTTGACGCGTAATACGTGCCCAATTTTTTCTCTATTGTGTACAAAAACCATGAAAAAAGGTCTGCGTTCCCCTTATTAAAAATGCCCCCTGGTGCCGCCCATCTCGGGGACACCAGGTTTGCTGCGCTTTCCGAAAGTCCCCAACCAAAACGAAAAAAAAGTGACTCAGAAGTTTCCTACTCTTCCTCCTACAAAACAGGGCGACCCAAAATTTATGATCCTCAAAACGGAAAATACCCATTTATCTCTTTCCAATATTTCATGCATTCGTGTCCATAACGCGATACTAAATATTAGCAAAGAAGTCAACAAAATCAGTGAAATACGTGATGGAAGCCTTTTACTCCTAGTTAAAAATAAGCAAGTCGCCGAAAAATTCATTCTCAGAAAATCAATGCCAGGTATAGGTGAAATAAGAGCTGGTTATCACCAGAATTTGAATTCAAATAAAGGCACTATTTATGCGCCGTTCCCCATAGACGTGCCCGAAGAAGAAATAATTGCAGGTTTAAGTGCATAAAAGGTCATTTCAGTACATAAATTCAAACGTGTTGTTGATGGTGTTGAAAAATACTCTGGCCCACTGTTTGAATTTGACAGCTATTCTCTGCCTACAAAAATTGATATTGCTTGGAGAATGACCTTTGTTAGGCCCTATATCCCAAACCCCATGCGCTGCAAATTATGTCAGAAACTAGGCCACACAGTCAAATATTGCAAAAAGTTCCCCTATGTGTGCAAATTGCAGTCTTCCAATTCACGTTCCAGAAACTTCCAGCCGAATTCCAAAAATCGAAAGAAATTCTAAAAATCAAAACCTTAGATAAATGCAGCATGCGCGATGCAATCAACAAATATAAATTAACTGAATTACGAATCCCTCTCATGATCTTACAGTAAATAATCCAATAAAAAATAACCGTTCCAATAAGAATAGAACCAATAACAACAACTCAAACAATAACATCACCAACAACAACACTAACGACAATATTCCTACCTCATCAATTTCTTCACTTATCAAAATACACAATATTGAAATTTCCTCTTTACTATCTTTCTCCAAAGAACTAGAACATACTCGCACTAATATAGATAACACCAAGCAGCTTAGTAAGAAAGAAGAGTAAAGGAGCGCATGACTAATTTCAGTAATATTTCGATAGGTGATACTCAGCTTTGCTGACTACTCATTCTCGTTGTAAGCGCTCTCCATTCCCTTTCATTAGTTTTCTCACCCACTAGTCTGCCACTTATAGATTTTCACAAATACTTTTCTGATATGGTAACACTACTGCATTGGGATATAAATTGCACTTTCCGTAAGAAAAAATCTATTTATTTATTTATATCTATTTCTTAAATAGCAGCAAAGAAAAGCTTATTAATCGCAAATTCACTGGTGCTTAATATTCTACAGTGGAAGTTCTAGTGTGGCTACCACAACAATTATATAGATTTAGAAATTCTGTCAAATACATACAAACCACATATCGTATGCCTTCAAGAAACCCACATTCAGTATAATGGTACTGCATTTTCTCCGAAATCAATACCAAAGTTATTTTTACAATTTTCCATGTAATAGTACTTTCAAACAGGGTGCTGGTATTCTCGTGCATCATAGCATTCCTCACAAACTTATTCAAATTCAATCCAACCTAATTTTTGTGGCTATTGAAATAAATTACTGATTTTTCTATATATATTCCCCCTTGTCAATCCATTAATTGTAGCAATCTTATCAAACTCATATCCAATATTAATACCCCTATTATACTTCTTGGCGATCTAAACGGTTGGAGTCCACTTTAGCGCTCACAATTTAAGAGGACAAATCATAGAAAGTTTTTTTCCTATCCTCCGACTTGTTCATTCTCAATTATGGAACTCCTATACTCTTTTCCACGCATGGCAGTCTCATAAATGTGGACCTAACTTTATGTTCTCCGCAGTTAATGCTGCTCGCTAACTGCATGATATTGAACGCCCTCCATAATAGCGACCGTTTTCCGATATTAACTTCATTTAAATTCTCTAACCATAGTCACCCAATAACTTCCTCACCGGTCAAATTTAACTGTAACCGAGCAAACTGGGACAAATTTCATAATGATATACTATTTCTTGAACCTAATTATCCCGCTTCCTAAAATGTAAACAGAGAGGCTGCCTCAATACAAAAATTAATTCGTTCAGCACCAATAATTCTATCCCACTTTGTAAATCTAGGAAAGTTCGACAAAGTGTTCCTTGCTGGTCTGCCGAACTAAATTTACTTGGAAAGGTGAAGCAAACAGTTTGGTATAAATTCCGAAAAAATAAACAGAAAATCAAAAAGAAACTCATTCGCTAAATTTACCGAAAGACTTAATCCAAATACTCCTACAGCAACTGTCGGATGAGATCGCCAAAATTAATTGTATGTATTTTGTTTATTTTTGCTTTGTATCACAATTTGTATAGTCAAATAATTGCGGACCACCCTAATAGAATATTTGGAATCTTATTACAGCAACAATAACATGCATACATACTGTTGTTTACAAATATGCTTTTACCAGTATGCATGTTGTTGGCGCTACTCGGTTACGACGTCGATGCAATAACAACAACAGCGTTGTCGCAGTTATTTACTTCAGTTCTTCCATTCAGCCACTGTATTGTTATTATTGTTCCTTAAATACACTTCATTCTTCATAAAATCAATTCATCAAAACTTTTCAACTATTTCGGACCCTTTGCTAATTTCTTCCAAATTTCCCGAATTTTATTCTCAAGGTTCACAAAACTCCGAATTTCCAACTCAATTTAGACAACAAAAAAGTGTTGTCTTTGCAGCAGAAACCCCCATGTGCGGCAGTAACAAAACGAAATTTCTTGCGGTAGATTTTAGCGGCAATGAATTTTCAGCAGGATCTTCGCCCGGGTTTGATAAGATAACATATCAGATGCTGCGTTATTATCCACAGGTACTAAAAGAAAGAATTCTCTTTCTCTACAACAATATATTTAAGTCTGGAACAATGCCTGCTTTAAAACAGCAATAGTCATACCAATTAAAAAGCCATTAAAAACGGCGGACCTGATTTCAAGTTATAGACCTATTTCTTTGTTACCTTGTATAGGTAAGTTGTTGGAGAAAATGGTTTCCAAAAGACTAATGTGGTTTCTAACTTCCACAAATTCACTGAATATATCCCAAGTTGGGTTGATGTCTTATTATCGATCATTTCATTTTTAATAGCCTTTCCACTAAATATCATATTTCTATTCTATCTACCTATTGGCTTCGAAAAGGCTTTTGATAAAATAGGTGTCCACCTGGTAATAAAAAAAAAGATTGGAGTGGAGAATTAGACCAGAAATGTACAACTACATAAAATCATTTCTATCAAATAGAAAAATACTTTTACGTTTTTCGAGCCTGCTTGGTCCGACCTCTGGATTGCGTAATAAGCACTAATAAACACAACCATAGAAACTAGTCGAAAAGATAGGATTTTATTATCGTAATAAAACTCACTGACAGTCGAGCTACTTTAACAATACTTCTTAAAACTATTTGTACATTTTCAATGATAAAGCAGTAGAGAATTGCAACTTTTAACTATGCTTAACTATAATTTCTGCTGCACAGCCTACTTATACAAATATTGTGCTGTGGCAGCAAGTGCTACTTTGTAACAATCCGTTGTCGTGTTAATAATATAGTATCCCTAACTCTACCATTATGCAATGGTATCCCGCAAGGCTCACCGCTATCTGTTACACTATATGTGATTGCACTTGTGCATCTAAGTGATATCCTAAAACTGCACAAAAACGTATTGCATTGCGTTTTTGCAGATTACTTGTATATTATTTACAACACAAAGAGCAGGAATCAAATAGAGAAAATATTTTCAGATGTACTGAAATCAATTAACAATTGGTCTATTCAATTAGGATTTAAAATATAATTTGAAAAACTCTACATATTTGCCGCAAAATAAATTGCACTAGCATTAATATCAAGTTTAATACAAATTCAATTGAAAATGTAAATTACCTTAAGATTCTAGGTTTAATTTTTGATAATAAAAATATTTTTAAATACCATAGTATTAGTTTAAGAAACAACCTAGCTGCCAGAATAAATATTGTTAAATATCTAGCCTCTAATAAAAGCCATCTGGATAAGTTAAAAGCTCCATACCACGCAGCCATACGTTCCAGTCGTAGAGCATTCAGAACAACTTCAACTAGGAATCTACTTGCTGGAGGTGGATTTTTCTCACTGGAAGATAGATATCAGTATCTTAGATGTCGCCTTATCCCTAAGATTTGCTGCAATCCTCCTGAAATTCTCTTCAATGAAATTCACATGTTAAAAGCACGGAAAAGCCCACTGTTAATGGCATCTGCTATAGCAAATATTTTAATTAAGTCAAATGAACTCGGGCTTCAAATTAAACCAGTGATACCTCCGAAACTCAAATTTCCACCATAATTGCTGGCCAACAAATCTTTTATCAACCAAATGACCAAATTTATAAAGGAAAATACTTCAAGCAATGTTTATCGGCAAATATATCTAGCTACCATTGAGCATTTTAAAAAACAAAACTGGAAATTTCTTTTCACCGATGGCTCCAAAATTGAAAAAGCTGTCATTTCGCAGTTGTTGATACGCTATCCAATGGTCTGCTTCCTCCATTCGCTTCAATTTTCGATGCAGAGTTGCAAGGTCTTTTATCATGTTTACATTTTGTAAAATTTACAGACACCTTATCAAACTTTACGCCATAAAAAAACTTTGATAATAAGATCAACTTAACAAATTTATTACAGCAATCTCTGATCTAAATGAGCAATAAAGTGAGGCTAATGTGGGTTCCTGGTGACGTGGAAATTCTCGGAAACGAACAAGCTAGCGCCTTTGCGAAGTTTGCAGCTAAGTCACCTTTGCACACTTATATGGCACTCTGCAACAATTCCGCTATGAAAATGGCATGTTCCCAAACTCTTCGTAATGTCAAGCAATATTGGGAAAATGACAGCCACCCATACAAAACCGTCAACCCCCACTGGAACAACATAAACGTTCCCACTACATCTACAACTAGTATGTGTAAATGCTTCATCCGATTGAGGCTAGGAACAATAACACAAATAACACATCTTAATACTATAACTAAAGAGCTGCAACCATTATGTCACTTTTGCAACAGCTATCCACTAACTATTTTCCACATCCTTACTCAATGTTCATCACAATTATCAATCCGGCACTCCATTTTTCATGATAATAATCCAACCGAGTTTCTTGCTATTCTGTCAGAATCTAACGTCAAAACAATTTTCCAATATCTTTCTCTAATTAACCTAATCAGTAAAATATAAATGTTAACATAAGCCGATAGCTAGTGGCAGCTAGTGCTTTTCTTTAATTATAATTTTGATTGTAATTAGATTATTAATAAATAAATAAATAATACATTAGCTTTATAATAATTATTACTTTTAATTATATTCTGTTGTTTTCTATATCTAAAATCTATACAACAGTTACAAATTTGACAATCTTAAAATTATTTCGATAAAAGTGCTATTTTCTACAATATGGGCCCGAATCAGACCGTCAAATTTTCCTAGTAGAATATCAAGTAAATGGGGGATTTTTTACCATCAAATTCATACATTTCATTTATATCGAACCTAGGTTCTTCGAAAAAATTAAAAAGTTCACCATTCTGCGACGTCATCTGTTCCCAATCGGCGTCATCACCTATTAATCGAGAACTTTTACCAGCATCTCCCATGAATTTTTCGTTTCATATACTCATAGACCAAACTCTTTTAGCTGGAGATTACCCAGGCAAAGCTCAAAAGTTTTCTGACCGCCCTGAAAAGAAAGGTAATATATTGGCTGGCTTTCAAAGAACGGATATGCTGAAATTGTTGACGAACATCTTTTGGGTTTAATAGCAGACATTGATTTGTTCCTAATTACTGTTGATGCTGATTGTGTTGTTGTGGCATCATCCCGGCTTGTTGTTGCAGATTAAAAGCTTGTTGTTGTTGAAGAATTAACTCCATTTGGGCTATTCTTCGATTTAATGCTTCAATATTCTCCATTTCAGTCAATCGTCTATTCTTATCAAACAGAATTTGCCTCTTTTTCATTACTTTTGCTCAAACGGTTGAATTTTGAGCTTTCTCACTCTCTTGCTTCTATATTTTACAACTTCAATTTTGCTTCAGTTTGTATTTTCACTTGTCCCTTTTCGCTTTTCATATTTCGCGATTTGAGCGGTTTACATTTGCTTTTGATTTTCGTTTCTGATTTTTCCACCGTACGGTATTTTAGTTTAAACTGACATGTATTGGATTTCTACTACTAATTATTATATACGAGGTGTGATCAAAAAATAACCGTTATTTTCATCTTTTCGTGAGTTACGTATGTTCGATGTTCGCATTTTTTTTTTTATGTTGGTACACATGGCTGTTATATATGCAATAATCGTAAGAAAAAATATAGAACATTACGAGTCAGAGAAATTCCGTACTTATGAAATCCAAGCAACCACTATCATTATAAATTCAAACAACCAACCGCTAGCGCTCACGGCATAGTACAGTCCGCCGAGACACAAAATTAATAGTGAATTGTATGTTAAATTTATAGATAAGCACGAAACCATATTTATAGTAGGAGGAGATTTCAATGCCAAAAACATCTATTGGGGATCCAGACTAACCACAACAAAAGGGCGTGAGTTATTTAAAGCTGCCAGAGAGACGGGTTGCGAGTTTATCTCAACAGGTAAGCCAACTTATTGGCTAAGCGATCCTGGAAAGATACCTGATTTAATAGATTTCTTTTTAACTAAAAAAGTTTGAAAGAACTATTTACAAATACATGAGGGTTTTGATCTCAATTCCGACCACTCTCCGGTTTTCTTATCAGTAAGCGAAAATATAATTAAAAAATATGCAAAATAAATATCTAACCAACAAGTTTACCGACTGGCACTATTTCAAAGAAGTGCTTGGTAAAAACACTCGGCAAGTAGAACCGCCAAAAACAGAAGAACAACTGGAATACGAAGCCTTAAAACTAACGCAAAATATTCAAAACGCTGCTTGGGCTAGCACGCCAATTTTAAAAAGGAAATCCGAAGGATGCTTCTATCCGAAAGAAATAAAAATTCTAATAACAAACAAAAGAAAACTCCGGCGTCGCTGGCACCAAAGTAGGTCACCCAATGATAAACATGCGCTTAACAAAGCCACAAAGAAGCTAAGTCAAGAAATAAAGGTTTTCAAAAATTTATCGACTAGCAGGCTCTTACGAAACCTCTCACACGAAAAAAACAATGACTACTCTTTGTGGGAAGCCACGAAAAACATAAAAAAGCCCACATTACCGATTCCTTCAATTAAAATGGCTAATAGTGGCTGGGCCAAAAGCAGCATTGAAAATGCTCACACTTTTGCAGACCACCTTATGAAAGCCTTTACGCCAAATGATAGCATAGAAATTGATAAGAATTACAACATCAACTATGAGAATAAGGCAGGCACTCTGCGGTGTACCCCTTCCGAAGTAAAAAGTGAGATAAAAAACTAAAATTGAAAAAAGTCCAGGTTTTGATCTGATAACTTTCAACTTTGTATAACGCCACATTTAAACTTCGACATGTCCCAAGCATCTGGAAAGTGACCGAAGTAATAATGAATAAATTCCCAAACCAGGCAAAGTACCACAAGAGGTGTCACCATATAGACCAATATCTCTGTTACCGATACTATCGAAAGTCTTTGAGAAGCAGCTACACAATAAACTCAAGCCAATTAATGAAGAAAAGAAACTCATACCAAGCCACCAATTTGGTTTCAGAAGAAAACATTCAATTATAGATCAAGTTCACAGGATCGTCGAAGTTATTGAAAACTCATTTGAAGAGAAAAAGTATGTTCTGTGGTATTTCTAGATGTAGCGCAGGCATTCGACAAAGTTTGGCATAAAGGTCTGATCCATAAACTGCAATTGATTCTACCTGCCGAATAATGTGAAATTATCGAATCATACCTTCAAAAAAGACACTTCAGAATTAAGCAAGAATATTCCAATTCTCTGCTCCGCGAAGTTAAGGCAGGTGTTCCTCAAGACAGCATCCTAGGGCCCCTACTCTATCTCCTATTCACAAGCGATTTACCGATCGAAGAAAACCATATTACCGCAGCATTCGCTGACGATACGGCACTCATAGCTACTGGTGGCACAGAGGAAATCTCAGTAGAGAAACTCCAACGTGCCGTAAATCCAATATGTAATTGGACAAAGAAATGGTGTATTAAAATAAATAACACAAAATCGGTCCACATCGACTTTACGAATAAGAAGGTTGGGCATAACCCGCTATATATAGACGGAATAGAAGTACCATACTCAAATATCGCCAAGTATTTGGGTATGACACTAGACGTAAAGCTCCGATGATGTCCACATGTGAAAAAAAAAGGAGAAGAGCTCGAAATGAACTATAAAAAAATGTACTGGTTAATTGCAGATCATCTACGCTTTCTACATAAAACAAGCTTTTGTTATATAATCAAATCTTGAAACCCTTATGGAGTTACGGCATGTAACTTTGGGGATGCACCACACAAACCAATATTAAGAGAATACAAAAATTTCAAAGCAAAGTTCTACGGAACATAGTCAATGCACCTTGGTACATACGAATGTCAGACCTCCACAGAGATCTTCGCGTGAAGACGGTACATAGCGAAATTACTAAAGTCGCAATCTTAAATTACGAACGACTTCAACACCACATAAACGAAGAGGCATCGAAACTCTCCGAACTAAACAAAACGGAACGACGTCTTAAGAGAACGAAGCCGAGAGACCTCACAAACTAGTAGCACCAATGCGGTGTCAATTATCCAGCTGAATATAATGAGTAAACTTAAATTGCTCGTTAGTTTTTGAATGTATAAATTAGTTGCAATATTATAAACGCCTTATATGTACTCGTACGTATAGTTATAACGTTTAAATAATAAAAAAAAGTTGTTTTTGCTAAGCGTATCAAATAGCATATTTCAAACTTCCCAATTCAATGCCCCCGGAAGTGTGCCAATTTAACTTGGTTCTTTAAAACTTGAACCGCAGTCACTGCAGCCGAACGAAAATAAATCAACAAAAAAACTAAAAGACGGACCTTCCATTTTTGGTAGTGAATATGCAACTCAGTGCAGAGCGTAACGTTTGTACAATATACGAGTATGTGTATATACACATAGGTTTATACATATACTCGTATTATATTAACTTAATTTGCAACTAATCACACCAAATACAGATAGATATATTGCGTCAACAGGAATAACTTCACTTCGGTTTGCACTAGTTCAAGCTGGCCTTGAGCGCTTCGCCCAGAGCATTGCACTGTGGTCATAATTGACTTTCTGGAGTGGCTTCGCCAAAATGCTAATGGTGCAATTACGCTAACATTTGTATGTATGTTTTTTTTTTCAGTGAAATTTGCGTCATATGCATATTTATATTTGTTATATTAATATCAATAAGTCAACTATTTATTACTATATAAGGCAAAACAGCTATAATAAAATTTCCATTCTTGAAAAAAAAATGTAGCTTTTGAGCTTCTAAGACGGTTAAAGCGCCTTTTGAAACCAAGTTAAAACCGGCGTAGCAATTAGTTCCAGTACTGATTGCTCGCTAATTTACATAAGTGTCACAACTGGTTGAAGTGCTAATTTGTCCATCTGCAGCTTAAAATGCTGCGTGAATTATTCCCATAAGTCAGTTGCAGCGCCTCATTTGGTGATCCCTTGTGGTATAATTTCTTACATCGGACACAAACTCAACGTTGCACCACTAGGACATCGAGGCTACGCCCAATGAAAACAAGTTTTCAAGGTCAAACCATCAGGATATTTTCAACGACTGTTAACTCATTCAAGTTCGAATACTAATTCAGCGTTCCAATACTAACTCAGTAGAAGATCATCACGATTCCATCATTAGAGGTATTGAAGATTTTATCATCCAACAAAATTAGTTGGGCAATGAGGTACAAGGTCATATCCGCAATTTAAAAAAAGACTATGCTGACAGGACAACTCCCCAATACTTTAATGAGAGCATTCATCGGATCCAGAATTCTTGGGACAGTTCAAACAGAACGATTCAACTTTGCACAAATCGTTGTTTTAGTAAAAATATCGAACTGAGTTTGAAGCCTACAGAGGTTTGAGAGTGAAACTCAAGTGAGATTGAAATTCCTCAAAAATCTCAAGTGGCCACTGAATCGAAGACTGAAGACAATACACCAACGAGTTAAGATGGTTATCAAAGTGGTCCTATCCAGTAGATTGAAGTAAGAATGGCAGCGTATCAAAGACGATTATCGCGGGTGGCAACGTGCTAGCAGCCTTTTTGTAACAGAATCGTGGCAAGAAATTTGAAGTATTAACGATTATATATGTGATCAATTTCAAGACCCATCACTGGCTGTATACAATTCGGAAAAATACATTAAGATGGAAAAAGTAGTTCCACTTATAAGGCTTTCTGGGTTATCAAAAAAATCAAAAATCAACAGCCAAATAACTAGTCAACTTCTCCAGGACGGAACATAAAAATATGCGTTGCCTTCACCCAAGGGAACGCTTAAAAAGTTTGATGGTGACTGCTTGAAATGGCGCCAGTTTTTTTACATGTTTTCACAAATAGTGGATTAACAACCACTCCCAGAAGTGCATAAGATGTAATATTTATACACCAATGTAATAGGAGAGGCAGAACAACTTTTACGACATTTCACATTAAGTCAGGCTTCAGGATTCAAGGTACGGAAATGGTGTGCCAATCATCCAATACTACTTCAGGGCATTCCTGCTGTTGACCTTGAACTGAACCTAGATTTTTCGAATAACAGCAATGAGTCAATCAAAACTCTTGTGTTTATTTGGCTTCCAGAAATTTGGCTGCCAAATTTTGTGTCAAAGTCAGCCTAGACTTGAAAAAAAAAATCACAAAGGGGACCGTCAGTTCAGACTTGGCAACTTTGTTTGATCCACTTGGCTTATAATTGTCAAACTATCCTGGGACGAAAACCTACCAATGGAGAACAGCACAATGTGGACAAATTTATCCGAGCGAGAAGTACCGTCATCAGTAGAACTTCATGTATTTGCTGACGCTTCTGAATAAACCTGTGGGGCGGCAGCATACATTCGCTCAACCTATAAAAATGGAACGATAATATTGCGATTATTATTTGCTAAATCTTGGGTAGCTCCGCTTGAAAAGCAGACGTTACCTCGGCCGGAATTATGTGCAGCAATGTTAGCCGCACAACTATAAATCTACGTTATAAATTACGTTCAATTAAAGGATCAGCCAAGCTATTTGTGGACTGACTTAGGAATTGTTTTATCTTGGATCAACCCTTAATCAGCTACGTGTTTCAATTTATTAGCAATATCCAGACAATGGTTCTGGATAATAAGAGGAAAATCACTAGCAAGAAATGTCGTACAAATTTACAATCGGTGCAACAGATCAAGGTCAAGGCTATTTAATCAAATAATGGGAAACCTTCCAGCCTCCAGGATAACTCCATTTTCCAATTCTGGCGTTGGCTTCTGCTGGCCGTTCTGAATTCACTATTAGATTCGTTGGAAAATGCCACACAAGGCATTCGCCACAAAGGCAGTTCACTTGGAGATTGTACATGATTTAAAAACCAAAGCTTTCATTTGTTCATTAAAACGTTTTATATCTCGACGTGGACAATGTGATATTCTATACTGTGATAATGTGACAAATTTTTTGGGTACAAAAAACAAAATTTTGTGGGTACAAGCTGGAGGTTCTGAATAACGCTATTTTTTAAAATAATTCTCAGGAGTAGATTATTCAAACTTGCCGTGAACTTGTCATAAACTTCAAGTTTCAAACAAAATCAGCGAAACATTTAATGATTCGAAGAGTGTTGACAGCTTTATTGACATATGAAGAGCTTGAAACCGTCATAATTGTGATCGATACTATCCGTAACTCACGGCCGTTATCTCCAGTATCGACAGACGCAAATGACTAATAGCTCTAACGGCAGGGAATTTTCTAATTGGCGAAATATTAACTGCACAATTAGACAGAAAAACACCACAAATCAAAACTTCCTAGGCGACAAGATTAAAGTTGGTGTCACAAATTAAAAAACTAAAAAATACCTACTAGTGTAAAGTTTAGCATTAAAGTGGTAAACATTTTTGGTTGGCTATCCTCTATGGGCAAGCTAAAAACAATTAATTTATCACACACAAAAATTTCAAATTAGTGGTTCCAAACAAAAAACAACAACAAAAGGTGGGAAGAAAATAAAACAAACATAAACAAAAATAATTTACATGAGGATTCGGCACTCACCGCCACTAGCGAGAGATCGATGTCTCACCCGCGCGTCCCCCCCGCATGCACCAATAGACAGTAATCAACAAATCAATTTAAATCCAACGGAGATGATCTCTCACAATAGTTCAGCACATGCGCAATTAACACCAGTAATTCAGCAAACGGTAAGCACTGAACACGCTCAAACTTCTAAGCTAGTCACACCAACACCAATAAAACTAATAAACACTCAGAAGCAAAACAACATTGCTCTATGCACAACAAAAAAAATAAGCACAGATTCTTAAGCAGACTCGGCTGCGCTAAATATGCTAGCAAACTTACAGCTCTCTTGGAGTGGACAATGTGTCTCTCCAAATTCAACAGCATCTCCTGCAACACAAATCAAAAACAACAAAGGTTCTGCTATGAGTAGCAGCAACAACTTACCAATGTTGAAAATAAAACTATAGAAATACAGTGTGCAAACCGCGATACCGCAGCCCGCTTGCCAAGGCAGAAAACAAGAAACTTGTTAAAACTAATACAGATAATCTAAACAACAACCGTTTTGCTCTATTAAGCGATAGTGCAGAGTCTGAACCAACTAAGAGTATGGCATTCAAACCACCAGCAATTTACTTGCGAGAACGCAGTTCCAACTTATTAATAGACAGTGTTGACAGCTTGATTGGTAAAAATAGTTTTCATGTGGTCCCGCTGTTGAAGGGTAAAGTACAAGAAACAAAAATTCAAATTTATTTGGAAAAAAACTATCGCGCAGTTGTTTCTTTCCTTGAAAATGAAAAGAAAAATTACTACACGTATCAGATAAAGAGTAGCAAAGGGTTGTCAGTTGTTATTAAAGGTATATAACCTGAAGTAGACCCTATAGAACTAAAATATGCACTCCAAGAGACTGGATTTACAGCAAAATCTGTGTTTAATATAAGGAATAGGGAAAAAATTCCGCAACCACTCTTCAGAATAGAACTAGAACCAGGGAATATTAAATTAAAACAAAATGAAACCCACCCAATTTACAACTTACGATATTTAATGCATCGTAGAATAATAGTCGAAGAGCCTCACAATCGAAAAGGCCCAATAGAATGCACAAACTGTCAAGAGTTTGGTCATTCGAAATCGTACTGCACCCTACGTACTGTATGCGTTGCGTGTGGCGACTTCCATCCATCAAAGGAATGGGAGCCGAACAAAAGTGAGAAAGATTCAAAAAAATGCAGCAAGTGTGGGAGGAATCATACTGCTAACTACAGAGGCTGCCCGATATATACACAACTAAAATCCAGTATGAACCAAATTGCTAAGACAGTTCGCACCCAAAAATATAGTGCTATACCTACCAACACAAACCATATTGGAAGCACCACCGAAAACATCTCTTCATCCACTAGCTATGCGAATGTACTGAAAACTGGCGTTTCAGATATACCGAGTCACCCTATGCAACCTCAATATTTAGAAACTTTAATATTTAACTTGTCTCAGTGTATTACTAACTTCATGTCCTCGATGCAATCTATGATTCAAGAGCTTGTACATAACCAAAACTTACTTATGAAAACTCCACTTTCACAAAAATGAATGTTATAAAAATATTTCACTGGAATGCTAACGGTATTAACCAACAAAAAATTGAATTAAAAATTTTTCTATACAGTAACAGCTTATCTCAGAAACACATTTAACTGTAAAATATAACTTCAAACTAGGAGGCTATAATTTTTACTCAACAAACCACCCACAAGGAAAAGGTTAGTATAGGTATAGTAATTTCATCACTCTATTGTTCTCCTATGTTTCGTATTTCCACAACCGATTTTGTTTATTTCTTTAAATCGCTCGGTAACAAATTTCTCTCTGCCGGAGACTTCAATTCTAAACATACCTACTGGGGCTCACGGTTACGCAACTCTAAAGGGAAGCAATTGTTTAAAGCGCTGATAGACTCTCGGAATGACTTTGTATCATCTGGAAAACCTACATACTGGCCAACTGATCAAAGAAAAATTCCCGATCTTATTGACTTTGGCATAACTAAAAATATTGAAAGGTGTTTCTTGGAAACCGAGCCCTGTTTCGACTTATCATCCGATCACTCACCGGTGATAATATATTTAAAAAAAGACCAGAGTTCATTGAAAAAACAATAAAACTGACCTCCAAGAAAACAAATTTGCTCAAATATCACAAATAAATTAGTACCCAGGTGTGCGTTAAAACAAAACTTAAGAGTGGAGAGGACATTGAATCAGCGACGCAGGTTCTTTGATCAATAATAAAAGCAGCTGCTATAAGTGCCACGCCCGCACAAAACTCAACTAAAACTAACGCGCGGCACACTACGTCACACTATGTGGAATACCTCGTTAGAGAAAAGAGGAGATTAAGGCGTGAATGGCAGAAATACAGATCACCAGCACTAAGAGTAAAATTAAAGTCATTACGAAATCAGTTGACAAACACTCTACGGGAGGAAAAGGAAGAAAACCTTAATAAGTACCTTGAAGATTTGGCTCCTCTCAAAGTCACCAATTACTCACTCTGGAGAGTGACAAGAATGGTTAAAACACCGAAAGATAGTGAATCGCCTCTAAGACAAAGCGATGGAACTTGGGCAAAAACAGAAGAAGAAAAAGGCAACTTCTTTGCAGCACATCTGAGGTCAGTATTTCAACCTAACCCGCCGACCTGCAACGACACTAGCATACAGAATTTTTCAATTACGAAGTCAGCAGTACCAATTCATTTCAAACCAAAGGAAGATATACGTCCATGTACAACGAGTCTAAACCCAAAAAAGGCACCTGGTTGTGACTTAATTACCAATAAAATGGTAAGTGAATTGCCGCAAATAGCTCTGATACATCTCACACATATTTTTAACGCAATACTCCGTCTGGGCTACTTCCCTACAATATAGAAAACATCGGAAATAATAATGATTACAAAACCCGGAAAAGACCCTACTCAGGTATCTTCTTATCGGCCCATAAGTCTCCTGCCAACGCTCTCTAAAATGCTCGAACGCTTACTGCTGGAAAAACTAGCACCAAAGCTCAATTTAGTCATTCCTCACCACCAATTTGGTTTCCGCAAACATCATGGAACTATTGAGCAGGTGCACCGTATTGCCTCTGAAATAAGGCGAGCATTTGAACAATGGATGTACTAGCAGGACGCACAAGCCTTTGACAAAGTCTGGCACGAAGGACTCATATATAAAATTAAAAAACATTTGCCAAAAAGTTCGCATAAGCTTCTGGAGTCATATTTAACAAATCGCAAATTTAGGGTTAAATATAAAGAATTTGTAACGCCAGACTTTGAAATGATGGCTGGAGTACCACAAGGTAGTGTGATTGGACCTATGCTTTATACTTTGTACACTTCTGATCTGCCAACTGACAAAAACCTCGTTACCTCGACTTTCGCGGATGACATAGCTATGCTGAGCTCTCACATAAATCCACGGATAGCCTCCCGGGATTTAGAGGAACACCTAAAAAAAATAAAAAGGTTGCTTGCAGATTGGCGCATCAAAGTAAATGAGCAAAAAAGTGTACATGTGACATTTACTCTTAAGCCCAGTTCTTGTCCGGCAGTCTCTTTAAATGGCATTGTAATCCCGCAAGCAACAGAGGTTAAATACTTAGGAGTGCATTTCGACCGACGGCTCACCTGGAAAAAACATATAGAAGCCAAGAAAATGCAAATGAAACTCAAGGCAAGTTCCTTGTATTGGCTTACCAACCGAAAATCAAAACTGCGATTGGAGTATAAAGTACTTATATACAAGGCTGTAATTAAACCGATTTGATCTTAGGGTATTCAGATTTGGGGCACTACTAGTGCATCAGATTTGTAAATAATTCAAAGGGCTCAATCGAAAATTCTGAGAACGATCAGCGGCACTCCATGGTTCGTCAAAAACGAAAATATTCACCGCGACCTGAATATAGCACCCGTTGAAGAAGAACTAGCAGTTTTAAAAACAAAATACCAATCCAAATTTAAAAAAAAAACAAAATAAGCATGATTTCTGGAAATGTTGGAATATGGAGTGTCTTATCCAACTACAAGAAAAACGAAAATGGAAAACCCAATAAAGAAATATATGTAAATGAAAAATGGTTATTATCAAGGATGATAACTTTCCACCGCTTGAATGGCCTCTTAGACGCATCATAAAAACCTAGCAAGGAGATGATGTTTCGGTACGAGTAATCAACGTTAAAACTGTAACTGTAATATGGAAGAGGCCAATTCATCGACTAGTACCTTTGTTCATCAATGAAGAAACGAAGTCTGGATGTAATGATCAATAAAAAATTATTGCGGATACTAGATACAGGCCAAGGTTGATCACAAAACACAAAGAAAACGGAGACGGCTCACTAGTCCATTACTTATGACAGTCCTTATCTTGTTGCTGCTACTTCGAACAGTAATGAGCAGTTCAGTTTACAAAGTGTAGTACAGATACGGGAATTTATTTCGAAGTCATCGGAACCACGATGATTGTCACAGTAAAATGGAAATGTTTACTACGAACTATCTCTGTTCTGGGAAATCAAAACGTGTACAGTGCGAAATAATTAACGCATTAACGGGTACATATCATGGAAAAATCAATCCACTATTGCTCACACCACAACAATTAAGGAAGGAAATCAACCTTATAAAGATTCATCTTCTACCATCTTGACAGCTCCCGATTGAACAAGATAATCTCGTGCAATTATACATAATAACGAAGACAGAAGGCAACACTGATGTCATATTAGTCATAAATTTATCTCTGGTCGATCAACAATATTTTGCTCTATTTAAGGTCCTACCCTGTTCCAACAGTAAATAACGCAACAATTTTCACCATCACACTTAACACAGAATTTTTTATCAGTAGACTCCCACCGAGATCAATAAATCCCACTAACTTCAAGTTAGTGGCATATTGTTTTGTATTTCAAACATGCATTTACATATGTCACCACAAGCAATCAAGGTTCGGAAGAAAGGCAAGTACCTGTTCTTGTAGCCTGTTGAACGATAAAACCACAAAAAATTGTGAACTAACTCAAGAGCATTTCATTTGGAAACAAATGCTGCATCAAAATCAGTGCATTTTCGCATCAGGAATTGATATAGAATATCAGTTGCATGCGGGATTATCCACACACAATTCATACTATTGTACTACTGCGCTATTGTTTATGAACCCTATCTATATCATCAAAAACAATTTATTGCAGATTGTATAAACACATAGGTATATACATACGTTATATGAAATTAATTTGTAACAAGCACACCAAAAACAGATATATATGTAAACACACAAGAGTTAGTATAAAACGAGTAAAAAAGTCTGAAGTCGGGTTAGACCGACTACGAAATACCCTTTACCTTTTCTTGTGCGTGCGAGTTCAACAATTAGGATGCTTTCTTCATAAATCATCATTAGGAGCATATCCACGGTAGTTTTCTGTAGGGTACCTTGAATTGATTACATCGATCCCACTTAATGTGTATGGCTTTGTAGTTTCAATATAACCACTAATATATAATTTAGTCCAAAAATATTGTGTAGGCCTTTAGTTATAATAATATGTCAATAGTGGGCGTGGCTGTAGAGATAACACGCCCATTTTTGTGTGGTGTTTAATGTTAGAACCCGCAACATTCCTGTGAAATTTCGTTGATAAATCTTTAATAGGAACTTCGTATCGATTTTTGGTTAATTGTGGGCGTGGCAGTAGTAATAATGTGCCCATATTTGGAATGCATGCTAGTACAGACCCAGTGTATACATCTACCAATTTGCTTTCATATATCATCACTAGAAGCATGGATAGGGTAATTGCCTTTAAGTGGGGTCCCCAAAGTTCATTATATGGCAGGGAGGCGTATCCTTTCTCTGATCGACCCCGAATCTTGTATATGGCTTTGTAATAATATGTGAATAGTGGGCGTGGCTGTAGAAATAACACGCCCATTTTTTGTGTGGGGTTTACCGCAACATTCCTGTGAAATTTCGTTGATATATCTTTAGTAGGAGCAGAGTAATGATTTTTGGCTAATTGTGGGCGTGGCAGTAGTAATAATGTGCCCATATTTGGAATGCATGCTAGTACAGATCCAGTGTATACATCTAACAATTTGTTTTCATATCTCATCACTGGCAGCATGGATAGGGTAACTGTCTTTAAGTGGGGTCCCCAAAGTTCATTATATAGGAGGGAGGCGTATCCTTCCTCTGATCAACCCCGAATCTTGTATATGACTTTGTAGGGTCCATATACGTACTAATGTAAAATTTCGTCCTAAAATATTATATAGGTCGTAAGTTATAATAATATGTGAATAGTGGGCGTGGCTGTAGAAATAACACGCCCATTTTTTGTGTGGTGTTTAATGTTAGTACCCGCAACCTTCCTATGAAATTTGGTTGATAAATATTTAATAGGAACACAGTAATGATTTTTGGCTAATTGTAGGCGTGGCAGTTCTAGTATGATTCTGCACACACACTATTATGGACCCCATGTATATTTCTGCAAATTTTTATTCCGCTGGCATCAATACGAGCATAGGTAGGCTAATTTTAATTTTAGACCCGTAAGTTCCCTATATCAAAAGTGGGCGTGTCTTTTCTCTGATCAGCCCCATTTATTGAAGATAGCTTTATAATGTCCACATGTTCCTTCCCGTAAAATTTCGTCCGTAAATCTCTACCAGATCTTAAGTTATTAATATTTCTTAATAGTGGGCGTGGCAATTAATATATACCGCCCACTTTTTGCACAATGTTTGGTGGGACCCACATCTCCATAACTGCCAAATAACATCTCGATTCCGTCAATTGGACCGAAGTTATAGTCATTTTAAAAAAGGTGAAAAAGTTCCTTATATGGGAGGTAGGCGTGGTCTTTGTCCAAATCGGCCCATATAGCAATCTGGTTCTGCATCTTTGTCCAGACCATACTTTTGCAAAATTTCATTAAGATAGCTCTAACGGTGTAGAAAAAAAGTGGCCACAGTCGGACAGATGGACAGACGGACAGACGGATAGACGGACAGACGGATAGACGGACAGACGGACGGACAAAATAAAAATTGCTTAGAAAGTGATTCTGATCATATCTGTATATATATATGTCCATACCTACCACGCCTCCTTCTTGAAATTGCAACCCCTCTCAAAAGCACAAAGTTAGTATACCCTATTTACCTTTTTTAAAGGTAAAGGGTATAAAGAATTAACTGGATTTCAGTTCCGGGGCGCTTTTACGATTAGGCACGATAGGCACGCTAGGATATTCTTTCCTTGCGGTTGCCGGGACACGGCGGGTCCATAGGTGGTGGATAATAGAAAGACTCTCCAAAGAGAAAGAACAAAGAAAAGAAAAAGACAACGAGAGTTAAGGGAAAATCCCTCACGAACGAAAACTGACGAAGTAATCACAGAAGAAGGGGGGTGCCGAAGGTGACTGCCGTTAGTCGTGATGCATACCTTCTTTTTGGCTGTCCTGATTTTTCTTTCAATTCAATATTAATTAATAATTTTTTTTGTTTAAATTTTTGGTGATTTCACTTAGTGTTGTTAAGACAAATACAGCCTAAAATGCCACTCGGGCCACCATCGGCAGTTTCGTTACCCTTTGTGTTTCGATATCTAGGGATCCAGATTAAGGTGTCACAGTTCTGACGAGCTGCAATTACGATCCTTTCACTGCATTGTTAAGTAGGATTTGTTTTGTGGTGCCAAAATTAAGTGGGATGAACATGGTATGATCTGGCTCCAGTAATGAACATGCCACCCTGATAGCCAAATCCTCCGCACCTTATGGAAACATCAGTAAAAACTGTAGTGCAGTAGTTGTTGAGTTTCGCAACATTAATTCATTCTATCGAGAAGTTAGTAATGGTGCGAAATTATTGCAGATAGATGAAGTAGGTAACTTTTCTTCACACCCGACGATACCCACAGAGCCTGTTCCCACCGCAACACAATAACCCTCTTTACTACCATTGAATGAATGCAATTAATTATCTAATAATGTCGATGAGCACAGCAGCAGATTCTGTCAAAAGTAGCATTATCAAAAGCTTCCTCTATGTCCACAAACATACCCACAGCGTACTCTCTCCTTTCGATAAGATGCTCAATCTTTCTAACAAGGCTTTTACACTTTGATTTGCATGTTGAAATGGAGACAGGGGTGCTCCTTAAGCGACAACTTGCTCACACGAACTTCAACTAATCGTGCTTTGAATATCATAGTCATCCTTTCCCACTTTTGGGATAAAAGAAACTCTGATAAATCTCCAGGATTGTGCCAAACTTGAAGTGAAGATGTTCCTCAATGTTGTAATCACCAACTCTAAATTCTGCTGAATAAATGCCATCCAGACCGGGCGACTTGAAGTTGTCAAATGATGCAATCGCATATCTAATAGTATCTTCATTCGCCACAATCTCTCATGTGTTGAACTAGAAGATTCTAGAGTATTCTTTTAAGCGTAAATTGTGTGGAGAATAAAAAGACGAATAGAGAATAGCCATAAACGATTGCATATTAGGGTCTTATTTATGTTTCAATATAGTGTTCCTCCCTTAATGACCCTGATTATTATGCTCCGAGCTACCCCAGATCACTTGGGTGGCATTGACATTCTCAACTTCAAAATTGTGGGACTTAGTTAATTCGCATAATATAGCGGTGCTCTCAAATTGTCAGCAGTGCAACCATCACATCTGGTAAGTTGCGAAACGGCTTAAGAAACTCATTAAAGGGTCTGTTGGCTAAAATGCAAACCCTTGGTCTAATCAAAAGGCAAAAAGGGTTAATAATGCATCAAAAATAATCCGGTTATGCAATAATTACAAAAACTTAATAAAAATTTAAGTTTAAAATTTCGATATTTTGTTTTTAGTATATACATATAGAAATCAATTTTCGCGTTGTTATACATATATTGTAGTTTAAATATATGACCATATAGAAAGGAATATAAACAAAGAAATCTAGCAGCTTTATTTCTAGTCGTTTTATTTATAGAATGTCTTCAAAAGTAGTTGTAAAAAGATTTTCTGTGTTACATCTATATTTAGAACCAATCATTTGAATTAGAGGGCTTTCAAATTTCTGATCTGGTGGCGATTTTAGTACGAAAAATTAAGTATTGCAAATAGTATCTTTTACTTACATTTTTCAATTGTTTCATTATAAGCATATTTGTTTCAAAATATTAAATATAAATATTTTAAAAATGAATTCATGTGAAGTGTGTGAAATGAAAACAAACAAAAGGTGTTCCAACTGCAATCAGGCATACTATTGCACCATTGATCATCAGCTGCAGCATTGGAAGTCTCATAAAGTAAACTGCCATGCTTTTAAGGTATGCATATAATTAAAATTTAAAAAAAAAATCAAGTACTGTTCATTTGGATTATATATAGATAATTATGACAATATAAATACTTACGAGTAGTTGTGTACTAGTACTTTCATATGTTTTCTGATTCCATTTCTCTTACTTATAATTAATTTTAGATTGAAAAAAATGAGCGACTAGGTCGCCATTTAGTAGCTACCCGCAATATTAAACCATTTGAGATCATTTTGAAAGAATCGCCCTTGGTGCGAGGGCCCTCACAATTGACTGCTCCTGTATGTTTGGGATGTCTGAATAGAATAGAACCCTCTAACTATATTAACTGTATTAAATGCGGTTGGCCTCTTTGTGGAATTGAATGCAAAAACAAAAGTGAACATGACGCAGAATGTAATTTTACTATAGCCAGAGGAACTAAGGTAATTTCAAAAATTTGTTATAAATTAACTACATATCTTTATACGTATCCATATTTAACATATTTCACACCATTCACACATTCTCAGGAGATGTATTTGTATCAAAATTATTAGTGGGCATCTTTAATTTAAATATTTGAGATATCAATACAACTTTTTGGCATACTATAATTAATTTTAAGACATTTAAAAAGATTACAAAATTTCGTTGACCATTTGTTGAATCTGAAATATTCAAATAACTAATAGATCTATGGATCCAAATATTCTGTATGTGACACAAGTCCATTGAAAGAATTTACTGGATATACAATTGATGAAAACACAACTAACCATTGCTGTTGGTGTAAGATTTGTTTGTTACTATTTAGCACTTCAACAATTCCAAATAAGAAATCACAAATGAACAATAATTTTGCAAATCATGATTGTACTATGCGACGTTTTTTAAAATGTTTTTCTTCTTAAGGTAAGTGTTTTGACTCTAAAATAGTCTATAGTCTTTAAATTATGAGAGTTGCATTCTCGTGGGGCAAAGATAATGCAACGTTTGGCGTTGGTTTTAGTCAATTATTGGATGACTTTGTCGAAGCACGTCTTTAACCGTCCAAAGATCCTCCAGCACAGTAATTGTCACATGACCAATTTTGCCTAGAAAAATGTAACTGATGAAATATTTCCCTGAAAACCACATTATGATTTGGAATTGTTTATATGATTGTCATTCCAAGATATGCCAGACTTTTAGGTTAAGTAACGCGCACGTCTTCCTTAATTATTTTTCGTGGCAATGACATTTTCTCGCCCACCAGCTTTTTTGAACAGCCTTCACAGAACTCGGCATTCAATCCAAATGCAGCAGTAACAACCACTCCAAACATAGGTAAATTATCGAACGAAAATGATCACCAGGCAAATCCATCTCTTCAAAGAGGTGAATTTTCAGAGTAGCATAACATAACAAATAATTGCACCATGAAATTTATAAGAAAACATTAGGTTCTCATGAAATAAAACATTTTTAAAGATTTTGACCATAATTTTTTTTAATGAGTTCTTACACTAAGTATAATAATTTTTTTGTTCTTAAATTTACATCTCCTAATATATATTACATTCGATATAATTGGAGATCGCAGCAGTGGTAACCAAATTAATTTATTATTGAAGAAGAAGAGAATTGCATTATAATTATATCTGAAACTAAATAAGGGGAAGAAGACCCATAGTTGAGCTAATATCAGTGTACTTTAGATTTGTTCGTAACGTATAGTAGAATTCTTTGTGTCTCTGAATTTCGTTTTTTTTTTTTTACTTAAATCTCATATTATTTTCTTATTTTTTAGGTTGAGCTACTGCACTTAAGAATTGTTTATGTCTAATTTTCGATCAAATAACACTACCTGGAGGAAGCAAAGCGATTTGGACACTCTAGGTTAGGTTAGGTTATATGGCTGTCGTAAGACTGACTTAGACCTGTTCAACGCCCATTGGGGCCACTAGAGCTGTTTCTACTACACCTCCGGATTCTGCTTAAACCATCCAATGGATTTAATAAAAGTTGCCACTTTCATTAGCTTCAACCGGGAAATCTCCTCAGTGCTGTCAAGAAATACAATCGAAGTCTGGAGAACCTTTTTCTGTTTAGAGCAATGCACCTACACAGGAGGTGTTCCACAGTTTCCTCTTCCTCGAAATCTTGACAGCCCCTACTAAAGTCATGGTGGAGTACCTCCAGGCTATTTGCGTGTCTACCAACCAAACATTGACCCGTCAGTACCCCTATTACAAATCTAATATCCTGCTCTATTAAATGTCAACAGAAGTTTTGAACGGCCGCCACTCCATTCCGGCCAAGTTCGTCGACTTGTTAGGCAGGATGATAACTGTCTCCATCTAAGATTTGCCACTTCGACAGTGTATCCATCTATTAGCAATTTGTATGTTGCTAAAGGCATTGCTTATGGAACTTTATCCGGAAGGATAGTTCATTTTGTTCCCTCTTTAGCCAGCTCATTATCCCTGCAATTACCATCAATACCCCTATGGCCCGGAACCCAGACCAGGTTTCTATTAAAGTATTCAGATAGTTCAATTAATACTTTATGGCATTGTACCAAGGTTTTCGACGATTGTCTACTGCCTCCAGAGATTTTATTGCCGCTTCGTTGTCCGAGTAGATATACTCGTATATATCCCTCATGGATAGAGGAATATGCTTTATACGAGTATGTAGCATACCCTCTCTTATTGCTATTACCTCTCCTTGTTACACATTAGAATGGTCCGGCATGAGGAAGGATAAAGTGACGCTCAGCTTTTCAGAAAATACACCTCCACCAACCAGATCATTAAGTTTTGAACCGTCAATGTAAATACTACTTTCATTCTTCATGATTCCATTATCCCAGTCCTCATTTGTGGGGAATTTGATGTTAAAAGGTTTTCTTAAATTCCGTTCTAATGAGTTACAGTAATTAGTAGTATCGGGAATATTACGAAATTTTTCTACTATAGTCGTATGACCACTGGTACATGTAGTTGAAAGGGAGAGTTCCCTGAGTCTAAGAGCCGATTTCATTGCAAGGTGCTTTCCAAGGAAATCAATTGGCAAAAGGTCTAGCATAATGTTCAATGCCACCGTGGGAGTAGTTTTAAGAGCTCCGCTTATACATAAGCTAGCTGCTCTCTGAATACGCCCTCAGTTCTTCACAACATAGCTTTTATGAAGTGCCGGCCACCATACAAGTGCAACGTACAACAAAATCGGTCTAACCACTGCTGTGTATAACCAATGTACTATTCGTGGAGCCATACCCCATTATAGTGCTATTGTCTTCCTACACGAATAGAGGGCTTTTGTTACTCTATCCTCCACATTTAATTTCCAATTAAGATTGCTGTCCAAAATCAGTCCCAGGTATCTTTAAAAGTCAAAGTGATTTCATTTATGTTACCTTACGTCTCCACGGGCAATTTTTGATGGCATAACATCTGTCAAATTTGATTGCAATGGTTGGCAATATTTTAATGGTGGGCATTGCGATGTTATGCCATTGTAATTTTGAAAATGCCGTCAAGCAATCTAGTTCGCTGTACCCACGCTTGAAAAAATTTTTTATTTATACGATGAAGAGGAAAAAAGAAGGAAACCGAAATCTGAGTGAATCCTTTATTACAAAGAATGCAAATGCACAGTCTCCATTCATTTTAGCGTTTTTATTAATTTAATAGATGCGGTAAAACGAAAATGTCGGACGATGCTTCCACTGTGAGCGTCACGAAAAAATGAAAAAAAGGCTGTCAAACAAAGAAAATGACAACTGATTGCAACACAGCACGTTGGCAATTTATGGCATACAATATTTCATAACATAAATTGCCAACTTGAAGCAATTTGGAGTCTCCATTGGCAATTTGCTTGAAATTGCCAATGGCATACCATCAAAAATTGCCCGTGGAGACGTAGGGTTAGGGGGATTTACGTCTGGTACTCTATTTTTGCTGCTAAATAGTACAAGTTATGTTTTGTTGGCGTTTATGGCCATACCACATGATTCTTGATTTACAATACGTGTGTTGTGAAGTCGCCATTTGAGATGGGGTTATTATTTCCCTGATATATGTTTCTATTAATCTCTCTAGATTTAAAAAAAGAAAAACTGATAGGTCAGAAATCCTTTGGACTCCCATGCGTACTTTTCCCCGCCTTAGGATATAAACCATTTTCACTTCCCTCCAAGGTGAGGTGATATGACTTTAAAGCAACGCACTTTTGAAAATAGTTATTAACCATTCCATAATGTAGCTCAGTGAATACTGTAGTTGAGCTGGGATGACGATTTAAATGGTTTAAAGTATTTTACGGTCGACGTAATACTAGCCTCCGAAATGATATTTAGAATTTCAGACTTTGCCTAGTATTACATGCAGTTTCCATTCTACCCGTTGTAGGGTAATCAGGAAAGTGTCTATTTAGTAACAGACTTAAAGACTCCTCACTCCCTCAATATCACCACAGAAGGGCCCCCAAGAGGTTCTTTTCGTCCTTCTCAATTCATTTTTATATTTCTTTAACTTGTGACTATAGCAGTCCCAGTCGCTTTCGTTCCGAGAGGACTTCACTTACTTGAATTGGTCTCTAGACTCCCTTCTTAGTTTGTTAAGTTCAGAGGACCAGCAGGGGGTTGCCTTCAACCTCTATTATAGCTTTTAGGACACGCTCTATTTAGTGCCTTCATGCAAGAGTTAGTGAAAGACCTGACAGGTTTTCTACCATTCTTTACGAATAATACATCCGATACGATTTTTTTCCAGCAACCCTAGAAACACCTCTGCTAGTTATACTATTGTCTTCACTCTTTTTCACGACTTGGCTTCCTCGAAGGATATCTGTCTCTTCGGCGCCGGGACAAGTACGCGGTCGAGTTTAAAATCTGGCAAGACCGCCTTTGCCCACTCGATAAAACTTCTCACTTCGTCAGTGCGTTCCTCGCCTGCGGGTACCCTTTTCAAAATTCGCGCTGCGGAACGCCACTCATGATAACCCGCTTTCGCTGGGTCGTTGATTTCCATTTTTGTCCATTTGCTACCCTTAGTCTCAGTCGCTGTTCGCTGGCTTTCGACTCCACTGGTTGTTCTGCCAGCCTCAGGGGGCACCACTTTGTTGGAGATAACCGTAGGTTTTTCTCCACTAACAGCACTTGTTATAGCACTTCTCGGACCAGGCTTCGCCACTGTCCTTGTAGAGGCTAGCTTTGAGCTCGGTAACCCCGCTGCTCTATATACGGGTCGACTTGACCCTCCCAGTCTATTATTTGGAGGACCGGCTATTATTCTATTATTCTTTTAATTTTTTCATTTATATTAAGATTCATATTTGAACCCACGAGTGTCGGAGAAAATATGTCCTCCTGCGCATAGCGCCGAACTACGCAGGTAAGGCTAATTATTACGGAGGGCGCCAGGTATCTGTAAGATCACGTTAATATATGGGCTATTTTTACGAAAAAGGGCCCCAGCCTGGCTGATCCTCGGCGCGGATCGCATAACACCTAGTTCTAGCCCTTTACCCCCGACCATGACAAGAGTGCAAAGAGCAGATGCTGTACTATTGAGGAGTAACAAACACCTGACTTTAAATTCTCATCTTAGCTAGATAGCTCCTGACACCAGGATCATACTGTGATATCTATTGCCAGACAGCACCCTCGAGGACGGTTCAGTTGAGGTTTTTTGCCAACCACACAACTACTCTATCTCAGCAGTAATTTGACCAGCACAACGTTCTATGTGCTCTCGGGATACTGCTTGATTGCTAAGCATTCCAAAACACTAGGGTTGCCGTCGTTGCTGCGGCTTTGAAAAGAAGAGTCAACAGGACTCTCAACTCCATTCGAGTTTCTCACTGGCCACAATGTAGTCTTTTCGAACTAATTTAATTCCATGTTTTCGTAGACGCCTTCGAAAAAGCGTACATTTCCATTCCGGTGAGTTCCCATGGATTCTTTGCTGTCTTTTTCTGACAGCTAAATCAACGGTGGCTTCAGCCTATCTACTTCGTTTGGATCTCTATGGCGCAATTGAGGCAAGAATAACTCTTTAGCTTTATTACACCATCACGATCATTGGATTAAAAATATTTGGATTTACTTATTTAATTATTTCACGGATGAGCTTATTGATAGATTAATTTCATGGGCCTTTTTTGGCAATCCGTCCTATCACTCAGACACGATCAACCATTTCCACAACTCTACTTTTGCCCGCGAAAGATATTTCTTGTGGCTGTGCCATGTGTACTGACCACAATATCACCAACTTTAGCATCAACATCTGCTTGGTTCCACTTGCAGGCAATGCCGGAGGTGGTAGTGTGTCAGAAATTAAAAAGTGGTCGGAAGTAAACTCTTTCAATTCAGATGGGTGGGTAGCAAACTAATCAAATAACTTTTAATGCACACTTCTCAAATATGTTAATGTACATCATCATTTTATAAAGATCGCTCATATTCGGAGCTGGAGAAAACACATTTTTTTGATTTCTAAGTATAGTCGTAAATCTGACATTATTGATATAAAGTAAGACAAATATTCAAATTGTCGAGTGGACAAGACCAAATATTTGTGAACAATATTAAGGACATTGCGAAGATGTGTGAAAAGTATTTATAAAATAGCTTTTGGTTTTTACTTCGTTTAATTTTTTCTCGGAAATTTAAGCAGAATCTACATATTTTTATTATCTAAGACTTACGAGTAAAGATGTTTTATTCTTGGTTTTTAAAAAACTGATTTAATCTATTTTATGGTAGCTGCTCTCTTTCGGCTTTTGGTAAGACTCACAATTAGACGGTCGCAGATTCAAATCTGGGCTTGGTCTGAAATATGCTTCTGTTTATAAAAACCTTTCTTCGAGTCGAAAGCCTCAGTAACTAATACTTTTTCCCCTAAACTCTTGCAGTCATAATTAATTATGGTGAAAGATATAATAATAAGAATAATAATAATTTATTTTAGTTTGGGTGGAATAGAGGGTGTTTTTTTTAGTTGTGTGTGGTTTTCAAGCAGAAATAAATCGCATGTAATTTAATGTTATGGCCAAGAATTTAGCTTTATTATAAAAATAAGGGTTTGCCATTATGTTTTAAAAATGATTTCGGGCAAGTGGCCACCACGGCTGCCTTGAATAAATTCCAGCCGAGAAGCGCAATTTTCGACTACTTTCTGCATCAATTGGGGCCGTATGTCAGCAATAACGCGCCGAATAGTCTCGGGCTTATCTGCGTAGACAAGCGACTTCACATAACCCCACAAAAAATAGTCCAGCGGTGTTAAATCGCACGATCTGGGAGGCTACGCCACAGGCCCACGACGCGAGATAATGCGCTCACCAAAAGTTTCCTTCAATAAATTGATTGTTTCGTTAACTGTATGGCATGTAGCGCCATCTTGTTGGACCAAAGGTCGTCCACATCAACATCCTCCAATTCAGGCACGAATAAATATTTAATCATGGCTCTATAGCGTTCTCCATTGACTGTAACAGTATAGCCGGCTTCATTTTTGTTGAAATATGGACCAATGATTCCCTCTGCTCATAGAGCACACCAAACAGTGACTTTTTGAGGATGTAACGGAGTCTCAACAATGGCTTGTGGATTATCGTCACTCCAAATGCGACAAGTTTGCTTATTAATGTACCCATTCAACCAAAAGTTAGCTTCATCGTTGAACAAAATTTTCTTGTGAAAATCGGGATCGGTGGCCATCTCGTTTTGGGCCCATTCACCGAACGTGCGACGCGCTTCGATTCTGTGAAATTGCAAACCAAACTGAGCATAAATCAAGTGACAGCTATTAAAAAAACCAACTCCGAAAAAAGTATTGCCAGATTGAAAACCACATGTCTGAAAAAAACACCCTTTATTTATGAAGCTTTTATGCCTACCACTTCCTCCTATAATGTCAATCATATTTGTATCTTAAAATCTATGTAGAATATGCTAGGAAAGTTTGGTATGAATAAGGATATTGACACAAGAAGCATGAAATGAGAGGAGTGAAATACTTCCGATTTTTTATTGTACAATAGATTATCTTTCAAAATAGATAGTACATGATTATTGTTTTGTAGTGAAGTATTTAATTGTTTTTAGTTTGGAGTTAACTAAATCTATTATTAACTTGGTTTTCTTTCTACGGGATGTAGTGTATCCTTAAGAGTCTGACGTCAGTTTTCAGGCCGATGGATTTAGCTTTAATGCTAATTTTTATATTATTGTTATTTGTTGTTAGTTGTGTTGAGGTTCTTTCTGCTGGGGTCCTTGCTTCGCTCGTCAGTGCGCCGTTAGCACCAGATATCAGGCGCTGGCGTAAACGAACCACTGATTCGTATTAGAAGACGCTCGAAGCAGCCCAATTAAACAAGCATTCGTTCCATTCTAAATCCACAACAAGAGACATTTATTGCTCAAAATCATAAGCCTTATATACTATTTAAAATTAATTCTTACGGTCTAGGTAAGCACATTTCTGGCGTTCCAATTACGTAATTCTTGATTAGAAACAGTTGTTGAACCAACTGACCTACTGAATATAAGAATGCCGACGGTGCATTCTATAGGCCAATGCCCGCCGTCAACTCGATTGCCGATCTGCAATACCCTAAAAGTTCATATAATGATTGTTAATAAATCACTATTTATTTATAATACTTACACAACAAAAATGTTTGCTTACTTCATTATTTGATACTACATCTTAAAAGCTAACTACACTAAATGTGTAGTGTCTATTAGGAGTTTTTGCTGTGAGTCAACTGCACCCAGGTGTTTGATTTTGACTCACAGCATTCCTCCCCTAATTCGGCATTTAATAAATCCTATAGTATATAAATTTTTGAAGATCGTCATATTTGGGGTTTTATTATTTTTTTCTTCTGTTTTGCTTTCTTAATATGTTTTTGCTATTTTTTTTTTCTTTCTTTTATATTTTTATATTTTTATATTTTGTTTTTTTATTTTCTTATTTTTGGCCTTTAATTTACTCTTTTCTTAATTGCGCATACAGAGTTACAAACAAATTACAAAATTTATTATACGCTACTTTTGACGCTTATTGTGTTTGGGGTGAAGTTAACCGGCGAACTCTGCATTCCCCTGCCTTCTTTCTGGAACGGCACGTGTAATATTCTAGGCTGGCGTGCTTTTGTGGCTCTCCATGGCACTCCATAAAAATTTCGATTGTAAGGGCCCTCTGCTATTATTTTTATAGCGTAGTACCACAGATGATAGCATCCCTAAGAGCGTAAGGCTGGCTACCCCCAAGCCTAAGCTCTCGAAACCGCTTAGCGAGATCATAAAAGAGATCGTCACATGGGCCGTAGTCGACTCCGCCAATGCCAAAGGGACCATCACTCCTGCCAATTGGAGGATGGTCGAACTGGCTCTGTTACCGATTTTCGAGGTCATGGCACTCAGACCTGGTACTTCACCCAGCTGCTGTGACGCAAGGTGGTATCAAGGATACATAAAATGCTCGGACCAACGCTCGGCGGACCTGTATAAGGTACCGCCGGGTGCAATGTTTAATGCGTTACCTTTGGACCAGGTTCCCCAACGCCCTCTCTCCAAAACATGGCTCCCTGCCGAGTCCTCTGCAACTGAGGAAATCTTAAAGATCCTTAAGCTCAGCAATGCCGATCTTCCCTTTGCGTGATGTCACCTTCATATTGAACGAGCAATTCCTTGCTCCCATCAACACCCGCGAGGGAGTGATTAATTATGGCTTTGGGGCCATCACTGTCCACATCTACAAGTGGGATGCCCAAGCCCTCCGACAGCCTCCCCTAGATGGTGCTGTCTCACAAGTCATTGGCAATGAGCCTAGTTGCTCGGGCCCTGTCGTCACTCCATTGCTGGGTAGCGACAAGGAGAGTATGTGCTCCGAAATTACCAGAAGCAGCCGCTTCTCCACTTCCGAACTGGCCGGAGAATTCTTCGACCACATGGACACTGATGCGGCTGCTGAATACATCTCTCCAATATTTGAAGAGGAAGAGTTGAACACCACCATTATCAACCTTCAAGCCTATGCTGAAGGTACTACAAATTAACCTTCAGCATTAGAAATCTGCTTCAGCAGCCCTGCTCATTTTCATCTAATAACCTTGATTCGTAAATGACGGGGCTCAATGAATACATATATCTTATGGTATATATCGAGGATCAAGGTAATTCTGGTAAAAAAAAACAGCGTTAATGGTCTCTTTTTTCCTAGAATCATTGACAAGGACAATGTAGCTATGGTCATTGAAATGGGTCCACGGACCTTCTGGATCTCCTGTAGCTTCATAATGCACCACGCCCCTGCAATCACAGAAAACTGTCAGCAAAACCTTCACATTCGACCGAACTTGGCGTGTTTTTTTCGGTCTTGGCTCATGCGGCAGCTTCCATTGGGATGATTAAGATTTGGTTTCTACGTCTTAACCATAGTCCCATGATTCATCACCAGTTATGACTCTCTGCAGCAAATTTGGGTCGTCACGGACAGATTCCAACAGCTCCCGAGCAATGTTAATGCGATGCTGTTTTTGGTCGAATTTTTGGTGAGTAATTTTGGTACGAATTTTCCGGCGACCCGCCTCATGCCCAAACTTTTGGTGATAATCGAATGACACGAGCCAATCGATATATTTAGGTCCTCAGCAACTTGTCTGACAGTGATTCGACGTTTGGCCATTACTAGTTTCTTTACTTCATCAATGTTTTCGTCTGTTGTTGACGTGCTCGGGCATCCGGAACGCTCTTCGTCGCTCCCATCTTCTCGGCCCTCTGAAAACATTTTGTACCACCGATAAAACTTGCTTTTGTCCAAAGTAGTTTTGCCGTATGCAACAGTCAACATTCGGAATACTTCCGCTTACTTTTCGTTGTTTTTCACACAAAATTTGATACAAATTCTTTGATCCATTTTTCGGGATAGACAAAAATCGAAGACAAGAAGAAAGACGTCCACGCACAATAGGTGTCAAAAAATGACTGAACATTCAAAGTTGCCGAGATTGTCAACATAAGTCAGGGTCATGAGTACCAACATAACGCCACAAAAAGATCGAAAATCGAACATCCGTATCCCGCGAAAATTCAAAATTCGCGGTACGTTTTGAACAGACCTCGTATTTTGACCATGTACTATTTCCAAAAGTTAGTCGCCATTCATCCACAAGCCATCGAATAATACGTTGGTCGTTTCGTCTGGAGTTTATATCGTCTTCCGATATGCGCTGTTCCTGAAACTTCCTTCTTCCTGTCACAGTCATAGAACTGAATCCTTATAATAGTTTTTCTTAATTTCCTAGCTAACATTTTAATCTCATATATTTAAGTTTAATTGGCCATTAGTCGGAGTGTATTCGTCGTATTATTTTTTGTTTTTTGTTGATTACTATATTTACATTTATTTCATTATTAATTTCGAAAAAAATTTTACTTTGTGAATTATAATTACTTGATAAACTAGTTTTGTTTTTAATTTTACCTTTTACCGCAAGGAGTAAAGTGCATATTTAATATGTTTTAATTTTGTAACTATGAAAATTCGTTTAGAAAAAATAAAAGATATTTTGAACCATTATTTCATTTTCATAATTTTTCAAATAAATATTCATTTTTTCTTCAATTTTGAGCAATTTTATTTAGCCATCTGAAATAAACGAGAATATAAAATATAAACCCTTTCATGTGAAAACATTGTCCATTGCATGACTAAATTTTTCATTGCATTTAATGAAATTCTATTATATAAATTTACTTATAGCCTTGTATGTACATATATACCCATAAACGAATTTATTCTCCCACACCCTGAAACTTGTTTGAATATGACTACATACGAGTACACACCTTCCAGGCACTTTTGATTGTTTCATTAATTGCTGAAGTCAATTTCCTCAAGTAAACGAAACATTCTTTTTTTAAAATTCCCACAAAAAATTTGTTTGCTATTTTCTACAATCCGTACTCTAATTTCTTAAACAACATAAAATATGAAAATACATACATACGAGTATGTACATGTACCCTGCTTACAACTGCAGTATGTACTCGTATATATGTATACGTATGTACTTATGTACGAGTATGTTGTAATGTATTTTATTTAAATATGTAAATATTCAGTTGACCCTTTCAGTTTGACGTTTATTTATAAACGTATAATTATACCTACACTTAAAAAGGAAATCTTATAATATTATTTTTATGAATCTTAATTTTATTTTACATGAAGCCTATAAAATGTTACTAAAAAATGCCTATCCCTATGTACTAACCTTATCATCACTTTATTTTTTCTATTCTCTCTTAACTTTCCCATTATTGGTTTAAATATTTGTAATATATTTATTACTCTATTATATGTAAATATAAATTAATCATATTGAAGTTATTTTATAAAAACAAATATTTTTTATCAGTGCTATGCACCTTTTTTTCTTGTACGTATGCCTAAACCTATTATACCGCTTGTAAGTACCCACATTTCTGCCGGATGGTTTGACGCTGGAAGCTGCTGAGCTTGCATTCCCACGATTCTGGATTGAGACGAGTGAACTAAATTGTGACTGCCAGGTGTTCTGCTTTTAGCAGACGTGGTGTCAGCATAGAATATGCGAATTTTTCCACACCGGTTGAGTATGTAATATGAGACGTGCTCCTCTATCCTTAAATTCGGTCGTCCTCGATCGCTATGTCGTTTTTTTATTTTTTTTTTTGCTTAGAAAAGCGGAATTTGGCATAGCTCTGCAATTTTCTTGGTTGGTTTGTCGGTGTTGTCAACATCCAAATCTGGTAGGGATATCTATGTTGCTGGTGTTTCTTTTATGTCGGCTTATTGTTCTGTGCCCTTTACCTTTACTTTCTTGAGGTATCTCTTCCGCATGGTCACCAATACAATTGATGTTATTATTGCGATAAACACATAATTAATTGTATTTTCATGTTTTATCAATTTGAATATTTTGTTTCGTTTTTTAGTGAGGTCATTTATTTCTCCACCTGCATACTTTATTTATGATTACCTGCTGGTTATTATTTTCTAAGGCAGTGTTTATTTTTTGGGATATGATATCGGAGTCAGCGTGGTCTGGATTTCCAGCAATCCACTTCCAATTGCTGCCGATAAAATCAATTCATCTTTTGCTTTTTATTTTGGGGATAAGTCTGGATTCTCGGGTTTGGGAGATTTAATGTAATAGGAAGGGATAGAATGGATGTTCGGAATTTATATTTTTCCTAACGACAATTTTAATTTCGTTGATGAAATCTCCATAGAGATCCAGTTCTAGCACATATATCATCCTGAACGTACCAGTCTGAAGCGTTGCTATCCCTGTATTTATAGCAATCAGCTTTTAGCTGAAATAGTCAAGTATTTGCGTTTCAGATTTGACGCGAACAAGGGTAACTCTGAAAAAAAATTTTTTTATTTAGTGGTCATTCGTCGTCGGTTTCGAATATATTGTTTATTAATTATCCTGTCGCTTTCTGTTAATACTGTTGTGTTTCCATTTTCCTTCACTATTTCCTGTTTGAATCTTTCATGTAATCTAGGTCCAATTCTTCTATTTCGTTCGCCGTAGATTGTCTGTCCAACTGAATATTGTTTTGTTTCCTGTTTGTTTTTGTTAAGGTAACTAAGGTATTTCTTCTGTCTATGTTGTCCTGTCTTCCTCTTTCGTAGTTTTCAGATGTGCAATTTATGCTTCTACCAAAAAAAATATTTATGGGTCTTTTTGTTACTGTTGAATGAATACTATGGTTTTATTCATTAACGGCTCATTCTAGAAGCTCTTCAAAATTTTTGTGTCCACTCTCGTTATTTAAGCATCGAATTATTTCAATCAAGGTCGAGTGGAATCGCTTGACCTGTCCGTTTGCTTCACTTCTGTAAGGTGATGTGGTGTACACGTCAATATGGAGCTCGTTTTTCATCATGAAAAGTATTGATTTCGAGTTTAATGACTTTTTATTACCTATAACCACAAATTTTGGATCTCCGAAAAGGAGTAATAGTTCCCTTAGTGGTTACCTGATATTTTCTATCGATTTTCCCTGCAGAATTTTTGCTTGAGCATATTTAGAAAATTTGTCCATTTCGGTCATTACAAGTTTTTTGGCGGTACTGAAAATGTCTATATGAACTGTATATCCAGTGAAACTTGGTATGGGGTTTCGTTCAATTTAGGTGAGTTTGTGTGCCTTTCATATTTATTTTTCTTACATATGGTACACATTTCTGTGATTCTTTTTATTTTTCTGGGCATTGCAGGAAAGTAGTAGTTTTCTAATATTTGAATTTTATTTTAATGAGTTTATGAACTGTTCTTAGATAGTCGCGAAAAGGCAGCCGCTACAATATTAGTTCTTCCAGAATTGTATTGTAGGGAATAATTGTACTATTGCAATATTGCTTTCTAACGTTTCATTTTGGAGTTGTTGTTCTTATTACTTAGCGCGTATGTTAGAGGTTGGTGGAATGTTAATATCATTACTTTTGCAGATCCGTACAAGTAGTTCCGTAGCGATTTTAGTGACCAGATTATGGCCAACATTTCTTTTTCGTTCGCGGCGTAATTTCCCTCGGTTTTGCTAAGTGTTCTTGACATGAAGGTAATAGGTCTCTCTTATTAGGAGAGTACAGCGGCAATGGCGTAATTAGCCGCATCCGCCGTCAGTTCGAAATCCTTCTAATAGTCGGGATATGTCGGCATAATTTCCTTTGCTAATAAGGCTTTCGCCATTTTGTCGTAATCTTTTATAAATCAGCGGTAATAGCCAGATAGGCCAAGAAAGGATCGAAGCTCTTTCATTGTTTTAGGACATGGATAGATTGCTATTACTTCTACTTTGGCTGGATTTGTTTTTATATCCTCAGGTGACACTATAAGCCTAAGGAATTATACTTCCCTTTTAAAAAAGCGGCATTTGTCAAGATACACTTTCATATTTGCTTCGCACTAGGTTCTGAAAACTTTAACTATGTCCTCTAGGTGGGATTTTTCGTCTTTACTTAATATTATGATGTCATCTATGTATACATAAGATGTGGTTTTTGAGTATTTTGTCAAGCGCGCTTTGAAATATGGATGGCGCTTTTTTAGAGCCGAAAGGTAACCGAGTAAATTCCTACTTGCCATTACTTACTGCGAATGAAGTTTTTTCGATGTCGCGTTTGAAGAGTCGGATTTGATGGAATCCGCTTTTTAAGTCCAAAGTCGTAACTCATTTATTTTTTCCCAATTGTGCTAAAACTTCTCCTATTTCAGAAATTGGATTGCGATCGCAATTGCATTGGTATTCAGCTTTCTGTAGTCCACTACCATTGTGTACTCTTTTTGTCCTTGTGAGTCGGGCTTCTTTGAAACGATCCAAACAGGAGAGGTGTACGGGGAACGTGATGGTCTAATAATGCTATCATTCAGAAGCTGGAGTATTTGTTTCCCAATTTCCCCTTTGAGAGCATTTATTGGAGGGGTAGTATTTAGTGCACACGTGTGTATCGCTTGTGGTACGAATTTCGCCTTGTACTTTGTTTGTATAAGTTAATCTTTCAATCTGTCAATAGTCAAGGAAAATTTCTTACAATTTCGTATACCGATTTCTGCTGATTGCCGCTCATGTGATCTTTTTTTAAATTTCCCAACTTATTTACAATCTGTTTTACTACAATAAGTAAAATGTTTTAACTACTTGGCCACACTGGAAATTGCCAGAGGAAATATTGTTTAGTCAAGAAAATTAATTTTTTATTGCTACATGTATATTAATATATATAAACAAAACAAAACACCAAAAGATAATATTAAAGCCTATATAGAAATTCTGTGGGTACTATTAGCTTTAGTCTTTTCTGAGGGAAATTTTTCATCTCCGATAGTTGCCACATATGAGGATTTTCATAGGTCTTTTTATGGTTTCTTCTACCATGTCAATGTGCAAGTCATTGTGAAAGTCTTTGTTCGTCACGTACCAGTCACCCTTTGTTATTCCATGGAAAATTTTTGATTGTGCTCTTTGTATCAGTTGAATGTTGGTTTTGCTTGCAGTCCCTCAGATTTCTATCCCATATTTCCATAATGGATTGATTATTGTCTTATATATTCTTTGGTTATTACGTAGTGATCATTGGGAACTTCTTCCTAGTAGCCATCTTAATTGTCTTAATTTATTTCTTATTTCATTTTGTTTACTTCGAATATGTTGTCTCCACGTATTTCGCGCTGGGTTATTTTTAATCATTTCGTCTTTAGTGGATGTTTCTCCAATTTTCTGTTAGTATACACAACTTGAACAGATTTATCCATATTTACATTTATACCCCATTTTTCGCACCAAAGCACTGTATTTTTAATTATTCCTTGCAGCGTATCTGTTGTGATTTTTTCTTCGTGGGTTGACAGTGTCATCCGCAAACTTTGCTAATGTGGTTCCTGGTGTTCTGAGGGTTGGAATATCGACAGTATATATTAAATATAAAATTTGGCCTTGTACACTACCTTGTGGCACTCCCATTGTTATTTGTAATATATCTGAACATTCATCGTCGTATTTTATGTAAAAGTGTCTGTTACTTACAAAACTTTTTAATAAGTAATATTAGTTTAATGGTAGTGTACTTTTTATTTTATTTAAAAATCCTTTGTGCCCAACTCGAGCAAACACCTAATCAATGCCCAAAAATACCACCACGCAATAATTTTTTTATCCATGTCTTCTAAAATTTTATCTGCAACTCTCTGGGCTTGTTGCACGGTTGAATGATATCTTCTAAATCTGAACTGGTGGTTTGAAATAACCTTTTTTTTATCAAGAGAAGGTTGAATTCGATTCTATAGTATGTTTGTAAATACCTTTGGCTGATGGCTCGATAAGAGCTGGTTCTTGTTGCGTCCTTATTTAGATTCAAAATTGCTATTATTTGACCTACCTTCCACAAGACTGGAAAATGGTTTCTAATTAATATATAATGTCTAATTATGGCATTAAATATATTTCTAATTTATATTATTATAGTCAAGTAATTCTTTTAATATATATATATATATATATATATATATATATATATATATATATATATATATATATGTATAATATATATATATATATATATATATATATATATATATATAATATATATATATATATATATATATATATATATATATATATATATATATATATATATATACGAGGTGTGATCAAAAAATAACCGTTATTTTCATCTTTTCGTGAGTTACGTATGTTTGATATGTTCGCATTTTTTTCGTATATAGTTATATATATCAACTCTACGCTAATCTATTTTTCGACAATTCATTTGGCGGGGATAGTTTCGAAGATAATGATCTCGAAATGGTCCCAATGTTTACATTGAATGATATTTATAATATCATACCGGTATTTGACGGCAATCCAGCTGACATAAATAAATTCATAGCATGTGGTAATATACTGTTTTTGTCACACAAATTCATTTTAAAAATAAAAAGTAAAGACACGTTTGGAGGGTTCAGCCTTTGAGCTCATACAATTTAAATCTTTTTCTAATTTGAATTATTTGGTACGATATTTGGAGAAGGTGTTCAAAGAAGAAAAATCGCGATCCTCTGTTCAAAATGAGTTACTAACCCCCAATCAAAAACTTCAAGAATCAATTAAAGAATTTCGTGAACGAATAGGAAAGCTACTGCACGCTTGAAGGGGGTAAGTTTCGCAGGATGGGAATATGCGATTATAGTTCTAGAAATATTAGCTTCAATCCCATCTAGACCGATAGTGCGTGGCGAAGAATCACATCCTGCCCGAGGGAACCCTGCTTTTCACAACAGAACACTATGGATCTAGACTGAGGAGTCAATAAACACCCCCCGGATACAAGGTGCGGAGGATATAACCTTTATAAAAAACCTCTGGGTTGGAGCAAGATGTCATACGACCCGTGTCGATGCTCAGCCTGGCTGGGGACCCAGGTAAAAAACTAGCCCAGTCTCTAACTGAGTGCTCCGGATACTTGTCGTCCTCCGGTTCTATCTAGCCTTACCCGCTCATACTGACCTCTGTGGACCTCAGGTCCGATACTCGTGGGACCACATTTGTCATTCAATATATTGAAAACTACAAAACCAAAGGAGGGCGGTGCTCCCAAAAAACGATAGAGGCGATCCTGTCTACCGCTAATACAAGGGTGGTAGACAGATCGATAGCAGCAGGAGTCAGAGGGGCTTAGGCGTTAGGGCTGGTCCCAGAACGAGTGCTGGTAGTAGAGGACGGGGAGGCTTGGGAAAACCGGTCTCTCGTTTTGTTCAGAGGGGTGCTGAAGGGAGAAAGCCGGGGGAGGTGGAGAAAACCGAAACGATGACTGCAGTCAGGGGGCGACTGTTCCGGGGATCAATCGGCAGCAGACAGTAGAGTGGCCCAGCAGCTCAAAGAAAGTAGCTGGGGTAGGACTAGAGGGTCGGATAAACATGTCCGTCCGTTGAAGCAGGCCTACAGCCCCAAAGAGACAACGTTTGTCTGAAGAGACTGGTGATGTCGCTAAAAGACAAAAGGTCGGCTGCCAGAAAGACCCGTCTTACAGCGAAGTTGTCAAAGGTGGGGGTGAGATGCTGGCCATCAAAGACCGGAAAGAGGAGGAAGGGGTTATACCCAAAAAAAAATGGAGGCGGGTGGAGCAAGAGATTACAGAAGGCTACCTCCAGGTCTTAGAGGAAAACCCTGGACCCCCTTTCTGTCACGATACTGGCTGGTATCAGGGCAGGGCCAAGCTCATCGCATGCGATGATTGCACGTCAGCAAAACTCTACAAGATCGCGGTAAGCAAGGTTGTCGAAGTTTCACCGGGAACCAGGCTTGAAGCCGTCAGCAGAGAAGAAGTTTCCAGCAAACCCAGAGTCCCGGTCCGGATCCCGGCTAAGCCAGCTGAACCGGCGAAAATAGAGGAGATCTTTAGATATTGCAATCGAGACCTGCCAACCCATAACTGGAGTGTGGCGAAGCTTGAGGAGCCAGTCGAAAGTAGGAGACAAGTGTTGTTAACACTCAACGCCGAGTCCCTTGCCCCACTGGCAGAGAGAAAAGGGGTAGTCAGGTTCTGGTTCGTTGACGCAACCGTTCGGATCTACCGCAGCGACGAACAAGCTTTGGAACCGGAGGAGATAGAGGGATGACAAGGCTAGCGTGTGTGGCGGTGGTGAAGAAGGGTTGTCCAGCAGCCAAAGGTCGACTGAGCTGACCGGGGTCGGGCAGCTATTTAGGAAGACGACGTCGAAGGAGAAGAGGACGCGGACATTACGATAGTGGAGGTCTGAAAGACCACCACCGTTCTGGTGGTTTTGATGTGGCCCTCATCCAAGAGCCGTGGATATGCGGCAACAAAATCTGCGGTCTAAAGATGAGAGGTTTCAAGATGATAGCCGCTCAGAGAACTGGTAAGCCTCGTACTTGTATATTAGCAAAGGGTAACATTAACATCTTCTTGCTCCCACAGTTGAGTAATGGCGATACTTTGATTTACTTGCTATGTCCCTAATATTAATGGATGACAGCTCTGTAGGCTTGTAAGAAATGGGGCACCAAGGGTGCGAATTCTTCTTCTGCTCAAGGATGGGCAGTGGCATACCAGGTGAAAACCCGTCTCGTCCTCCTCCTCGGAGCCACAGCCTCGGCAAAAATCGTTTGAGGGTAGGCCCAGTCGTTCTGCGTGCTGTCTCAATATGCAGTGGCCGGTCACAACTGACATACGCGATCAAGTCGAAGAAGTTGATTTGTTCTGTTTTTGTCCATTCTTACGCAAGTTAGTCTAGCCATGTGGCAGGATTCCTCCTCACCCCAGGATTTGTAGGCGTCAGCCAGATATTTCCGTTTGATTTAGAGCTTCGCTGTTAGCCAGTGGAATGCTGAATTTCGTGCAGTAGCGTACCTGCCTTGGTAAGCTCATCCGCCTCGCAGTTTCCCGGGATTTTGCTATGTCCGGGAACCCAGACTAGGTGCTTCCGAGAGTAGGTTAGGTTAGGTTAATGTGGCAGCCAGTTCAAGGACCAGCTCACTCAGACCACCATGGGTCCATTGTGATACCACCGCGCCACAACGCACCTCCGATTCACTCGTCGAACCATTTTGAAGCCCTAATAAAGCGCAGGATTTGTTTGATCTTCGCGCTAGACACCTCTGTAAGAGAGCTAAAAGCGTATTTGCCTAAAGAGCCCGCTCTGCTTCTGGCCAGAGCGGGGCAACTACAGAAGAGATGTTCCACAGTCTCCTCCTCCTCCTCATACCCACAGCTTCTGCAGTACTCATGAGAGAATACTCCCAGCCTGAGAGCATGTCTGCTGAAAAGCCAGTGACCAGTTATACATGCCACGACCTTAGAGATATTCTCTCGGCAGGGCAAGCAAGTCTCTAGTTTTCCTACTATTAAGTTCCGGCCACATTAGCCTAGTCGTTAAACAAGTGCCCTCTTGTGCCCAAGACCCATTGGTCTCACGCACGACCCTATCCTTCAGCATCTGTTTACAGGTGGCAATAGGTATTCCAATTTCACATCTGTCCATGCCTAAAGGAAGGTTGGTACCCCGTCTGGCTAAGTCATCAGCCCTACAGTTTCCTGCAATATATCTATGCCCCGGAACCCATATAAGACGTACCTTGAAAGCGGTTCTGATATCATTTAGGGCTGCTCGGCAGTCCTGAGCAACCTTTAATTTCAGTGCCACCGAATTCATTGACAAGATGGCCGCCTGGCTATCCGAGTAGATATTTATAATATTTCTTGTTACGGCATGTCTATTTAAGTAGACGGCTACCTCCTTTATGGCTAGGACCTCTGCTTGATAAACTCTGCAGTGGTCGGGGAGACGGAAAGAAAGTTCCAGTCCCAATTCTTGTGAGAAAACTCCAAAACCAGCTCTATCGTCAAGTTTGGATCCGTCAGTGTAGAAATTAAGTTCCCCCCTTCTCCATGGCATTGGTGTTTGCCACTCTCTTCTAGACGGAATATATGTCTGGAAGTGCCTATCGAAGTTGAAATTAGGTATAGAGTGGACAATGTGTTGGATAGAACTACTCCTGGTATGCGCAATAGTCGAGTGACCAATCTGCCGATCATGCCATAACGCCGCACATTTCAGCCTTAGTGCTGATGTGGCGGCCACTTGTTTCCCTACCAGCTCTAATGTAGGTAGGTTGAGTATTACTTCTAAAGCTTTAGTAGGCGTGGTCCTTAAGGCACCAGAGATACATAAAAAAGCCGTTCTTTGGACCTTGCTCAGAAGCTTCAAATAGCTTTGTTTCTGAGTGGCTGGCCACCATACCAGTATTCCATATAGCAATATGGGTCTGACCACCGAAATGTATAGCCAGTGCATAATTCGTGGGGATAGCCCCCACCTGATTCCGACCGCTTTTTTACTTGTGTACAAAGCAATATTGGCCTTCCTGACTCTTTCTTCAATATTGGGTTTCCAGGTAAGTTTTCTATCTAGTACTAGTCCCAAATATCTAACTGTCTCCTTCATCGGAATTTCCACACCTTTGTATGTTAGCGGGGAGACCTCAGGAGATCTATTTTTCTTAGAAAAGAGGATTAATTCCATTTTCTCAGGGTTTAACCCTAATCCCCTTTTTCCCGTCCAACCAGTAAGCGTGGCCATGCTAGAGCGCAAAATATCCATAAGAGTGTTTGAACAATCCATAAGAGTGTTTGCACAATTGCCAAGTCATCAGCGTAGGCGACGACATGGCAACCCTCCCTCTCTAAGGCTAGCAGTAATGAATTTACCGCCAAATTCCAGAGCAGGGGGGAGAGGACTCCTCCCTGAGGAGTGCCTCTGCAGACCTGTCTGCTTAAGGTGTGGGAACCTAAGCTGGCAGTTACCCTTCTACTGACAAGTATCATTTCTACCATCGCTACCATATTAGGATCGACGCCCAGAGCTTCTAACGCTCCCGTAATGGCGTTCGCATTTATGTTGTTGAAAGCGCCTTCTATGTCAATGAACGCCGCTAGTGCGAAATCTTTCTGCTGGATGGCTTTTTCCACTATACCAATAATACGTGTAACGCCGTCTCTGTCGATTTGCCCTTCGTGTATGCATGTTGTGCCGAGGAGATTCTACCAGTTGGTATAGCTTCCCGTAAGTGTGCATCCATCACTCCATCCAGTGTTTTTAGAAGGAAAGACGTGACACTGATTGGTCTGAAGTCTTTAGGATTTACATGAGAGGACCTGCCTGCCTTGGGTATGAAGGAAACCTTCGTTTCTCTCCATCTCAGCGGAATATAGCCCATGTTTAGACAGCTTCTAATAGCAGTCACAACCAAGGGCGTAATTATTTCCCGTGATTGTTGCAGTTCAGCTGGACAGATTCCATCCGGACCCGGAGATTTATATGGACCAAAGGTGTTAATGGCCCACTGAACTTTCTCGACTGTAACTATCGCATTCCCTATCTCAGACTGCATGCCCCTAGGTGTCGGGTTATCACCCACCACTGTGCTACTCTCTGGAAAATGCTTATCTAAGAGAAGAGCCAAAGATTCCTCGCTCGATTCACTCCACACATCACCCGGACCTTTAAGGTAGCCCAGGTTGTGTGGTGTCCTCGCTAGGATTCTTCTTAGTCTAGCTGCTTCCGATGTTTCTTCCACATCCCTACAATAGTTTTGCCAGGACTGTCGCTGCGCAATTCTGATTGCTTTCTGGTATATTTTTAGCTCAGCCTTGTAGGCTTCCCAGTCCGCGGGCAGACCCGAAGTTTTAGCCCTGTTAAATAGCCGCCTGTTGGACTTCCGGAGAAGGCCTAGATCCATTGACCACCAAGGTGGTTTGTCGTTGCCTCTCAGTTTTACAACCGGGCACCCGGCTGTCAGTGAACTATTCAGGGCCGTGGTTACCTGATTGATCAGCCCGTCTAATTCCACAGGGGCTGTGGGATCAGACGGGGGATTTATTGGCAGCGAGGCCCTGAGAGTTTTCCTATACTTCCCACAGTCCGTTCTCCGTATATTTCTAAAGGTCTTAACTGGAGCTCGTGGGAAGTTCACTTCGTATTCTATATAGCGATGGTCAGAGTAGGAATTTTCATTCGACACTCTCCATCTTTTTTTATTGTTGGCGAAGTTATCGAAGGTTAGGGTAATATCTAACACTTCCCTTCTATTTTGTGTTATAAACGTCGGCTCTGAGCCTAAATTTACCACGCTAAGCTTATTCTCTATAATGAAGTCTAAAACTGACTCACCTCTTGCGTTAGTGTTTGAACTTCCCCACAAAGTGTTGTGTGCGTTTACGTCACTGGAGACAACCAAGTTCCTTTTGGCTCCGGCTGCCTTCATGACCAATGTCCGAACCTCCTCTGGTGGAGCGACCTTCTCGTGAGGCATATATGCGGAGGCTACCCAGAGACTGCTATTTTGCAGCTCAATGCTTGCCGCCACCGTATTGCCATTACTTAACTGTGGGAGCAAAAAGATGTTAATGTTATCCTTTGCAACTATACAAGCACGAGGCTTACCTGTGCTCTGAGCGGCTATTATCTTGAAGCCTCTCATCTTCAAACCGCAGATTTTGTTGCCGCATATCCACGGCTCTTGGATGAAGGCTACGTCAAAACCACCGGAACCCAGGCGGACCATCAAGTTCGCAGATTCGAGTTTACAATGGTGGAGGTTGATTTGGATCAGCTTCATAAGAATCTGTCCTTCTTACCTCCACCATCGTAACGTCCGCGTCCTCCTCTTCTTCGGTGTAGTCAAGCAGGTCGTCCTCCTCAAAGAACTGCCCGACCCCGGTCAGCTGCTCTGAGTCGGTCGACCTTTGGCTGCTTGACAACCCTTCTTCATCACCGCCGGCCTCGCTAGCCTTGTCACCCTCTATCTCCTCCGGCTCCAAAACTTGCTCGTCGCTGCGGTAGATCCGGACGGTCGCGTCAACGAACCCGAACCTGACTACCCCGTTTCTCTCTGCCAGTGGGGCAAGGGACTCAGCGTTGAGTATCAGCAACACCTTCCTCCTTCCTTCCACTGGCTCCTCGAGCTTCGCTACCTTCCAGTTATGGGTTGGCAGCTCCCTGTTGCACGATCTAAAGATCGCCTCTATTCTCTCCGGTTCAGCTGGCTTAGCCGGGATCCAGACCCGGACTCTGGGTCTGCTGGGAACTTCTTCCCTGCTCTAGCTTGGCTCCCGGGCAGATCTCGCCAACCTTGCTTACCGCGATCTTGTAAAGGCTGGCTGACCTGCTGTAATCGCATGCGATAAGCTTGGCCCTGCCCTGATACCAGCCCGCATCATGACAGAAAGGGGAGGTCCACGGTTTTGCTCTAAGACTTGGAGGTAGACTTCGGCAATCGCTTGCTCCACCCACCTCCACTTCTCTTTGGGTATGACCCCTTCCTCCTCCTTCCGGTCAATGATGGCCAGCATCTCACCCCCACCTTTGACAACGTCGCTGTAGGATGGGTATTTCTGCCGCCGACTTTTTGTCTTTTAGCGACCTCACCCGCCTCTTCAGCCGAGCGTTGTCTCTTTGGGGCTGTACCCGCTGGTTTTCCCAAGCCGGATAGCACCCTCCTTGCCCACTCTACCGATTTGGCCTGCTCCTCAGTGAGCTGGTCCATGGGTAGAGCCTCATGTTTGGCCATGACCCTCATGGCCGCCTTCCTATCATAATAGGCCTGCTTAGACGGACGGACGGGTTTAAACGCCCCCCCCCCTGGCCTAACCCAGCAACCTTCTTTGAGCTGCTGGGCCCCTCTACTATCTGCTGCCGAAAGATCCCCGGGGTAGCCCCCCGCCCCGTGACCGCAGTCAGCGTTTGGGTTTTTACCACCTCCTCCGGGTTTCTTCCTTCAGCACCCCTTTGAAAGAGACAAGAGACCGGTTTTCCCAAGCCTCCCCGTCCCCTACTACCAGCACTCGTGCTGGGACCACCCCTAACGCTTAAACCCCTTCTACCTCCTACTGTTATCGATATGTCTGCAACCCTTATATTAGCGGTAGACAGGATCGCCTCTGTCGGTTTTTTGGGAGGACCGCCCTCCTTTAGTTTTGGATTTGGTTTTAAATTTAAAGACATATGTGGTCCCACGAGTATCGGACAAGAGAGGTCCGCTCGCGCAGAGGTCCCTGTGCGTGAGTAAGGCTAGATAGAACCGGAGGACGCCAAGTATCCGGAGCACTCCGTTAGACACTGGCCTATTTTTTTGACCTGGGTCCCCAGCCAGGCTGAGCATCGACACGGGTCGTATGACATCTTACGCCAACCCAGAGGTTTTTTATAGAGGTTTGCTCCTCCACACCCTGTATCCGGGGAGGTGTTTATTGACTCCTCAGTCTAGATCCGTAGTGTTCTGTTATAAATAGCAGGGTTACCTCGGGCAGGATGTGACTCTTCGCCACGCACTATCGGTCTAAATGGAATAGAGGCTAATGTTCCTAGAACTGTAATCGCATATTCCCATCCTGCGAAAATTTACGTTTCAACGAAACTTACGCTTCAACGAAAACTGACGCTTAAACCCCTTCCGAGAGTAACTTGAGAGCTTATTTAACTCAAAGTTGGTCATTCATGAACGAGTCTTGATGTGGCCGTGGAGCCAAAAAAGATTTAAATGCGGCTTGGCTGTCTGAGAAGATAGATACGTCGACTGCGCCTATATCGCTACTCTGCATCAATTTGGCTGCGTGAGAAATGGCCATGACCTCTTGAAAATCACTTCAATGGTCTGGGAGACGTATGGAGAAGTTTAAATTCAGTTTGTCGGAAAAATACCCCTGCCGACTCTACTTCCAAGTTGGGAACCGTCAATATAGATATCGACTGTTTCACCGACGATTAGGTCTTTTGAAGTCCAGTCGTTTTATGTAATCGATAACATTGGGGACAGGTGGATCCTGATTCAGAACAGAGACATGGCCCGTGAGGGTTATGTGCCAGTGTAAAAGAGCATTAAGTCACCAACTGCTCTTTTACAGTTGTATATAGCGCATATTGCTTTACATGACCTCTCAGCTAGATTGGCTTTCCAATTAATGTGCAATGTTGACAGAAAAATATGTTCAAATAATGTAGTGTGCCCAAAACACTACAATGCATTTCAAACCAAAACTGCCTAAAGTCCAAGCCTACCGCACATGCAAGCAGTTGACAACAATGCAAACGCAGCAGAAGTCAATGCGGCGGATCAAGTGACTCTATATATAGCGGGCATTTGAATTGAACGCCAAAAATGCATTGAACTTAAAAATATGCCGACCACACGCAATTGCGGACATAGGGTTTCATATTTCGCATATAATTTAGGTTAAGTTATTGATCATAAATATTTATGTTTAGATAAACAAAATGAGACAAAAATTTTGGTCTATGATGCTGTAATTTTTATTATACAAACTGTTCCTTTTGAACAAATATCTCGGCAACAAAATTGCTTTTACTTTGCTCGGCGTTCACGCTCCACAAGTGCGTAGTGTGTGTCCGCATTATTTACAGATTTTAGCTACAGCTGATGTCTGAATTTCCAGACGATAGGATTCAAGTTGGTAAGCCTTTTCTACATACAGGGATTACGCAGCTCCATTTAGAGGGAAGGCAGTGGTTAGAGCAGAAGAGCGAATGAGGGAGCATAAGTGCAGGGTGGCTATATTTGTATGCATAAAAACAAAGGCCATTTATATTGATTTTGATCTAACTTCCAATAGCCTTTATTGCCTATTATGAGCGCTTTATTTGAAGAAGAGGGAGGTGTAAGCGAATATCACAATTCACAGAGACAAGATTACTCAATGCTGTGTTCAAATTTCCATCATTCGTCACTTGTCCACCACATGGTCATTTTAAAATTAGTTAGAAAAGTTCTTTATATAGGAGGTAGGTGTGGTATTTGTCCAAATCGGCCCATATAGCAATCTGCTACTGTATCTTACTTAATGTAATTTACTTAAATAAACAATTAGAAATACCATTAGACTACTCAATCGCTGCAGTGAGTATTCAAAATAAAAATGCATGGAAAACGAAAATTTTGCGGAGAAGTACAACAAGGTGTCACCTAAGGGTAATGAAGGAGATCGTACAAAAGGGGTAGATCAACAAAGGGATGCAGCAAAAAGCATAAGTCGTACTGACAGTCCTCAATAACCTAATATCTACGGGCAACGATAAATTACTTTGCAACCTCACTCCAAACAACTTGTATTGATCCCTTTTGCATACACAAAAGATGCAGTGATCCACAAGAAAGAAATACACTCAGGTATATATTTAGCAGAAACCCTGGTACGTTGAAAAAATAATAAGGTCAAAGTTATCCTCATGAATATTACAGAAGAAAGTAAAAAAAATAAACGTAAACACAATTCAATACGAATTGCAACCGATAGAAAATTTTAACGAAATCAAATTAGATAGAACAAAAAGTTAATAAAGGGTACATTAAAAAAGTAGAAACAAGCATCAAATTAACACATTGAAATTTAGAAGAAAAGATATCGATTCTGGACATCTGTAGAAGTTATAACGATTTATTTTATTTCGAGCACCTCTAGTGAGACAGCGCAGAGCATGAAATCATAACAGAAGAAAATAAACCCATTTTTTTGTTAGCCCATCCAGATATCCTGAAAGTCAGTTCAAACAGGATAATTAAATTATAGATGATGACATTATTCGTCCTAGTTTTAGTCCATGGAACTCACCTGTATTACTAGTACCAAAAAAGGCAGATTCCGAAAGCAACAAGTGCTGGAGAGTTATTGTAAAGTTTCGAAAGTTCAACGACTTAACCGCAGGGACTCTTGTAAAAAAAAAATCCCAGGAATTCAATGGTCCAGGACTAGTGACATACGCCATCGAGTTCGGTCTAGACTAAACAGGAACAATGAACGAAGGAGGCTAGCAGAGCTGACGAACGGGAGAATCGTCTTGCTGAACTGGAAAACGGAAAAAAATTTTCAAATTATATTCAATGGAAAGGAAACCCCAACGTGTCAATACGCACGATGAACATCGTCGTCTATCTGCCAATTTTATGAATTTTTTCCAAGAAGAACGAAGTACAACGCGGGGTACCCTACAGACGGCACTACCCGACTCCCATAATATATTGGCCAATCATTATACGACTATCATAGACCACATACGCAAATTGTCGATAAAATACGGCGGCGGTCGTGACCCACTGGGGTTCCTTGCCCGAGCTAAGGAACTGTCAGAATTGTACGGCCTTAATGGAAGCTTGCTTCCACGTACTATGCCGGAGCTCCTAAAGGATCTGGTTCTCTGGTTCCGGAATAATAACAACGCCACGCACATTTCGGAAAGATATTCTGAAATTATGTTTACCCGCCAGGTATTTGGAGAAAATGGAAGACGACAATAAGCGGTACTGGACAACGGCAGTAAACACCCAATGATCGAGTGGAACAACTACAGGAAACATACATGAAAATATAAAACTCAAAGTAGGCTATTTAGATTTTGAGTTCTTGACAGGATTATGGAGTATAATCAAAGCTAATATCAAATATTCTCAAATACAAACAAACAAGGACAGTCAAATGAAATTAAATAAATCCGAGAATTATTGTGAACCAGGAAGTCTTATTAATAACAAAAAACAAATAAGGACAAGAAGGTTAAAAGCGAAAAATATCTGTTACGTACCCGGGCAATCCGGCGAACGTAACCACGGCCTTACAGGAGATTCGTTACAAATATCAATGATTCCGAAACCAGGAAAATATCTGCCCTAATCGGCATAATATAAATTGATTAGCATACTGCCTATCATGTCAAAACTCTTTGAAAAACTTTTGCTTGGTAAATTAATGCCGCATCCAAATGAAAAAAGCATTATTCCTCATCACCAATTTGGATTTCGCGAATATTATAGCACAGTAGAACAGGTTCATCGGATAGTTAATGAAATAAAAAATGCATTTGGCAAAAAGCAATACTGTTTTACCATATTTTAGACGTAGCTCAGGCGTTTGACAAAGTATGGCACGAGGGGCTTAAAAAAAAATTAAAAAACTCTTCTGCCATCTTTTTAGATGTGGCGCAGGCGATTGATAAAATATTGCACGAGGGGCTTATCTTTAAAATTTAAAAAAAACTGTTCCCCGCTCAAGCACACCAAATATTGGAATCGTGGCAGAAAATTGAAAGTGAGAAAAAATATTGCTTACCCTAAGATATATGAAATCAAACTGGCATACCACAAGGAAGCGTGCTAGGCCACGTGCTGTACTTAATATATATTTCAGATCTGCTTTCACCGATGGCACTCACAAAAATCCCAAAATTACATCTCGTGATCTAAAAGATATTAGTCGAAAATTGATTAAATCAATGAGTCAAAATGTACGCCGATCACATTTATTCTAAAAAAATGTCCTGAATGTCCTGCTATAAAACTACATAATCGTCCTTATCGTGAATCTCACATAAACAATCTCTTCCCTTCGAGTTTTCTATTAACGAGAAAAAGAAACCGGCATCGAAAATCTCAAGTAAATAAAAATTTCACTTCTAATTCGAAAGAAAAGAAGAGTTGAATAAAACTATTGTGAATGGGTGATTTTTTATTTGTTGGCTTTTTTATTTACTTGAACTCATATTTTTCCACACACATATTGTAAAAGACATAAAATGCACTGTATTGCGATGCGTTGATTGTTTATGGAAGAGCAAGAAACCAAACCTAATTCTAAGAAAATTTTTACCTTTTTCCAGGGTCCGGAACTGTTTAGTTTTGCTTCTAAGTGATGCCAAAACTTGTTCACGGCTTCAATGTTTTCTTCGAAAAACCCTCTCCAATTTTATCCCATATAACTCTGGGTTATCTGGGAATGTCAGTTTGGACTTTATTTATTGCTTCACTCACTTCATAAAATATTTTATGGTTGGTCGCTGTGTTGATCGGAAGCCTTGCTATCAATTGGCGTCATTAAAGATTCACCTATGAGGAAATGCCCTGGAGTAAGAGCTGAGATGTCATTTGGATCTTCTGACATAGGTTTTGTGAGTCTTCAGTTCAGAATGGCTTCTAATTCTACGATTATTGTTTCTAATTCTTCGTAGGTGGCGATGCCGTCGATGTGCTCCTCAATAATAAGTGTTTTGCCGATTTTACAGTTGCTTCCCACAGGCCTCAAAAACTTGGTGCTGTTGGTGGGATGAAGTTAAATTTGATTCCCTCCTTGCTGCATTCCGATATTACTGTTTCTTGTCCATCTGTTACATAATTCAGATAATTGGTTTTTTGCATCAAGAAAGTTGGCTGGATTATCACAATATAAGATTTGGAAATGTCCTCGTCGACCAATAAATCGCTTGAGAGTCCCTACAAATGTGTCGGTTGTTAAATCGCACACAAGCTCTAAATGAACTGCCTCGATAGAGAAACAACAGAATACTGCAATGTTAGTACTGCTAGTGGTGCATTTCGCTTCCTTTCTATGTCTTCTGACATGGGTAGAGTTGCAGACCATACGGGAGGCCAAAGGGCTTCCTTACCATGCAGGAAAAATTCTAATGAAAATGATGCATTGATCCAGGATAAAACAATATCTGAATCTGTCCACAAATGTATTGGGTGATCTTGAAAGTGTAGATCTGTTTTGACCCTGTTTACCAACTGAGCGCCAAATATTGCAATATATCAGCACATAAGAGGCTTACAATCATCTTTCCATCATTGAACACTGCTCTGAGATAAAGTGCGCCACCAAAAGCCTTCTTCGATGCATTAGCGAATGGATGTATTTGATATGATTTTGGAATTTCTTCATTAAATATGAGTCAACCAAACTGTAATGTTTGGAAGAAAAACTTTGTGCTAATATAAAAAACCAATCACAAATTGCTAAAATCCTTTATTTAATTGTTTTCTTAATAACAAAAATAAGCGAAAAGAAGCTGCCACTATGCTTACAGAGTGATTGTGATAATTTATATTAAATTCAATTATTAAATATTTTGTCTCATTTAAAATAAGTGAAACAGTAATAATATAATAAAAGTGCGCAAAAGTAACATGTTACGATCCCCCCCAGGGAGCGCATATTGTCTGAACAAACAGTCGCTCTCTCTGAAGGCATATTGGAGAAAATATTCAGTGGTACCCAATCTTCAGATGTGGATAACTTAAAATCAGTGAATCCCATGTTTAGCCCACCCTCGCTTTAAGCAACTGCGACTTCAATAGCTCGTGCAGCCCGAGATGGTAGTGCACCTATTAACCAGCCGCAATCACCTACCTTGGTAAGTCCAGCTTGTGCAAACTATCAAAGTATTCAACCCTTGATTTCTACAAAGAATGCTTACGAACAGCCACAACAACTAGTAAGCACCCCCAAACTAGTTGCGCGCTCAAAATCATCATTAACAAACAAAGAAAAACAACCAAAGCGTGTAGGAACAATACTACTCTCTTCTCTCACGTCCAAACACAAATGGAACCATCTAAATATTGCTCTCAGATTACATGCTCTCTCAATACACAATACCCAGTAGAAAATATGGAAGCGATTCCACCAGCGAAAACTCAAAACCCAGTAGAAAATGAGATAAATAGTGAAATCGAAACTGGTATGGACCGTTACATAGAAGTCATAGAACGAAAACGTAGGCCAAAAGCTGCCAAACCAAATAAAGTTACAAAACTTCTAAAGACTGATTACGGATCCAATACAAATCGATTTGCTTTACCTAGCAACAATGATGATAAGGTGGTTCCATCGAAATTCTTTAGGCCGCCACCCATTTACCTCCGAGAAAAAAGTTCAGCTGCTTTAGTGAAAAATCTAATTCAAATTAGTGGCGTCAACAGTTTCCAAGTCGTTCCACTTACCAAGGGCGATATCCACGAAACAAAAATCCAGATATACTCAGAAAATAATTACCGCAAGGTTGTTAACTTCCTCGACATGAACAATCAAAACTACTACACTTACCAACTAAAGGGTAGCAAAGGGTTAACAGTAGTTATCAAAGGTATCGAGTCAAGCGTTCCCTCCGACCATATTAAAGAGGCACTAAATGAAGTTGGTTGTAACACTAAATCGGTATTCAACATAAAAAACCGGAATAATGTACCGCAGCCACTGTTTCGGATCGAATTAGAACCAGAAGTAAAGAAACTAACAAATGGAGAAGCTCATCCCATTTACAACATGCGCTACCCTAAGCAACGAAAAATAACGGTAGAAGAACCTCATAAACGCAAAGTTCAGTTCACAAATTGCCAAGAATTTGGGCACACTAAATCATACTGCACTCTACGTAGTGTTTGTATCATCTGCGGAGATCTACACACTTTATCCAAGTGTCCAACTAATAATGGATATATCAGTGAAGAAATACAGCAATTTCGGCGGAAACCACACTGTCAATTATAGAAGTTGCGCCTTGTAAAGCACCGTGAAAGAAAAATATTTCAATAACATAGGTTAAAACAGCAACAAAAATACTTCAGCTTACACTGAGCGATCACTATTTCCTACTACAGCCCATACTGCACGACCACTGCAACCTCAACTGGCATCATATGCAAGTATAGTAAAAAATACCACCCAGCTCGAAGCCGCAAATATTCAAGCCCAAACCGACCAATAAAATTCAGTAGAGGACTCACTCAAATCACTTGTCCAAACCATGAACCATTTCATGGTCTTGATGCAGAATATGATGCAGGAAATGATTAGAAACCAATCCCTTCTACTACTACTGCTTTCAGATGCTCTTGGAAGGTGAGCTTGGAGTCAATAATTACTCTCAAGTAACGAAGTTGTGGTTGGGATGCGATCTGATAGCTTCCCACTGTGATGGTGAACCTCTCGGTTACTTTCCTGGTACTCAGTAGTACTGCCTCTGTTTTATATGTGGCCAGTTCCAGCTTTGTACTTGTGAGCCATTCCATAAAACACCCAATTGCGTCATTGCATCTCTTCTGCAGTGTGTGGATGTATTTTGCCACCTCCACCATCGCGATGTCGTCTGCGTACCCGATGAGCGTTACATCCATTGGTAGGTCCACGCGGAGTATGCCACCATACATGATGTTGCACAGGATAGGTCCCAGTACAGATCCTTGTGGGACGCCACCCGTGACTGCAGAGCGACGAAAGCCCTCATCAGTGTCGTATAACAGCACTCTGTTCTGGAAATAGTTGAATGTCAACCGTTGTAAGTACACCGGAACGCAGAAACTCGGCAGTGCTTCCATAATTAGAGGCCAGCTTGCTGAGTTGAACACATTTTTTTAAGTCAGCGTCACCACCGCGCAATACTTCTTTGTACGTCCTCGCCATCGCTTGCCACTTCTTGCTTCACGGGCTATGGCCGTCACGGCCTGAATGGCATCTACCGTCGAACGTCCCCTTCGGAAACCAGATTGATGGTCTGAAAGTCCACCATGTTTTTCTACCGCCTTCTGGACTCGTTCGCAGATAATCCCCTCGAAAATTTTGCCTATCGTGTCTAACATGCACAGTGGTCGATATGCTGAGGGTTGGTCTGGTTGTTTCCCCGTCTTGAGCAGTAGTACCAGTTGTTGCAGTTTCCATCAATCTGGTAATATCCCTGCCTTTATGCACGCATTGTACATCAAAGCAAAAGCCTCTGGCCTCGCCTCTATTGCCGCTTTTAGTGCATCTAGACTGGGAGCTTTGTTGTCAGCAATTCTCCTCAGTAGCATGATTACATTGCTACTGGTAACAGCTGGGATGTCGGTAATTGGACCCTTGGTATGTATGGGCATTCTATCCGTCTGCTGTGGAAAGAGCGTAGCTACAATAGTTCTCATCAGGGCGGCGTCAGTTGGTTGCGGTGACCTGCCCCCTTTTAGCTTATTCATTACCGCACGGTAGCCACCTTGGGCCTTTACTATTTTAAATTTTTATAAATAACCTTGCATTGCGAAATTCTTATGTTTGCTGATGACGAAAAATATTTCTTTCATTTGATAACCTTAATGAATCACAGTGCATCAAGATGTTTTAAATGTTCTTGCTGACTGATGCAACATATAAAGTATGCAACTAAACTCCAAAAAAATGCAAAAATATGTGTTTCCCCAGATCATCCCACTCTGCTCATGCTTACTTTATCCGTTGATCATATGTGCGACTTAGGTGTAAACTTTGACCTAAAACGTACTTCTGGTAAGTTGCAACTATAGTTAACAAAGCTTCTCTAACTCTAGGCTTCATAAACCGCTGGGCAAAGGAGTTCAAAGACCCCTTTATTACCAAACTTCTCTACACTTCCTTGGTACGCCTATTAGAATACGCATGTATTGTTTGGTGACCTAGATATGCCTGTTACTCTGATGCTATTGAATCAGTTCAAAAGTGCCTTTTATTGTTTTGCAGACGTGCCTTTACATTTTCTTTTTCTAATTATTATTTTTTGAATCTTTAGAAAGAATTAACAATAAGGTTTGAAATCTTACAAGCTAATATTAAAATCTAATGTTCTTTTGACAATGCTAATAACAAACTAAATTGAAAAAAGATATTTATTTATAATTAATTAATTCATTGTTAGATTTTTATGTTAGCTAAGATCTATTATATATATTTCTTTCTTAGGCGTTTGGGTACAGAATGCAACAGCAAATTTCGGGCTAGCTCCTTTGGGTGGTTTTCCAGTTTCAAAAAGTAAACTTTCTTTAGTCTGCCTATTTATTCTTGTACACTTGGAATTCGGAGATCATCAGCAACCAGAATAGTAAAAGCAGTCTTAGTTTTATATGTTTAACTTTTGCCTCTTAATGTTTGTCTTGGGGAATGGCATGATTATTTATATATATAGCTGGGCTAGGTTTCTTTCCTTTACATGGAACTCCAATTTTCAACTTCCCTCTAATGTGAATCCTCTAAAACTTAATCGTCTCCCCTCTCTCAAACCCCGAGAAGTATGCATAATGCATGCTTTGTGTTTAACCTCATGAGTGGTGAAATAAAAGTAGTTTTTTGCTTAGCATTCTCCACTTTATGGTAATGCAAGACGAAAAAGAAATTGCACTACTTTGTATCTCCATCCATTTAATCGGAACTATTAAGATTTTGCGCCGTTTCGCAGTGCGTGTTATATTTCAATTTAACTTCGGAGGTGATTTGTTTGAATGAATCCACATATATGTTGAAATCGAGACAACAGTTTTTCGCACAAGTAGTAGTTCAGTTTGCATATCTGTTAAATACCCTTCCTAAATCGCTATCAGGCTTATGTGGCTTAGCGCAACTGTTAGGTTAGGGAGGGGGTTTTAGTGAGTAAAAATCTCACACTCTTGGGTAGTACGCACCCCCTCGGGTCTTTTTGAAGATTTCCCCCAATTTTTTGATACCCTACAAATAATATATATATATATATATATATATATATATATATATATATATATATATATATATATATATATATATAGCTATATATATACATATATATATATATATATATATATATATATATATATATATATATATATATATATATATATATATATATATTTATATATATATACAGTGAAACTTCGCTATAACGAATCTAGAGGGGATCGAAAAATACTTCGTTATAGCTATTGATTCGTTATATGTACATATGCATTGTGAAACCATGGTATAACGAAATTTAAATAAATACGAAAAAAATTCGTTATAACTACAGTTTTTTTTTCCAAATTCTATTTTACACGAAAATACTATGTACATAATAAAAATTCACAATTTAAGAGGTAAATAAAAAATCATGTTTTTAATTTTTTTTTATTTTATTACATTTTAGTAAAATTATGTGTAATTTTTGTTTGTTTACGCAAGTTTAGAATGCAACCATCAATATTTTTTTCGACAGATGCTAAGCTGTCGAATGTATTTTGCGGTGTAGAATCCTGTGCCTCAAAAAATGTTTGTAGTTTTCCGACAATTATTTTAGCCTCTCTAGCGGTTACAACATTTTCGATTTCTTCAGTTTCTTCAACCTCCTGCTCATTATTATCTTGTGGTTTCGTTACACTAGTAATAATGTCATCATCGGTAAGGGACCCGGTAAAAGTAATGTTGTCATCGAAATTCACAAAATCATCGAACCGTTCTGTTAAATTAAAATGGTTTTTTAGAATAAGCCATTCTTCGCTGTCTTGGAGGCAAACATTTTCTGTAATCAAAATATTTGGGCGCTCGACAAAACCACAAGTTGTAAAACAGTTAGCAATTGTAAATTTTTCGACACCTTCCCATGCCTTGTGTGCCATTCTTATTCCTTGTAAAACGTTTATAGAGCTTTTGCGCCTCTCATCAAGATCGTTGATTAAAATTTTGACTATCTCTTTGCGATAAAAGTTTTTGAAATTTTTGATTATTCCCAGATCTAGAGGTTGTAGTTTCGATGTTGCCTTTGGCGGTAAAAATTGTAATTTGATGGATTTAAGTGATGGAGCATTTTTATGTGCTGTGCACTTATCCACAAACAGTAAAACTTTACGATTGGCTTTAGTCATATCGTTGTCAAATTTTTGTAAGTAATCAAGCCATATATCGCTGGTCATCCAAGCTTTTTTGTTCGCAGTGTAGTCCACTGGTAAACTTTTTATGTTTAACTTTTTTTTCTTTACTATGTTTTCCACCGTGGCATTTTTCGGATTTAAACGCCATTGTTCAGTCTGGTGCGCATTTAAAAAATAGTCCAGTTTCGTCTGCATTAAAAATATTGTGCGGCTCATATTCTGCCAACAAACTTGGTAACAATGCTTTCCATTCAGAACAAACTTCATCACTTACACTGGCACTTTCTCCACTCACTTTTCGAAATCCGATATCATGGCGCTTTTTAAAATTATCAAGCCAACTGTTACTAGCTTTAAAATCGTTGTGTCCCAGACGTGCTGCAAACTGTTCAGCTTTGGTTTTTACCATCGGTCCTCCTAAAGGAATGTTTTGATTTCGACATTGTGTAAACCATTTAGATAAACATTGCTCAACGTCTTCATATTCTGCAAGGCGCAATCTTTTGCACTTTAAAGGTTTAGTGTTGCAAAAAATCTCCCGATTTTTTAAAATTGTAGAAAGAGTACTCGGCGGTATATTAAATTGTTTAGCAATTTCTTGCTTAGATTTGTCACCACGATCAACAGCATCAATTATAGAAATTTTTTCTCGTATAGAAATTGATTTACGCTTTAATACACTCATTTTGGCAAAGAACCAATACAGAATTGTGGCGCTTTACATATGCACGTGCAAAGACATTTACCTTTCGTTGTTTTTAAAAGGGACTTCCCCGTTTTGCTTAAAATTTAATTTTGCTTTATTCTGACTTCGTTGTATGGAGGCTATAGTTCAAGACTTCGTTATGTAGAGGCTTTTGATAATGACTTACACACTTAAAATGTTATATTAAATGTTATGTATGTATTTCTCAATTATAATTTCGTTATATAGAGGCTTTTGAAAAAATACTTCGATATATAGAGGCTTTATAGCTCAGAATTTTTTCGTTATAGCTATAGAGCATTTTTGTATGAAAAACTTTGCAATAAAAAGGTTTTTTCAAGGGACTCAGCTAAAAATTCGTTATATTGAGTTTTTCGTTATAACGAAGTTTGTAATATCGAAGTTTCACTGTATATGTATGTGAATATTGGAGCTACAGTCGTTGGTGGATAAATTTAGCTGCAAACCTCTGACTATCCCTTGTGCCGATCTTTGCAGAACTCTCTCAATGGAACTAATCTGCTTTCAAATGAAACCTGTGAAAACCACTTGATTCAGTTTTGTAACGATAAATCACAGAAGTTCTTCACCAATGGCATCATGGGTTTTCCCGAAAATTTGCTTAACATTGCATATAATAATGGAGCATATTTGGTTTAGATAAAATAATTTCCACATTATAAGAAAACCAGTTGAATTTGAATTATACTAAAATACGACAAGAACTTTCCCCCCGACCAATCATACATACGAGGGCGGATTGATATTGAAGCTACCTAAGTAGGAAAAAAACATTTTTTTTTTCAAAAACCATTTATTTCTCAACATAGTCTCCTTTTACTTCGACATACTTAGTAAGACGATATTCGAACCTTTTTATACCATCTGAATAATACGATTTCGGGAACCCCTCAAAATACGCGTTAGTTTCGGTAATCACTTCTTCGTTTGTAATGAATCTTTTTCCTGCGAGCCCTTTTTTCAAGTTTGGAAACAGGAAAAAGTCACTAGGAGGTAAATCTGAACTATAAGGTGGATGATTAACCAATTCATTACCAATTCGAAGTATATTTCGCGTAATTTTAGCATCGTATCTAATGCTGTGAGAACCGGTGCGTTGTATTGAAGAAAGAGCATTTTTTTCTTCTTTAAATGCGGTCGTTTTTCCTTGATTGCATCAATCAATTGATCCAATAATGCACGATAATACTTTCCTGTGATTGTGAATCCTTTTTCAAGATAATCGATGAGCAATATTCCGTGTGCATCCCAAAATACAGTGGCTATAACCTTGCCAGCCGATTTCACTTCCTTCGCCTTCTTTGGTGCACTTCCAACAGCTTCCACCCATTGTTTCGATTTATTTTTGGTTTCAGGTGTGTAGTGGTGGACCCACGTTTCATCAACAGTTATTAATCGACGCAAAAAATCAACAGGTTTACGCTTTATCATGTCCAAACACCGCTGTGAAGTGGTCTGTCGAACTGCAAATGTTCATGCAAAATGTTCAACACACGTTCATATGATATGTTTACTATTTCAACAATCTCGCAACTTGACTCGGCGATCATTCATAACCATACCGAGGATTTTCTTGATATTTTCTACAGTAACCACCTCTATTGGCCTTCCTGTTGATTGTATTGTTGCAGTGCTTGTTCGGCAGCGTTTAAATTCAGCAATCCAATATTTTACCATGTAATCTAATGGAGCAGACTCCTTTTCTTTTGCCTCTGTCGCCGTTTTCCCTTTCAAATAATAGTGTTTAATCACTGCACGAAATTCGCTTTTTTCCATTTTTCAAGAAACACAAAAGTTGCTTACTTCAAACGACTACAACAAAAAAACTAATCGATGAATTTGGGTGAAATCTTAACAGCTGAGGTTCAACAGATCGCAATTTCTAAAAAAAAAGTGTTTGTGCTTGTGCTGCCATCTAGAGCTAGGTAGCTTCAATATCAATCCGCCCTCGTACATACATACATACATACATATTGTTAAACGAAATTTAACAGCTGAATTTCAATAACGGTTCTTGTACCGAGTTGACGATAATGTTGACACCAGGCACGTAAACCTTGGTGTCGTTAAAGAAAAACCTAATGTCAACAGCGGTACTTGTACCGAGTTGATGGTGGATTTGACAACAGGCTCATAAACCTTGGTGTCGGAGAAAGAGAGACAATCAATGCTAAGGTAAAATGAAAAGACTCACAATTAACTCTTTCTGATCTCCTTGCTGCGGTGTAGGGGCTTACTGTGTGCTGGAACATGGCACATGATAGACGGTGACTTGGTCCAGTTACGCAAACTAAGAACTACCTTCAACGCACAGGTTGAAAGTAGTTTTCTACGATTCCTGCTAAGTCGTTAAGGCTAGTTAGTAGTCGTACTGGCCAATATCGAACGTCTCATTGAGACCGCCGGATCGCCTAGACACTAACAATTGGTCTGCCCTTCGGGGAAGTGTGGCAATTCCTTTACAGATCAATGGCCCACTTTTAGTACGGTCATGTCTCTGCTGGACTTGGGTCGCTGCTTGCCTGGCGGGGGAGAGGGAAAACTCCCTGGGGTAGGATTCACCAGACCTATTGACCCAAGAAAAAAGACCCTAAATTCACTGTGGAACAGCTATGCCAGTGAGCTTGCTTGACGGGGTAGAGTCAAGCTTAATAGCGAACTCCGTACGAGGTCCGGCGAACCTACGGTTTTAATTAGCCTTACCAAGGGGGCGACCGTGGGTGACCAAAACGCAAAAAATTAAAGAAAAATATATGGAAAACTTTAGCCTATATGAAACAAAAATGGACTGCACACCTTCAAATATGCATAGTGTGGCTACAATGAGCCAACAGCCATCGTTGGCCGAGGGGGCATCTGGTCCCATCGACAATAAAAGCATGGAGCACGACCTGTTGGGGGGCACCCGGTCCCTTACCCGACAAGCCGGATGAGATGGATATCCCACTTAGCCAGGAGTCGACTGGGATGTCTATCTCCTCGGAACAGGAGAGAAACCGTCTTGAACCTGCTCCAGAGAAGATTCCAAAACTTAGGGTGAAGCTGTCCGGCACTGGACGTAAACGTTTTAAGGCTTTGCTTGCCAGGGGCATATCGCTGGAAACAGCTCGGTCCTTAGCGGCAAATCCTGCGAAGGTGTCTGCGCGATGGACCCCTAAAAGATCCCGTTCAGATGGCTCCACGCCGACATCGAGCTCTAGGCCGACGAAGCGGTTTGCACAGGAGGGTAACAAAAACATTGATAAAATGTCAATAGTGCCCCCAGCTGACCCGCCGATTTGTGGTGAGATGAAGGAGGTGGAGACCTTACTTGGGGGCGAACCTGGTCCCAGAAAGAAGGTGGCGAGTGTCTCTGAAAGACAGGGCGTGCAGGGCGCCTCCTTGGGGGTCCCCTGTTAAAAGCCTACTCTAGCGGAGACAGTCTGCTCCAAAAAGATAGGGATTATACCTAGCAATTTCCCGGACGGCATCTGGTCCACTGAATAAATTGGGAAGGTACAACGGTGTATTTTTGACAAGATGTTCGAGACTCTTGGGGGCTCAGTGAAGCCACACTTTGCAGGCTGTAGTTTCAAGCCTGGATGGTTGACGATCAACTGTCTGGACGACGAAACCGTAGCCTGGGCTGAAGAAAGGATACCAGCCATGAAGCCATGGGAGGGGGCTGAGTTGGATGTAGTGGACGAGGCAAAAGTGCCAAAGGCCAAGATCTCCGTTGGCTACTTTCCCGGCTCGGTGTCTTGGCAGAATGACCGAATTTTGGGGCAAGTGGAGTCGCAGAATTCGGGCATTAGTGTCAGTGAGTGGCGGGTGCTCAATCGCCTACAAAAAGGCGACCAGGTCGAGCTGGCAACTACTCTGGACCCCATCTCGTCTGAAAGGGTTGAGACACTGGGTAACAAGGTCTACTATGGCTTTGGCAGTGCCCAGCTCCGACCTAGACTGAAGGGGAACAGGGCAAAATCTGCTGTTGGTGGTGAAGAGCAACCAACAACATCTGTTGCAGCGCGGGCAAAGCAGAGTAACCAGAAGCCGAAAACGTGGCCCATTTTCATAAAGCCAGTACCGAGAGTGGAGAGAGGCAGCACTTGTGCCCAAAGTCCAAAACCATCTGCTCTCTCTGGTAGGCTCAGAAAATGGGAGAGAAAAGACCCGGAGGGTGCGGAAACTTTGCGGAGCACAAAGGGTGGTAAGATCCACAAGGATCGGTCTGGGAAATAATGTCCCAGGCCCCATCACGATCGCAAAACTCTTGGAACCAGCTTCACTGTCTCCAAATAAATCTGCACAGGGCTATAGCAGCCTCTTACAGGCTCAGTGCCTTGGTGGAACACTAGTGTCTGGACTTCGTAGCCATTCAAGAACCATGGGCCACAAGTGGGCGCATAAATGGTCTGCAGACAAAAACATGTGAGTTGATCTATGATAATAATGTTGACCGACCGAGGGCAGCGATGATGATCAACAAAAACATTAAATTCCTCCCAATTTCAGAGCTTCTACAACGTGATCTGGTTTCAGTACAGGCAGAAGTGCCTAGTGCCAAAGGGAGGAGAACGGTAGTCATGGCCTCCATCGCACTCGCAGTCTAGAGTGGGTGGTGTGCTGCGATTAAAACGCGCACCACACGGTAAGGGGAAGCACGGACACGAACGGGCGAGGTGAGTCACTTCTTGATTTTATAACGACAAATAATCTGGTGGCGGTGAATAGGGGTGACGAGCCTACCTTTATGAATGCGATAATGGGGAGGTGTTAGATCTAACCCTAACTAGCGCATTCATGTCAAATAATATTTCTAATTGGAGGGTGCTTAATGAGGTCTTCTTGTCGGACCATAGGTACATTTGCTTTGATCTGGGGGGAGATTGGAGGCACCTTCGAAATAAGAAATGTTAGGAAGACCAACTGGTCGATATATAACTTTTACTTAGAGCAAAATATTGCGTGCCTTAGTGAAAAAATAAGTAACTCTCAGGAACTAGATCTTGAAGTTAACAAATTAAATAATATAATAATCGAGGCTTTTGAAAGTAGTTGCAATTTAGTTGTGAAGAAACGTTCTTGGAACGTACCCTGGTGGAGTGGGGAGCTAAATATTTTGCGCAAATAAGCCCGTCAACTTTTTAATAGAGCCAAGTCTAATGGTGATTGGGCATCTTATAGAAGTGCCTTAACGGCCTATAATAATGAGTTGAGAAGATCTAAGAGAGACTCATGGAAAAAGTACTGTGAGGAGATTGAAACCCTCCCAGCAGCTACCCGACTCCAGAAATCACTCAATAAATATCACTCAAACGGACTGTCTACACTCAAGAAGCCTGACGGAAATTTTACGGAGAGCCTGGAAGAGACGGGACAGCTTTTGTTGGACACTCACTATCCAGGCTGTGCCACTAGCGGAGAGGATAGTGAAATCATCGAGAATACTCGTTTCTTGATGCCTACACGGAGGGAACTCTCACTGGCTCGCAGAATCTTCACCGTCAATAAAACCAAATGGGTTATCTCCACTTTTAGACCATTCAAATCGCCAGGTGTCGATAATATACAACCGTGCCTACTTCGGCAAGGTGTTGATGTATTAGCACCTGTGCTAACAAACATTTTCAGGATAAGCCTGGAACTAGGTATAGTGCCCAAACCTTGGACGAAGGCTATTGTGGCTTTCATACCGAAAGCAGGCAAAAAGGCGGACCACACGCCAAAAGCCTATCGGCCCATTAGCCTGACGTCATTCCTGCTAAAAGTTATGGAAAAAATTCTGGACCAATATATCAGGGAAACTTATCTTAAAGATTCTCCTCTTCATATTGAACAATACGCTTACCAATCAGGCAAATCGACTGAGACAGCCATACATAGCTTAACGAGCAAAATTGAAAAGGCGTTTGAGGGTAAAGAAATAGCTCTCTGTACATCGGATGACATTACGGGGGCTTTTGACAATGCTACTTTCAGATCAATTGAGGAGGGGATGAACAGGAAAGGTATACAAAGACTGATCATAATATGGGTTCTCAATATGCTGAAAAACAGAACGACAATCTTTGAAACATTGACAGCAAAGCAAATTGTCAGGTCAACCAAAGGATGTCCCCAGGGGTCGTCGACGAGCTCTTGGTTATCGACGAGCTCTTACAAACTCTCAATGACCTCGGATACGAATTCAGGGCTTTGCGGATGATTTGGTAATTATGGTCAGAGGCAAGTTTGACTCTACCATAACAGATCTAACTGGTGTCAGGAGAAAGGCCTATCGATAAATCCGAATAAAACAAACGTGGTACCCTTCACCAAAAGAAGGAAACTGAATCTGGGGACCTTAAGTTTAGGGACCACAAACTTAACAATGTCTAATGAAATGAAATATCTGGGAGTAATCCTGGACAAAACTCTAACTTGGAAAAACCACTTATCATACATAACTAGTAAAGCCTTAAGAGCAACCTATGCTTGCCAGAGGTTGTACGGTAAAACATGGGGACTACGGCCAAAAATGATGGCGTGCTCATATAAAACAATAATAGTACCAATGATTACTTATGCGTCGTTGGTATGGTGGCCAAAAGTAAACCAAACAAGAGCTCAGATGACTCTTAGCAAGATTCACCGTATAGCCTGTTTGAGTGTGACAGGAGCAATGAGAACGTGCCTCACACTCGCTTTGGGAGTGATCACTGGACTGACTCCTCTACACCTTGTAGTTAAAAGGATGGCGGCCAGCGCGGCCCTAAGGCTACCTATTCTAGCCCATCTTAAAGAAGGCAACCTTTCGGGGCACGCAAAGATTCTGGACACTGTCTGGAATTCTCCCTGCCTCATGGTCTTCGACAAAATGGACAGAAAATTAGACTTCTCAAAGCAATTCAAAGTGGTCATCAGTGACCATTCAGCTTGGAGAAACAATGAAGTTATAATAGAGCAGGACTCTCAATTGTGGTATACAGATGGGTCCAAAATGGAAGATGGCAGTGCAGGAGCTGGAATTGTAGGGCCAAATTTCCAAAAAGCAATTGCAATGGGAAAAACAGCTTCCATTTTTCAGGCGGAGGGATACGGGATCGGGAGAGAATGTCTACGCAGGGGTACACGCAACACCAAAATATGCATACTCTCAGATAGCCAGGCAGCTCTAAAATCATTAATAAACTTCTCATTCCAATCAAAGCTGGTCTGGGAATGCTGTAAACTTCTCAATACCCTAGCAGCGAGAAACTCTGTTACGCTAATGTGGGTACCGGGACACGAGGGACATGAGGGCAACGAAATGGCAGATTCTTGAGCAAAAAAGGGTGCAGACACTGCCTTTATAGGCCCAGAACCCTTCTGTGGGGTAAACAGTAGCTTCACAAATAACTTGTTGTGCGAACAGGAAAAACGAGGTCTGCTAAACTACTGGAGAGCCCAAAAATGCATGCGGCAGTCGAGACTACTCATTGATCCTGAACACATCAGGGTAGATGCTTCTTTAAACCTCAGCAGAAATGACATCAAACTCTACACTGAACTTTTAACAGGACACTGTAGACTAAATTACCACCTGAAAAAAATAGGCGTGGTAGAAGAAGATTCCTGTCGACTCTGTCAAGAGGAGCAGGAAACGGCAGAACACATTCTATGCACTTGCCCAGCGGTGGCAAGACGCAGACATAAGTACCTAGGCAGTGGGTTCATATCTCCAAATCACCTAGTTAAAATTAAGCCCACAGCAGTTACGAGATTTATAAACAGTCTAGGACTGTTTTAGTTGGGTACGAGGCTGCACAATAGATCTTTTAGGTCGCGGTGTTATTTTAGCCTGTTAATAATAATAATAATAATAATAATAATAACAACATGCTCACCACCTAATCCACGAGAACTGTGGGAAACGCAGCATGAAAGCTTAGGTGAAGACATTCTCAGGCAATCACGAGCAACTTATCCTAACCAGGAGTATTCGGACGAGATTTTCAACCAAACTCTACTGCTGATTGAGGACATGTGCATATCCATCAACAACAAAGTCCTGATTCAACTTGGAATGCCGGCCCCGATACGGGACGTAAACAGTGTTCAAGACAGAGCCCTGGTGCGAGAACAGCACTTCGATGTCAACCAGCAACATGATGATAAAAAACTGATTACGCAAAAATCATGCAACGGGTAACAAACAGAAATGGGGGACTTTTTTTCCTCGATGCACCAGGAGGAACAGGCAAAACATTCCTCATCAATTTAATATTAGCGTCGGTTCGAATGTAGAATTGGATTGCACTCGCATTGGCATCATCGGGAATTGCATCAACGCTATTGGACGGCGGACGCACTGCACACTCAGCACTGAAACTTCCATTGAATTTGAACCAGCAGAAACACCAACTTGCAACATCAGCAAAAACTCCGGCATGGCCACAATCCTTAAAACGTGCAAAATTATCATTTGGGACGAATGCACAATGGCCCATTAGAAATTGCTCGAAGCGCTTGATCGGACTCTACGCGATTTTCGAGGAAACAACCAAACGATGGGAGGCGCTCTTATTCTTCTTGCTGGTGATTTCTGCCAAACTTTGCCCGTTTTTTCGCAGATGAGCTGAACGCATGCTTGAAAGCTTCATATCTTTGGAACCGAGTCGAGAAAATCACGCTATCGACGAACATGCGTGTGCATTTGTTGCAAGACCCGTCTTCCCAAATATTCTCAAAACCACTTTTGGACATTGGAAATGGAAAAATTCCAATTGATCGCGCCACGAACGAGATTTCGTTCCCGCCTAACTTCTGTCAAATGCAAATGAATATTCAAGCCGTTGCCGACAAGGTATTCCCAAGTCTAACAACCTCCTACAAAAATCCGGATTGGCTGTGCGAACGTGTAATTTTGGCACCAAAAAATGATGATGTCAACAAGCTCAATGAGCAAATTCAATTGAAACTGCCCGGCAAAATAATCAAATACAAATCGATCGACACAGTAATGGATGAAGAACAAGCCGTCAATTATCCCACTGAATTTTTCAATTCATTAGAACCACCCGGAAAGCCACCGCATGTACTAACATTAAAGGTTGGAACACCCGTAATTCTTATTCGCAACTTAAACGCACCAAAGTTATGCAACGGAACCAGATTGACCATCAAAAACTGGTCACCAAATTTAATCGAAGCAACAATCATCGGTGGCAAATTCAAAGGCGAAGACGTACTTATTCCACGAATTCCGATGGTTTCCAACGATTTACCATTCCAATTCAAGCGGCTCCACACGGCCAATCTTTGACTATTGCTGGCTTATTTTTGGAAAATTCATTCTTTTCACACGGCCAGTTGTAGTTATGTGGCTTGCTCCCGAGTTGGCACGCCAAAAAATTTATACGTTTTTACACCAAATAAAAAAACAAAAAACATTTTTTATCCGCTGGCCTTAAGATGAAGTAATAAATAAATATAATTTCCAATTTGCATTAAATACATGTGTTTCTTTTTTGATTGAGCCCATAGCTACACCATATGTAAGTTATTCTGTGAAAAAACTTTATGATAGGTATTCCATGGATTTTTATTTAAAGGCCGTAAATTTCGTTAAAAGCTCTATTTAAATCCTGTGGTAATACAACACTAATGTTGGGCCAGCAACGCGGACCGGGCCAGCTAGTTTCTTATAATAAACATACAAATAAAGGAACTGTCATATACATATATGAGTTAAAAGTTGAAAGACACAACAAATAGAATAATCCAAAAATTTTGTTTTCCGTGATAATTTACATACATACATAAATAAGATTAAAATATAGCAAAAATAATAATAAATAAAATTTCTAAAAACTAATAAACAAAGTATAGTATACAGAAAATATAATACTCCGGCGAGTTAGATTGTTGTGGTGTTTATTCAAATTCAAAAAAATCAAACAAAATTAGTTATTATTCCTATTCCTATACAATAGACTTAACCTTTGTGTACTCGTTGTCAGTCTTTCTGTCTCGGCAAGTGTATAGTCCAGTGACACAGGTACCCCAGTAAGAAACCGATTGTAAACCTGATATTCTTACTTAGTTGCTATGTTCTGGATGTGTACGTGACCTAGTAAGAAAGCGATTGGAAACCTGATGTTCCCACTAAGTCGCAACGGCTCTGTATCGTGTTGGTCTTAGTAAAGTATGTGTCTCAGTAACATAGGTACCCCAGTAAGAAACCGATTGGAAACCTGGTGGTAAGATCCGCAAAGATCGGTCTGGGAAATAATGTCCCAGGCCTCATCACGAACGCAAAACTCTTGGAAGCAGCTTCACTGTCTCCAAATAAATCTCCACAGGGCTATAGCAGCCTCTTACAGGCTCAGTGCCTTGGTGGAACACCAGTGTCTGGACTTCGTAGCCATTCAAGAACCATGGGCCACAAATGGGCGCATAAATGGTCTGCAGACAAAAACATGTAAGTTGATCTATGATAATAATGTTGACCGACCGAGGGCAGCGATGATGATCAACAAAAATATTAAATTCCTCCCAATTTCAGAGCTTCTAGAACGTGATCTGGTGGCAGTACAGGCAGAAGTGCCTAGTGCCAAAGGGAGGAGAACGGAAGTCCTGGCCTCCATGTACCTACCTGGCGACACAGAGGACGCGGTTTCGCGCAAGATTCAGCAGCTTACGGAGTACTGTCGCACTCGCAGTCTACAGTGGGTGGTGTGCTGCGATGCAAACGCGCACCACACGAACGTGCGAGGTGAGTCACTTCTTGATTTTATTACGACAAACAATCTGGTGGTGGTGAATAAGGGTGACGAGAGTACCTTTATGAATGCGATAAGGGGGGAGGTGTTAGATCTCTCCGTAACTAGCGCATTCATGTCAAATAACATTTCTAATTGGAGGGTGCTCAATGAGGTCTCCTTGTCGGACCATAGGTATATTTGCTTTGATCTGGGGTGGGCAGATTGGAGGCACCTTCGAAATAAGAAATGTTAGGAAGACCAACTGGTCGTTATATAACTTTTACTTAGAGCAAAATATTGTGTGCCTTAGTGAAAAAATAAGTAACTCTCAGGAACTAGATCTTGAAGTTAACAAATTAAATAATATAATAATCGAGGCTTTTGAAAGTAGTTGCAATTTAGTTGTGAAGAAACGTTCTAGGAACGTACCCTGGTGGAGTGTGGAGCTAAATATTTTGCGCAAATAAGCCCGTCAACTTTTTAATAGAGCCAAGTTTAATGGTGATTGGGCATCTTATAGAAGTGCCTTAACGGATTATAATAATGAGTTGAGAAGATCTAAGAGAGACTCATGGAAAAAGTACTGTGAGGAGATTGAAACCCTCCCAGCAGCTACCCGACTCCAGAAATCACTCAATAAATATCACTCAAACGGACTGTCTACACTCAAGAAGCCTGACGGAAATTTTACGGAGAGCCTGGAAGAGACGGGACAGCTTTTGTTGGACACTCACTATCCAGGCTGTGCCACTAGCGGAGAGGATAGTGAAATAATCGAGAATACTCGTTTCTTCATGCCTACACGGAGGGAACTCTCACTGGCTCGCAGAATCTTCACCGTCAACAAAACCAAATGGGCTATCTACACTTTTAGACCATTCAAATCCCCAGGTGTCGATAATATACAATTGTGCCTACTTCGGCAAGGTGTTGATGTATTGGCACCTGTGCTAACAAACATTTTCAGGATAAGCCTGGAACTAGGCATAGTGCCTAAACCTGGGACGAAGGCTAGGGTGGCTTTCATACTGAAAGCATGAAAAAAGGCGGATCACACGCCAAAAGCCTATCGGTCCATTAGCCTAACGGCATTCCTGCTAAAAGTTATGGAAAAAATTCTGGACCAATATATCAGGGAAACTTATTCTCCTCTTCATATTGAACAATATGCTTACCAATCTGGCAAATCGACTGAGACAGCCATACATAGCTTAACCAGTAAAATTAAAAATGCGTTTTAGGGTAAAGAAATAGCTCTCTGTACATCGGTTGACATTACGGGGGCTTTTGACAATGCTACTTTCAGATCAATTAAGGTGGGGATGAACAGGAAAGGTATACAAAGACTGATCATAACATGGGTTCTCAATATGCTGAAAAACAGAACAACAATCTTTGAAACAGGGAGAGCAAAGCTAATTGTCAGGTCAACCAAAGGATGTCCCCAGGGGGCGTCCTATCGCCACTCCTATGGTTATTGGATAACGACGAGCTCTTACAAACTCTCAATGACCTCGGATACGAAGTTCAGAGCTTTGCGGATGATTTGGTAGTTATGGTCAGAGGCAAGTTTGACTCTACCATAACAGATCGCATGCGACTAGCTCTTGACATCACTCAAAACTGGTGTCAGGAGAAAGGACTATCGATAAATCCGAATAAAACAAATCTGGTACCCTTCACCAAAAGAAGGAAACTGAATCTGGGGACCTTAAGTTTAGGGACCACGAACTTTACAATGTCCAATGAAATGAAATATCTGGGAATAATCCTAGACAAAACTGTAACTCGGAAAAACCACTTATCATACATAACTAGTAAAGCCTTAAGAGCAACTTATGCTTGCCAGAGGTTGTACGGTAAAACATGGGGACTACGGCCAAAAATGATGGCGTGGTCATATAAAACAATAATAGTACCAATGATTACACAATGACTTCTCAAAGCAATTCAAAGTGGTCATCAGTGACCGTTCAGCTTGGAGAAACAAGGAAATAATAATAAAACTGGACTCACAGTTGTGGTATACAGATGGGGCCAAAATGGAAGATGGCAGTGCTGGAATTGTAGGGCCAAATTTCCAAAAAGCAATTGCAATGGGAAAAACAGCTTCCATTTTTCAGGGGGAGGGATACGGGATCTAGAGTTATGTGCTAGAGAATGTCTACGCAGGGGTACACGCAACACCAAAATATGCATATGCTCAGATAGCGAGGCAGCTCTGAAATCATTAATAAACTTCTCATTCCAATCAAAGCTGGTCTGGGAATGCTGTAAACTTCTCAATACCCTAGCAGCGAGAAACTCTGTTACGCTTTCCTGGGTACCGGGACATGAGGGACATGAGGGCAACGAAATTGCTGATTCTTTAGCAAAAAGGGGTGCAGAGACTGCCGTTATAGGTCCAGAACCATTCTGTGGGGTAAACAGTAGCTTCACAAATAACTTGTTGTGCGAACAGGAAAAACGAGGTCTGCTAAACTACTGGAGAGCCCAAAAATGCATGCGGCAGTCGAGACTACTCATTGAACCTGAACACATCAGGGTAGATGCTTCTTTGAACCTCAGCAGAAATGACATCAAACTCTATACTGAACTTTTAACAGGACACTGTAGACTAAATTACCATCTGAAAAAAGGCGTGATAGAAGACGATTCCTGTCGACTCTGTCAAGAGAAGCAGGAAACGGTAGAACATATTCTATGCACTTGCCCAGCGGTGGCAAGACGCAGACATAATTAACTAGGTAGTGGGTTCATATCTCCAAATCACCTAGTTAAAATTAAGCCCACAGCAGTTACAAGATTTATAAACAGTCTAGGACTGTTTTAGTTGGGTACGAGGCTGCACAATAGACCTTTTAGGTCGCGGTGTTCTTTTAGCCTGTTAATAATAATAATAAAACTCTTACTGATTGACTGACTTTTGGCTGTGCCAATCGTGGGAATTTATTCATTTTTTTCTATACATAAATTACATATAATTTGTTTATACATATATTAGGTATTATTGAATTTAAAGCCTAACCATGAAATGTGCATTATTGACAAATTTGCAAACTGGCCTTGACTTGAGTTCTTCAGAGTATTGCACTTGATATCATGTTTCATCCAGTGCAGTGCCTTCGCTGATGTAGTATATATTGGAGTTTTTGTCAACAATGCAAATTTCATCGTTAAGCTGGCAAGATTTGCTTAACACAAGCCTAATTGTATGCAAAAGAAGATATTATGCATTAAAAGTTTGAATGTTACATACCTCCCAATGAGGTTTGCACATCAACTGTTAATGCTATTAACAGACACACACACACACACATACAGGGGTCAGGGGGGAACCAGTCAGGCAAAGCATCTAATTGCCCCTCACTGGGAGGGGCTAGAGCGATCCTGGTGTGGGACACCCTCAAGAAGACTCACTGCCTCCACGTGCCGGCTCCGGGCAATGGCACACCAGCACCCGCTGATGGCCAGCTGAAGTGAGCAACGCACCCAGAGATAGCGATGACCCCCTCATGGGGCGGCTGTCTGGGCAACGGGGGACAACGAGGGATCAACGATGGAACAGCGAGCGACCATCGTGGGACCACAAAGGGACATCGTGGGATCTGTTGTACCTCAAATCAAGGCCGAGACCGGTAAGGCCTTGATTATGGCATACCGGAAACATAGGAAATAAGCTGATTCTTGTGGGCTGATGATTGCGGTATGCTGCCACCTCAGTAAGTAAGAGTGAAATCTTACAGAAATGGCTGGTAGCTTAATGCCGCAATCGCCCCCGTCCCGTTAAAACCATGGCAGTTCTCAGGAAACGCTCGATGCTCGTCACCATTAAATTGGCAGTGCAGGCTCGGATGTAACATTCCCGACTAGCGCTGGTCTGGCTCTGAAGATAAGCGCCCATAAGGACTTGTGTCAACCCTCATGGCGCATGGCCTCCCTGCTGCGGCAAAGATAACCATGGGACCATTAAGGCGACTGCACTACGAGCAAAGATAACGGTCCTGAGCGGGGACCCAATCAATAAATGAATAGTAACAATAACAATACCAACAAAACAAACAAAGACGACGGTGCGATGAAGGACCCCTTCGGCAGGCACACTTTGAAGCACTCATAGCTTTCCTTGTGCCAAGGCACAATGTACATGCCGACATCAAGCGGAAGGCATCCAAAATCCGGGATGTCTGCTTGCAGGTCGTCGAGGAGCAGGACGCAGGTACGGCTGCGAGAGTGCCACAGCTGGTGCAAGCCGACAGGGCAGTCCAGACTGAAGGGCGGACGGAGAAGGTGGACAAGGAGGTGCAGGTTGGCGGCCCTCCTGTGGACAACCAAGGCAAAGCCGGTGCGTCTTCGCGGGCAGCACCTGCCCAGGCGAAAAGCTACGCGGCCGCAGTCGCAACGCCAAAGCGCCCCCATGAGAAGGGGGATCCGGTGCAAGTAAGTCCGACTAGCCGAGTGGTAGCTAAGAGGAGGAGGGGGATGCCCAGACACTGGCGGCCGAGAAAACGGTAACGAGGCCAAATCCTAAGACCCATAAGCCTATGGCTGGAAAGGCGGAGGGTGCAAAAGTTGAGTGGACCACAGTTTGTTCCAGACCCCAAGCGAAGCGGAAGGGCCCGAAGCCTAAGCCAGCGCATCCCGATGCCAGCGTCATCAGGGAAACTGGCACGGTGAGCTACGCGGACAGCCTCCGCAAGATCAAGAGGGACCCGCAGCTGTCAGAGCAGGGAGAGAGCGTCCGCAGGATCCGAAAGACGGCCAAGGGTGAACTGCTTCTGGAGTTGAGCGTGGCGGCAGATCCAAAGACACCCCAGTATCATGAGGCGGTGGCGACTGTCCTGGGAACCAGTGTGGAGGTGCGTAAGCTCACGCAGGAAACCCTAGTGGAGGTGAAAGACCTGGACGAAGTCACCACGGTGGAAGGTGTCCACGAGGCGCTGTGTACAGCCAATCTCTCGGAGAGACCTCCCGTGGATGCAATCAGGTCTCTCAGGAAAGCGTACGGTGGAACACAGACAGCGGTCATCAGTCTGTCGCCCCAGGCAGCCGCAGCCCTTCTGAAAGCTGGCAGGCTGAGAGTCGGATGGACCTCATGCCGGGTGCGCGAAAAGGTGACTCCCCTGCGTTGTTACAAATGTATGGAGTTCGGCCACGGTCCGCTCTCCGGCCAAGGCTGGAGAGCGGACGCCCTCGACGACGGCGCACTCGAAGTCATGTTGGAGGACTTTGAGCTGCAAGGCTGTGCGGCGGAAATGGCGCACCAGCTAGCGAGCCAGCTAGAGAGCGCCTGCGATGCGGCGATGCCCAGGCGGGCCTATGGTGGAAACTATAAATCCGTTTATTGGGGGACGGACGAGATCGCCGGCCTACGCAAGGAATGCCACGCAGCAAGGCGAAGGCACCAGCGTGCAATAGGCAACCCAGACTGCCTGCAACTGCGCCAGTTGTACAAAGAGGCTAAAAGAAGGCTGAAGACGGCCATAAAGGCGAGCAAGCGTAGGAGTTTCACCGAGCTATGTGCACAGGTTGAAGACAACCCGTGGGGCACGGCATATCGGCTCGTGACGAAAAAGCTCCCCTGCCACAGGCAGCCAGCCCCAAGCTGC